>OY482673.1:49108741-49708741 GCA_960531455.1 Urophora cardui
TCTAGTTCCGAACTAGCGAAAAGGTGTCAAAAGGGAACTAGATCAATTGTAGTTAGACCCTTACCAGTTCAGGAGGAGTGAATTGAGTGACCATTATAAGACACACCTTGATTTGTATGCAATTTCGAAGTGACAAAAATTCTATGAAAATTTTTCGTTCGTTCAATTTCCGTCGGCTTTGTATATTTCTGCAATTCTCAGATGTTTAGTGAAGCGTTTCATATAAAGAGTTTTCTATTTGCATCTTAACTTGTATGAAATGAAATATTCCCCTAATTATGCTTTTCCGATCCCTCAAGCTTATTTTTTTTATTTTATTACTTTTTAAATATTACTGTAAATTTTTTTAAATAAATAAATAAAAAAATATTAGTCAAAAAAAAATTATCATCCACCTTGACACCGACAGGATTCGAACCCGCGCCCCTCAGATTGAAAGGCACATGCGTTAGGCAGTCGGCCACCGCGCCACTTGCATGAAGTGTGTCAAAGTCTGCACTTAAGCGGCAGATGTAAAACAGTAGAATTTGTAGGTACTTGTAGCTAGTTCAGAACTATCGAAAATGTGCCAATAAACGAACTAGTGTAAACTGTAGAATTTAGTACTAGTTCGGAACTATCGAAAATGTAGTGCAGAGGGTGACAATTGACACCGCCTAGGACATCGCCGTATTAAATTCGCCAGTTGATAACATGCAAAAGAGATTTAGCTCGCACTAGTAGTGTCGAAAAATGCACTAGAAGCGACCTAGTTCGGAACTAGAGATTTTCCCTACAGGGTTTATAAATACGTACATACATACATACATACATATAGATCTTTCCAGTTTTGTTTCAAGGGATCCCGCGTGAAGCACTGATTTACAAACTGAGTGAGTACAGGTTTTAAGACAAACCGATTTTTATACGGTCTTCACGTGAGGTGAAATATCTATGTATGTATATTAGGGTGGGGCGATTTACCAAACTACATCGTACCATTTAAATTGGAATTCATTTCATTTTTCATTTCATTTATTTAAAGTGCAGTAAGACTTAGTCTTTTCTTTGCACATATTTAAAAGGTGTTTACAGGTATTCATCTTAAATTTAAACTTATGCTAACAGTAATATAAAACATTACGACTAAGGTTTTTCGGGAGGGGAGAGGAGGGTTTGGAAACTAGGAGAAGGTTATTGCTTGAAATGATCTGTTACTGCCGCTCTGAAGCATCCATATGACTTAATGCATTTTATTGAGTTAGGTAGAGAATTTCACACTCTCACAGCACTAACAAAGAATAATCTAGAGGCCACCACTGTGTTATACGCAGGCAATACGATGTTGTAAGTTCGCGAGGATTGAACAAATTTAAGTTTTTCATAGAGATATGCAGATCTTTGGCATTTTATTATTTTATATAAAAATAAAACATTTCGGACTTTAAGGTATGTTTCTATGCCAAACCCAAGTATATTTTTTGCGTATGGCGATATGTGGTCAAATTTTCTTTTGCAATATACGAATCTTGCTACATTGTTTATAGTCAATCCCAATTTATTTTTGGATTCGCAGTCTAAATCCCCATATACGGTTTCAAAGTAGCTAATTTGAGGCACTATCAGGGCCTTTACTAATTTAAGTTTTATATTAATGGGTAGACAGTAACAGGTATGCCATAAGTTTTTAGGGTGTTGTATATTTTTGATATGCTATACCGGATATGATGTGCACATGTTAGCCCAGAGTTAACTTTATAGCCAAGACTAGTGACTACAGACTGATATTGTAAATTTTTCCCATCAAGGGTTATAGGCGACAGCCCACTGATATCTACGGAAACGAAGGATATTGGCAGGACCTGTGTTTTTTCCGCATTCAAGCAAAGGCCATTCGTTTTCGATATTTTATCAAGGTCCTCATTTAATCTAAACACAAGATCTTCACTAAGGCCGATCGGTCGTGATAGATAAATTTGTGTGTCGTCAGCATATAGATGTATGGATGAATTTTTACAACAGTGTACTATGTCGTTAAGAAAGGCCGTGAATAGTATAGGACCCAATATTGACCCTTGGGGTACACCTGAGGGAATACTACTAGGCTGAGAAAATGCTTACCACACTGAACTTGTTGTAGCCTTTGCGAGAGATAACTTTCCATTAGTTTGATTGAAGTTGAGTCAAATCCGAAATAATGTTTAAGTTTTACAAGTAAAATACTGTGATTCACCGTATCAAATGCTTTAGAGAAATCTAAAAGAACTAAAAGCAGTTAGCAATTTGTTGTCTAAGGCAGGGCGAATATCATCCATTATTTTAAGCAAAGCTGTGGAGCAGCTGTGACCAGCTCTAAATCCAGATTGATTTTCAGCTAGCAATCTATTTTTGCTGAAATGAGACACTATTTGCTTTGCTATAAATTTTTCAAATACCTTTGATAACGCTGGTAATATACTTATGGGCCTATAATTTTGAGGGGAATCATAGTTGTTGCTTTTAGCTATTGGGACAACATTTGCTACTTTCCACTGGTTTGGGAAGGTAGATGAGGTTATAGCAAAGTTAATAAGATGTGTGAGAGATGGGAGTGCGTGGGGCAAGATTAATTTTAAAAAGCGTAGACTTAGGCAATCCACACCAACCGCATTTGACTTGATGTCATATACACACTTCGCAATCTCATTTTCAGTGCCTGAAACAAACTCTCCTCTCACTTCCACAACATTTGCTAAAATTAGTTTTGATGTTCCGGAATGTGTTTTTATGGACCAAGATGAATTTTTGAAAATCGAAAATGAAGAAAAGTCCCTACAAATTAACTAGGCCAATATGCACATCAAATTCAATCAAAATTTTATGCTGAATCCAAATATGAAAACAAAATTTTTATCCGATGAGTGGCTTTCGAGATATAGCCTGTTTTCCGGATTTGGAATCTGGAAGCTCAAAATCGCATATTTTCGCATTATGTTGTGTACAATATATCTATAATTTGTTTATGCAAGTTACTTACAGATAACTCAATGCAATATAAGAACAATATTTTAAAATTATAATTTATCTTTCGGTATAAGAGAACTAGAATACACACTTTTTTATTTAACCCAAAATCGCAGTCGATGATTTTCGCTGACAGTGTATAATAAATGCTCTAACTCCAAAATATCAGAATTTTAGCTGCAAAAATTAGAGAGGTTTACTCCAAAACGTAAACTTACGATATTTAACCTTTAATTTCTTTTATATTGTTTGCTTGCATTGTGGAACGAATTTCCGTCATCCGTTGTAAAATTTGATTTGGTTATAAAGAGGTTTCGGCTATGCGCCATCTTCAGTATCTTGTTTCGGAAAACAATACATATTAACCTTTTACAAAAAAAGTTTATTTCCTTGCAGTCGTACCCGGTGGCGTATGCGTAACATTGAATTTTCTTAGAGTTGAACATTTTGTTGTTGCAAACTAGGTAGTCCCTCTGTTTTTATGATATCGGCTTGAAGTTTAATACATACGTGGGTGTCTTTTTAATGCCTCGGACACACATGTGGTATGAATATTATAATATCAATACTATGATTTGGCTATACACCCAGAAAAAAATAGTGTGAAATCAACAAAAATCAACAAATTTTGTGGTTAATTTTTTTCAACACGATGGTTAGTGTATGCCATCATGTAATCGTGTAAATTTAACACTATTGTCAAGTGTTAGTTTAACAGGATGACAACTGTAGAATTAACACTAAAAAGTATTGAGTCTTCCTGTTGATTTACAATTTTAACTAGTTGATGTTACAATTTAAGCTGGTTAAATTAACACGAAATGGTCCTGTTGAATTAACAAAAACATCTTTTTGATTTTACCTTAAATTTATTGTTAAATTAACTAGAAAGTCTTGTTGATTTTCCAATTTATTTTTTTTTAAATAAAAATACATATAAAACATAAAATATATAATCATCAGATCAACAAAGCATATTCGAGTACATCACCCGCACAACCGACCAAATTGAAAGCGTCCTTCTCATACGAATAGTTTATACATGGGCGATAGTACTTACTATCACTGGCACCGAGTAATGTTTGGCCGCTAATGCAACGGTATATGCACCGCATGCTGCGTGAAAGAATCCATTCGCTAAACATCTCTTCGTGGTAAAAATTGCAAACTATGAGGAGGAAAAAGAAAATATTGAACATTAAAAACTTTTAGAGACAAAAATGCAACCCACTTTTAACTTACCTGCGAACTTAAAATATAAATGGAAAAACCATTATCACGCACTGCCAATGATGCTAAACTTCCATCATTGTAACGGCACAAAATTTTCTTTTTGTTAAAAAAAATAATATTAGTTTGTGTTTTGCACGAACAGCAGAACTTCAAACGTTGAAAAAATTGTGTATGTTTCAAAATAGTTTTGACGTTCTTTTTAACACTTTTTTAGATTATATTGACATTATCATCGTGTTGAATAAACCAAAATTCCAAATGACGTTTATGTTTGAATATTGTTTCGTGTTATATCAACCAACTTTTGTTGTTAATTGTGGTTCTTGTTGTTTTAACATTTGTTTTCATGTTGTATTAACACTAAAATTGGGACGTCATTTTTCTAAAATTTTTTTTAGTTTATATTGACACAATCATCATGTTAAATAAACCAAATTCCAAATGACATTTAGGAATAAAATTTTATATTTGAATAATCTTGTATATTTTAAAATTTCTTCGTGTTGTATCAACAATACAATTTGGTTGAATTTACCAAATTTTCAGATGATAGATACAAAGCCAAAATCATGTTTCAAACATCGTGTACTTTGAAAAACTTGTTGCTGTTCTATGTGTAAAGATCGATAGTGTTAATTTTACATGAATCGTGTTGATGATTTTTTTCTTAGTATACTATGAAAATTTTCAATTAAACTACAATATGAGGGTGACACATGTGTGGTATAGATCTCAATATTATTACTATAATACGATATGTGTCTCTAGCATAAGAGAAGCTGATCATTTGTTAGATTTGGTCGAATCGGACCACAATATAGCTCCCATACAACCGATCGTTCATATTTAGACATACCTTCTCTTTTTAAACAGCTAAGAACTTGCAACTTTGCTTGATTAATTTTTGTCGATTTTTGTAATTTTTTATTTTCAAAAATCCGTCTTGGTTCATAAAAACCAAATTCCGAAACATCAACATTAATATTAGATATGTATATGTATATGTCTGTATGTATTCAAACAGATACATAATTACCCGTTGAATCATTGTGACTTAAAATCAGCTAATAGGTATTTTTTTATAGAAGTGTATTTTTGTAATAAATTTTCAAAACCGGAACTGGTGGTGATTTGTTTAATTTATAATTTTATTTTATTTTCGGGAGTAATTATGTTGTTTCAATTAAGAAATTGTGCTCTCATATTAGTTTATGGGTAAGTGTTAGTGTTATTGTTATAACTTGGCCCTTTCCCATTGTTTTTTTTTTTTTTTCTATACCGCTCCATCTATTTTTGGGTTGTTTTGGAAATTGTTTCAATGAAATGGTTTCAGATAGAATACATATTTCTGAAAAATTTCATTTTACCCTCTCACTTTTTTTAACTTTTTATTTCGTTTGCGAAGATCTGCGAAAAAATGGCAGCTCGAGGTAGGCTCGGTCATCTGGGTATTTTATTCATAGAATTAGCACATCTCGCACTGAAACCCTTCTATTCAGTGTACAAATACACACGCTTTCGCCTACAAGTATGCAGTGTCTAACTACATATAATAATAATAATACAATGGCGCTATTCTAACTCTGACGTGTTTTATGGGCCAGCTTCGCTCCCAATTCGAGGTGTGTTCCTTTTTGTGTTTCCTACTAATTGGGTGGACCTACAGTTTTATGTCGGCTCCAAACGGCGAATGCAGGGTATGCCGCCCACTGCCGAGAGGTGACCGCTGCTCTTAAAAAACCCAATATTTGGATTTTTACTAATTGAAAAATTGTTTTGGTGTTTGGCTCGGACCGTGGTTTGAACCCGAGACCTCTGGCACAGCAGGCGAGCACTCTACCCACTGCACCACAGCGGCCACACTACATATAGGTGAAGCTAATAAAAGCGGTTTAAAAAGAAATATGACTGATTTTTTCTCAATTTTACTGCATAGAGACGCAAACGAATTTTTGTGAAATAATTTTTCATGTTAAAAATGGCTGCGAAGAAACCCACGACCTCTCCCATTTTAGACGTGCACTTATAAATGATGCTATCTATGTCTATCTTTAATGAGATGTCCTAACTTTTGCCAAGTTAATCGATGAACACAATAGGCCAGTTGGGCATGTGGATTTGTCTAGCTTTCACTAAATATAAAGCAATGTTTTAAAAAAGTTTTTAAATTGGGTGATGAAGATGGGAATTTTGTATTATTTCTCAATATTATATTTCGTCTTAACTCCACCGTACCATGACCGGATTTATACGTACATATATGCGTACATATAGTATATGTATGTGTGTACGTAAAAGCACCCAGCCAGCAAGGTACCGTACATTTTACGAACATTGCGATTTACGAGCTATTCTCGAATCAGAAAACAATAACAAAAGAAGCTTTTTTCTATCATGTCAAAAAAAAAAAGAAAACGAAAAATTTCAAACTCTATATTTTAAAAGTGAGTATGTTTGTAAAATTTCTAATTAAAAACACAAATAACATAAAATATATTAAATTATAATTAGCATGCAGGAAGGTGAAGGATTTGTGCACAAGTAAGAACGTCCTGGAGGAAATTTATTAGCGATGAAGTAGCCGAGCATTTTTCGTGGAGGGGTACTGGTGTGAAAATTAGCGCAATTGGTTTGGCAACGATTGCAGCAATAAGAAGTATGTATGTTACAGTTTCAATAATACTTATTAGGTTTAATCTTTTACTCTGTTCTCTAAGGTGCATTTCGTAACAAATTCAATTCAGAGGAAGAAGTGTTTACCACGATTTCGAAGAAGCACTTTCAATATGCCCATGACAGGCAAAAGAAGTTGGCAGCATACCATCGAAAACAAAATTAATATATTATTATAATTATCGCATGCATTACCATTGTTTAGTTTAATATTAAACAGCAGTCAATAAAAAAAACTTTATACCTAAAATTTAGCTTTGTTTATGGGCATTATTTTACGCATTGAAAATCAGTCGGTAAGGCATTCCAAAAGGTCGTTTTTTCTATTGAAAATCAATCGTTTACGAGTACATTTACGATAAAAAAACGGACGTAAAAAGATTCATATACGAGTGCTTTTTCGATACATTTACGACACTCGTAGGCGCTGAACATTTTAAAGCGAAACAGTATTCGTAGGCGAATCGTAAACGGATTTCATGAACGATATTTTATTAGAGTTTTCTTCGAGAAAACATCAGTTTACGAGCTCGTTTACGATGATTTTGCTGGCTGGGCATTTGCGTTCATAAAATATATACCGATAATATTTCGGCGTATCTCAGTTCATCTCCGTGTAAGTGAATTGCTTAAATTGGTATATGTATATTATTCCGAACACGCTTGGTGCTGAAAGAGAGCCAACGACAACGACACCACAATAACCGCAAGCATTTTGTTGTTGGCCGCGTGCTGTCGTAGCCGTTGCCGTTGCTGTTGTGTGTGGTTGAAATGGTTTCGCCAACAACGAAATCAACGTCGAATGGTGATATTGCCTAACCATTGCCTTGTTGTGCGATTCGGCAGCTACCATCGCGATTGTGAATGCGCTTATTTTGGAAATTTAGTCTCAAGTTCAAGGTCTTTCGGTTAAAATACAAACAGATATACATACGTATGTACATATACATATATGTATATGAACAAATTTCTGTACACATTGGGCGGGCTGTGCGGACAGAGGAACTTTTTTGTGATTATGAATATGCGAGGCTTGTTTATCGCTTTGTGGGCTTTTTTTTTATCAAATAAACTTGTATTGTATTATTTTGGTAATTTTGTTTTGTTTTTTATTTTTTTTTGATGATACTCTTCGCAACGATTACAATATATGCACATGCATACATAAATATGTGTATGTATGTAGTAGGTATTATGATTTTTTCGATGACTTCTCTGAGGTGCTTACTCAGTATTGGAGAAATTTCGCTCTTGACTACCGGTATCTACACACTGTAGAAATTGGATGTTTGTATGTATGTAATTATATACGTTTGTACATATTACATACTTATATGATACTTAAATAAATATTTGATTATTCTTCAGTTTTTTTTGTATGTAGGTACTGCTTCCGGTTAAATTTAGCTACTAAAGTTCATAATGTGATCATACAGTTATATTTATGTAGGTACATATACATATACATATTTATGTACGTAGAATATATACATACATACATACGTATGATTAACATATATATATGGCTATGTATACCAGTGGCGTAGTAAGAGAATTTTTCGGGGGGGGGGGGGTCACAGCCAATGTAAAAAATGTACCAAAAATTAAAATAAAAAATATCAAAAAACTACAATTTTTTACAAATGATGAAAATGTAATTTTTCAGACTATAATCTAACATTTTAGTACACAAATATCGCTTATTATGCATATATCAAACTCTTAAGGCCCTTGGCCACTTAAAATCTGGACTGTCAAGCAGTTTATATGTGTGAGTGTGGGTGATTGACGCAAATATGTAAGTTTTGATTCTCATCAACGCGAGCCCGGCAACAAGAACGTGTAGCACGATGACTGCCGATTGCACTAACACACACAAAAAACTCACATATACACACTGCTTGACATGCCAGATTGTCAGTTGCCAAGGGCCTTTAACTATACTTCAAAAGTAAGTCACATATTCTCTTCTGGAAATCTACGGTTATAAATAATAATTTTCTTATATAATTTAGTTTTCTAATATTCCATTTTGACAGACATTAACTAAAATCTCAAGTTCAGATACTCTTATACATTGCATATTTATTCCCATTATAGTTTATACTAACACTAGCTGTACCCGGCCAAGCTTTGCTTTAGCTCACTTCCTATTATAGGCATTTGAAGTGGAAAACGGCACACTTTAAAATAAGTTGGAAGTATCTAGAAGCCGAACTTACCACGGGCTGCAGACCTCAGAAAAAGTCAGATAAGTTTAAAAAGTGAAGGAAAAAATTGATATTTTAAAAAGTTTACATAGTCCTGCATTCCAATTCTCATTTGATATCATCGTTGCTTAAAAACATTCCGTGGCATCCGGGTCCATTCTTTTACCCATTATTAGGTACCGGCCTAAGAATCACTATGAAAAGAGCTCTATGCAGCAGCACTGGTCAATACCTTTCATTTTATATCAGTATTTCTCAGCAGCATCCCGCGTTTATCCAGGTCCACGTATTTACCGACATCTGGCGCCTTGACCTAGGAATCATAATTGGTACGGATCGATATAAAATTCCTGATCAACACATTTCATATGATACAAATATCAGTGAGAAATATACCGGTGTCATCCGGGTCTACGTTTTGCCCATATCCGGGGATCCGACGTAGGAACCGAAATGAGTACAGCTCTATGTGAAAGCCCTGCTGCACGTTTTTATCCATATCTGGGGACTTCACCAAGAAATAATAATGGGTACGGCTCTACATAAGAGTCTTGCTCAACACCTTTCATTTGGTACCAATATCCCTGAGAAATATCCCGGTGTTAACCGGGTCCACATATTGACCCACATCTTGGGATCCGACCTATGAATCGTAATGAGTTCATTTCTATGTAAAATCCCTGTTCAACACCCTTCATTTAATACCAATATCGCTAGG
Organism: Urophora cardui; assembly: GCA_960531455.1. NCBI lineage: Eukaryota > Metazoa > Arthropoda > Insecta > Diptera > Tephritidae > Urophora > Urophora cardui. The sequence goes on from OY482673.1 coordinate 49,118,558, forward strand.
AAGTTTTCCGGGGCCATACAGGTCCACGTTTTGACCCAAATCAGAAGATCTGACCTAGGGATCACAATGAGTTCATCTCGATGTAAAGACCCTGCTCAACACTGTTTATTTGGTACCAATATACCTAAGAAATATCCCGGTGTTATCCGGGTCCACGTGTTGAACCACATCTTGTGACCCGACCTAGGAAACGTAATGAGTTCGTCTCTATGTAAAATCCACGATAAACACCTTTCATTTGAAACCAATATCGCTAAGAAATTTTCCGAGGCCATCCGAGTCCACGTTTTGACCCTAATCTGGGGACCTGACCTAGAAATCATAATGAGTTCATCTCTATGTAAAATCCCTGCTAAATACCTTTCATTTGATACCAATATCGCTGAGAAATTTTCCGGGGTTATCCGGGTCGACGTTTTGACCCATATTTGGGGACCCGGTTTATATATCACAATATAATAGTTCTGTGTCGAAGTCCTCTCCAGTACCTTTCATTTGATACCAATATCGTTCAGAAACATTCTAGAGTCATCCGGGTCCACAGTTTGACACATATCTGGAGACCCGGCCTAGGCATCACAAATAGAATAGTTCTATGTCGAAGTCCTCATCAATACCTTTCATTTGATACCAATATCGTACAAAAATATTCAGGGGAAAACCGGGTCCACGTTTTGACCTTTTGACCTACTATATCTAGGGAACCGACTTCCGGATTTGAAAAAAATATGCATATACACCATCTAGGGCAACGAACTCAGCTGGTGTGTAAACTTCGTCAAAATCCCTCCACGCGTTTTGGAAAAAATAATTACATTAAATTCCATTAATTAATATAATTCAATTTATTGAAATCGCAGATTGATTTCTCTACATATGTTTTTGTGCCAATCTGTGAAGAATTTCTTCCACTGTGACATCGATTTTTCTGTTAATACTCATTAGGGCAAGTCCGTTCAGCCTATCTTCACCAGTTTAATTTCTTATCCAATTTTTTATTGACATTTTTGGCGTTACTTTTCTGTAATTAGCATGTTAATAACAGCAATACCGTATAATAATTGTAGCGTTTGTTGAGCCGTAGGAAATTTACCACTAAAGAGCGAATATGAGTACAAAGAATGTAAATTGTGGTAAAATTCCTACGCTTCTTGCCCTTTCCTACGGCTCAACAAATTCTACAATTATAAATAATACTTCATGAAAAAGCGCTAAATTTCGAATTACCAATTTCGAAACTTACTATTCTCATTGATTTTTTCCTGAAAAAGATATGTATGCTAATAAAGCATCTCTTAGTTCAAGATGGTTTTATGGTCAGATCAATTTTATACAAAACGAATCTTTCGGGGGGGTTTTGTCCCCAAACCCCCCCCCCCCCCCCCCCCCCCACCCCTCCCGTTACTGCGCCACTGATGTATACACATGTAAATGTCCTTAATTTCTTTGGTAAAGCGCCTATTTGTGGGCATTCATGTTTAATAGAAGGTCGAAAATATGTCTTTCTTTAAGGCCTAGGTTGATCTTATAGACGAAGTCGGTGCCCATTAAACACTGAAAAAGAAATTCTCAAACGTTTGAGAAAATATTGTTTCTCAATTTGAGAATCAGCATATATACTATTTGAAAATAAACATATTTTCAAGTGGTTCTCAAACATGTTTATCAATTTGAGAACAATTTGAGAAGCATTTGAGAAAAAAATTATGTTTGAAATAGGTTTGAGAAAATGGATGTTCTCCCAAAATCCCATATTAAAAATGTGCCTTTTAGTTTGAGAACGCTATCAAGGGAAATTTCAGATGCATTCGAAATAAACGTTTGAGGTTTGAGAAAAGGGTTTATTCTCAAATGCATGTCAAATTGAGAATAGAGAAAAATATTTATTGGGTGGTAAGGATCTTGGAATAAGCATTTTGTTATTTTTGCGTATCTATGTACCAGTTATTAAAATTAAGTTTCATATTTAAAATCGGTTTTATTTGAACCTAACAAATTATAATTATATTAATAATATATACAAATGTATGTACATAAATAAAATCACGCCCAGACCCATTTGGTTACAATTTGTTAAGCAATAAAGAGCCCAAATAAAAAGTAGAATAAAAAAACCATTGTATGGATGCTATGCGAACCGTTTGTTTTAAGATTTATCTTTGAAAACAACGAAGGTCTTACAAATTAATTTGTTACTGTGCAAGTGCTGTCGAATATATGTATATATACATCAGTGGCGGTTTAACAATCTGGTGGGCCCTGGTGCGAAATTTTTTTGGGGGCCCTTTTCCATATAAATATTTTGCGATTAGAATACAGTTTGATCGTTATAAATTTAAATTGCGGTTCATGTAACATATTTGATCATTGGACGTTGTTTTGCTCTGTGCATTAAACGCACTACTCCATAATATTGATGTCATTTTATATTGACATTTTTTGGTTATTGTTATAGTCAGTGTTTAAAAAACTGCAATAACTTTCATTTCATTTGCTATCACTTAAACTTACTGCTCTGAACAACAAAGCAGTCGTAGTGTTTGTAGTGCCTTTTGTCTTGTGGAAAAGTGTTTTGACTAAATTTAACTTTGTAAATTTAGCTTTACAAAAACCAAATCTGACTCTTTCGACGATCACAAAACTATATGCTTCAATAGTTACAGATCTTGAAAACAAGGATTACAACAAAATTTTCGATGAAGCCTTGACAATTTTCGACAATATTCCTTCTGATTTTCAAACAGATTTTATTCAATCTCGTTCAACAGCGCAAGCATTTGTTCTGTTATCAAATTTGAACAAGTAAGGAAGCCTAAGTTCGAGTGTAATCGAACATTAGATACTCAGCTGTATGTTTTCATTGTTTGTTTGCGTTTGATGGATTTTATATAAAGCGAGTGCTGCATAAAGTGGGCGTAGTCACGCCCATTTTCAAAATTTTTATCAGTCATCCAACTAAGCATATCAATATTATTCTTTGTGCAAAATTTCATTCCTTTTTGACTTCTAGTTACAAAGATGTCACGTTACAAATTCCCAAAGGGTGTTCCAGAAATATCTTTGTTAAAAAGTAGGCGTGGTCATAACCCGATTTCAATAAATTTCTGCATGTCTATTAACACAAGTTTTAAAAGTGTATAAACCAAATTTCGTCATAATATCTCAATTATTTGTCGAGTTATAGGCTAAGAAATCTCGTCTATTCCTTTGTTTAAAAAGAGGCGGTGCCACGCCCATTTTCCAAAATTTTTATATTTTTTGTTTCCGGTCTATTGTGGAACTCATGCCACAAAATTTCAATGAACTATCTTTATATTTGACAAAGATATCGCTTAAAATGTTTTTATTAGGCCACTTTATAGTTCCCTTATATAAAAGTGGGCGTGGTCGTCAACCGATTCCGCTAAAATTTAGAACGTGTATTACCACGAGTAATAAAAGTGTACACACCAAGTTTCGTCATAATATCTCAATTATTTGTCGAGTTATGGGCTCAGAAATCTCGTATATTCCTGCTTCTAAAAAGAGGCGTTGCCACGCCCATTTTCCAAAATTTTTGTGTTTTTAGTTTTATGCCCGCAGTTGGACTCCTGCCGTAAAATTTCAATGAGATATCTTTATATTTGACAGAGATATGGCTTAAAATGTTTTTGTTAGGTCACTTTATAATACACATATATAAAAGTGGGCGTGGTCGTCAACCGATTTTAACTATTTTCCGTCCAAACGTTTGCCTAAGTAAGTAAATCACGCATACCAAATTTCATCGATATATCTTCAGTGGTTTCTGAGTTATGACGTATAAAACTTTCAATGTTTTACCCCTAATAAGTGGGCGTGGCACCGCCCATTTTCCAAAATTTCATCAAATTTCTTCGTAGGGGCCTGAGCTCAACACGTGGGTAAAATTTCATCGCTCTAGCTATATTAGTGACTGAGATACCAAATTTCCGATTTTTTCTATATAGGAAAAGTGGGCGTGGTCATGGTCCGATTTCGCCCATTTTCAATACCAACCGTCCCAGTCTCGATACCAACTTGCATTTCAAATTTCATCAAAATATCTCAATTTTTGCGCGAGTTAGAGTGTTTACAGACGGACGGACGGACAGACGGACGGACGGACGGACGGACATGGCTCAATCGATTTCTCTTTTCACCCTGATCATTTTGATATATATAAGTCTATATCTATCTCGATTATTTCGTTCTGTTACAATCCACCGTTATGTGATTAAAACTATAATACTCTGTGTACTAGTACAGCTGAGTATAAACAAGTAAGGAAGCCTAAGTTCGAGTGGAATCGAACATTAGATACTCAGCTGTATGCTTTCATTGTTTGTTTGCGTTTGATGGAAACACGGTGTAGGTACACTGAGAGAAAAAACTATATGGAGGGGTCAAAGAAATTGTTTACCTATTTTGAACACTACTTTCTTTGTTTTGAGTAAATTTTCCTTAAAACATGTTAAAAGGTTTATAAAATATTGTTGTTACATGCGTTACCATGGTTTCACATACTTGTTTTGAAAAAATTCATACATTAAAATAATGAAAAATTCTTTAAGCGCCATTCCATTCCCAACTTTCCTTGTTTTGAAGACTTGATTTCTTTAATTTTGAGAAATTAAATTCCCATACAAATCCCCATGGCAACGAATTTGTTTGAATGTTTTTTTTTTATGTTTTTTTCACATTTTTGAGAAAATTTACACAAAACAAAGAAAATTTTGTATTGGGACGCGTGTTCAAAATAAGGAAAATTATGTCTTTGATCGAGAAAAAAATTTTTTTTGAGTGTACTTTATATAAAGCAAGTGCTGCATAAAGTGGGCGTAGCCACGCCCATTTTCAACATTTTTATCAGTCATCCAACTAAGCATATGAATATTATTATTTATGCAAAAATTTCATTCCTTTATGATTTCTAATTATAAAGATGTCACGTTACAAATTCCCAAAGGGTGTTCCAGAAATATCTTTGTTAAAAAGAAGGCGTGGTCATAAACCGATTTCAATAAATTTTTGCGTGTCTATTAACACAAGTTATAGAAGTGTATAAACCAAGTTTCGTTATAATATCTCAATTATTTGTCGAGTTATAGGCTAAGAAATCTCGTATATTCCTTTGTCAAAAAGAGGCGGTGCCACGCCCATTTTCCAAAATTTTTCTATTTTTTGTTTCCGGTCTATTGTGGAACTCTTGCCACAAAATTTCAATGAATTATCTTTAAAGTTGACAAAGATATCGCTTAAAATGTTTTTATTAGGCCACTTTATAATACCCATATATAAAAGTGTGCGTGGTCGTCAACCGATTTCGCTAAAATTTTCAACATGTATTACCACAAGTAATAAAAGTGTACACACCAATTTTCGTCATTATATATCAATTATTTGTCGAGTTATGGGCTCAGAAATCTCGTATATTCCAACTTCTAAAAAGAGGCGGTGCCACGCCCATTTTCCAAAATTGTTGTGTTTTTCGTTGTATGTCCGCAGGTGGACTCCTGACATAAAACTTCAATGATATATCTTTATATTTGACAGAGATATCGCTTAAAATGTTTTTATTAGGTCACTTTATAATACCCATATATAAAAGTTGGCGTGGCCGTCAACCGATTTTGACAATTTTTCGTCCAAACATTTGCCTAAGTAAGTATATCATGCGTACCAAATTTGATCGATATATCTTCAACAGTTTCTGAGTTATGACTCATAAACCTTTCAATGTTTGCTCCTTAATAAGTGGGCGTGGCACCGCCCAATTTCCAAAATTCCATCAAATTTCTTCTTAGGGCCCTGAGCTCAACACGTGGGTAAAATTTCATCACTCTAGCTATATTAGTGGCTGAGATACCAAATTTCCGATTTTTTCTATATAGGAAAAGTGGGCGTGGTCATAGTCCGATTTCGCCCATTTTCAATACCAACCGTCCCAGTGTCGATACCAACTTGCATTTCAAATTTCATCAAAATATCTCAATTTTTGCGCGAGTTAGAGTGTTTACAGACGGACGGACGGACAGACGGACAGACGGACGGACGGACGGACGGACGGACGGACATGGCTCAATCGATTTCTCTTTTCACCCTGATCATTTTGATATATATAAGTCTATATCTATCTCGATTATTTCATTCTGTTACAATCCACCGTTATGTGATTAAAACTATAATACTCTGTGTATTAGTACAGCTGAGTATAAAAAAAGTGCTGATATTTATAATGATTTGGAAGACTTTTTCTCATTTTTAATAAATTTAAATTCAATGAGTGACGAAGACATTGCTGTATCATGTATGTAAAAAAGTAGTGTAAAAGTATCCAAATGATCTCAATGAAGTTCAGTTAACTGATGAATGTCAATTTGCCAAAAATTACTTTAATTTTGATAACTTAAATCATGAATCGATGTACAAAACAATGTTTGATGATCATCTTTGTGAAACTTTCCCGAATTTAGACATTTTATTACGCATTTATTTATGCATGTTTGTCACTAATGTTACAGTTGAAAGATCATTTTCAAAATTGAAATTGATAAAAAATTGTTTGCGTAACACTATGGGAGATGATCGTTTGAACAGTCTATCAGTTCTTTCCATTGAAAATAACTTGTTGGATGAATTAAACTTTGATGAAATTATTGATAAGTTCGTAACACTCAAGTGCAGAAAAGTTGTGGTTTATTTTTGTTGGGCAAATAAATAAAAATCTATCATATTATCATATGAATATTTTTTTCATGGGCCCCTTTGAGTCCGGGGCCCTGGGGCAATGGTCCCAAAATTTGTTCGATAATACGCCACTGATATACATATACTTATGTACCTATTTATAAATATGCATATTTTTAGATTAAAAACCATACTCTTTGCGATACTCTTTATGCAATATATGTAAACAGCTTTGGAAAATATTAAATCATCCAAATTATAAGCAAGAAGTTAAAAAAGAAATCACCAAAAAAAAATGACATAAATATATGTACGTAGGCATTTATTTTCACTTACTGAAAAAAAAAACACTTGTATGCTTATCGAAAAGCTACAGAAAAGTCAAATAAGGCACAAATCAAAATTTCTTTGTACGTCAAATATAAAGTCATTTGGGTACATAAATATGTACATTAAGCCGTATCAAGAAAAAATGTGCGTGTGTCAGTTTATTTGAAAACTAACGTCGAGAAAATATTTTGAGTGTACCTGCAATTTTTATAGGCACCAGCTAAAAGCTGCTTAACAGCGTCTTTTGTAATAGGTTCCTTATTTGATGTCGTATTCCCCACGCCTTTATGTTGCCGAAAAGGCGGAACACGTCAACTTAATTTTTGGCTGCAGTTTACGATGGCGGTTTTAAAATAAAATCAGACTACCTTCCAATTTTGAGATATTTAGCAAATAATTTTAAATTTTTTCATACAAAGACGTGACGTATGAGTAACTATTATCTATTATATAATAATAAATGTGTGTGTGTATGTCTGTCTGTGTGTCCTTCATGGAATCCCAAAGTAATTAACCCATCTTCATGAAATTGCCACAGTAGATTCATGTGATATTAGCGCATATATTAGGGTATATAGAATTTTGAAAAACTTTGAGCTCCCCGAAATATAGACTCAAATGTGGACCAGCAAGTATTTGAACAATATTGCTATCATATAAAAGGTGTAGAGCAGGACTTTGACAAATATCTTCTTTCATTGCAACGCCTACAGGGGCGGATTTACCTCTAGAAGCGCCCTGGGAAAACAAATCAAGCCGCGCCCCAATATTTCCAAAAAAAACCGTACTTGCCTTCTTGTGGTGACATTTCATTACTGATATATTTTACGGATTGAAAAAATTTGATTCGATTCTTATATAGGTACCACATTTTTTCCATTTTCTAAACTTCAAAATGATCTGATCTTAAACCCTCATTATTAGGTGGCACAGATTTCGCAATATCATTAAATTGCAGTTCATCATACGAATCTGAAAAACAATTTTATAGTGAAACTGTTTCGTCCTGAAACTAAACTCACAATTTTTGACAGTAGGGTGCCTCCCAGGTAGCGAAATCTGGCTTTCTGGCCCAGAATCTACCTGGGCTAACCTAGCTGTCGATCAATTGACTTATGCATTTTTACCTTTTTGGTTATGATCAACAACGGAGTCATTTTCTTTTCGAGGAGTTTGAAAAAAACAATCAAGTTTAGGGATTTTCGACAGTAAATCTTTGTATTTCTGCACTTTCTCGGCTGCACGTTTTTTGTTCGCTGCGCCGCTTAACTTTTTCATATTTGCACTCATTCTTCTATTTTTCACAAAAACATTAATTCACTGACACCTTTTTGATGTTTTTAACTCGGAACGACTTTTAAGATCACATAAAATGTACGGAGCGCATTGTATAGAGGCGCGAACTATTCAAGTTAACCAGAAACAGAAAATATTCAGATTCTAGTTTCCTTTGAAAAAGTGAGCTCGCGAATTTCCCCGAAAAAATACTTCAATGCCTACTTGATTTTTAAATTTGAAATTTCAATTAAATTCGAATCTTTCACGTTATTTTCTGCACATAAGCTGCTAAAACTTATGGCGTTTTCGATGCTGGCCAAAATGTCGCACTTATTCTGCACTTTTATCGGGCTGTCAATTTTTTTGTTCTATTCCACATAGATTCCACACATTTTTTCAGGGTTGATTGTTCTATTGAAAAAAATGTCGCACTCTCCCCGACCACAGGGCAGCATTTTCTGCCTTTAATATGAACAAGGGGTTGCATTATTTTTGTTTCATACATCACATGAAAAGTGCAACATTTTCTTAGGGCACAGGGCGCATGTTGATAATGTTGCCTTGTAATAATGCAGCATTTTTGTTCAGAATCGAAAACGCTATTAGTGTTTACATATCGCTCATTTGCTGCAAGACCGGCATAAATAACCAAATGTTGCATTTACTTGCGCACCATATGGCGGTTGAATCCTGAAAAGTTGTGTATTTTGAAAAGTGAAAATGCAGCAAATGAGCGGTATGTAAGTCCCACTGGGGCGAAGGTTAAGAACTGTACCAATGTACTGAAATGTACTTTGATTAATTTTTTCTCTGTAAACAATTGAAAAAATCTTTCATTCTTGTTGTAATATTCAAAAAAAAAAAAATAAATAGTAAATAAAAAAAAAAATTTTTCTTTCTCTTAGTTTTGGCGCCCCTATTGAAACGACGCCCTGGGCAGCTGCCCATGTTGCCCCTATGTAAATCCGCTCCTGAACGCCTAGGCCGGGTTCCCAGATATATGTAGGTCAAAGGTGGACCCGAGTGATGCGATATTGGTATCAAATCAAAAGCGAAACTCATGGCTTCTATATAAAGCTCTCCTCGATGTAATCCCGAAACCGGTTCTTTTGAGAAAGGGAAAATAAAGAAGAAAGAGAGTGAAAGTGAAGGGGAAAGGGAAATGAAATGGGGCAGACAAGGGAGTGTGTAAAGGAATCGAAAAGGGGTTTGGAGAGGGAAAGTGTGGTAGATAGGGACAGGTAAGAGGGAGCGATAGAGAAAGAGATAGGGAAAACAAAAAAGGAAGAAGTGAACGAAAATGCAAGGTACCGGGAAAGGGAAGGGAAAGGAAGGGAAGGAAAGGAAAGGGAAGGATAGGAGAGGAAATGGAAGGAAGGGAATAGAGAGGTAGAGGAAAAGACATAAAACCATTTTTCGTCACTTTGAAACGAGACGGGTATTTGCTAGTCAGATAATAAAAATGAAGAAAACTTCAAATAAGGAAGCGATTTAGCTGTTTTGACGCGTGCCTAAAAAACAATCACACTCAGAATATTTTCTCGACATACATACATATATAAGTGTTCAAATAAAACTGACACACAGTAATTTTTTTTTGTTCATATAAGGTGATACGGCTTAATGTACTTACATATCGTCAGTCCCCTGCCAGTACCACGAATGTGAAAATTTTTTTAAGTACGATGTTGATCTTTATCGGGTATATATTGATGTAATAAAAATTAATATTTGTATAAATTCTTGTGTAAACATACATACATAATAATACAATAACTTGTATGTACATAAGCGTATATACAAATATTAATTGTTCTTATATCAATATATACTCGACAAAGAGCAGACATCGCACTTAAAAAAATTTTCACATTCGTGTTTCTGGCAGGAGACCGACGATATGTACCTTATATATATGTCTTTATATTGGAAGTAATCAATCTTATTATTCCGGAATAGATGCTCCGATTACACGTAATACAACGTACAAGTGTACCTACATACATAAATATGTACGTACATATGTAGGTGCATGTGTGCGTTGCATTTATAAGAAATAAAAATAATAGCTGCATATCAATTGATGGTTAAATGTGAGTGAAAGTCTAAGGTTTTGCTACATACAACAAACATACATAAATGCATACTTAAATAATTGCAAACCGCAGCAGATGCAAAATTCAGGCAATTTTTTTTTTATAAATACACAATCTTTAGAAGGAACTAAGTACATACACATTGAAACTGGCCATTCCACTGTATGTGTATTGGTGACGTCGACATAGACGGAGCAGCAACAGTCGCAGCGGCTTTTCCGCACACAATCACATTGATGTTACATTGCCCACTAACCAACAAACACATTTAATGAAAACTACATTGTCTATGAATAACTCAACCATGCACGTATGTATGTATGTATTTATACAAAATCTAGTCATACAATAGCAGCAACAACAACAACAACAAATAAATAGTTCAACAAGAGCAATAATGCAAGCTAGAAATGGAAAGCAATCAGAAAATGAACCGCACAAGCGAATGCGAATAATGCCAGAGCTCCCAACCTACCTCAAGATATATTCTGTTATGCTTATGGGCACATGCATACATATGGATGTATGTACATACATATGTATGTATGTTGTATATTAGTTGGCGGCTAAACTTACAAAACGCTACATAGAAAATGCCAGTTTTCTGCCTGGCTAACTAGCTACATACATACTATGTACCTACATAAAAACAGGTATGTATATATGCAGTTCTATTTTTTGCCATGGTATACCGGTCGTGGTACAAAGTTTATTTGGGCTTCTTTCTTTCTTTGGCCTACGTTTCTTGTGTAGTAGGTACGCGTATCTGCTCATTCATCCAAACAAAATTGCACCTACTGGTCTGCAGTACCGTCTGGCTGAAAAGGCCAGAAAGCAAAAGAGATTATTTCAAGCCAAGCCAATCCATTACCCAACCACAAATGTGAATACATTCATACATAAATATTTTTCTTTCGTTAGGTTTTCGTGTAACATGTGTATGTTTGTAAGTATGTAGATATGTGTGCACAAATGTTGGTAACTTGACTTGTTGGGGGCCTCTTTTTCCACTTTCCCACATCGTTGTCGGCTTATGCGCAAATGTAAAAATGTAAGCGGTGAGTGAAATATACATATGTATGCATGTATGTAAATCACATAAGTAAAAAGCTAGACACGTTAGAAGTTGGGTTATGTCTATACCTACATACATACATAGTTATTTACGGATATGCACGTAAACGTAAATGTACGTACGTACTCGTACATACATACAGTGTATGAATAATATGTACAAGATACCATGGAAAATATTGTGTGATTAATTTCTTGAGAGAGCAATTCTGGAGTCCTTTGGGTACAATAGACATTAACTCCTAAAGTGTGGGAACATGGGACACCTTAAAAATACTATGTTTCTGACTTTCTAAGAAAGGGATTAAAATAGGTTGAAAATCTCCTAGAAAATTATTCGCCATACAATTTCAGTAGGGGTCTCATCAGAGAAAATCTTTGTAGAATGAACCAAAAAGAGACAGGAAGCGAAAACCATACATATGTACATATATTCCTCGGAATATTGAATGTGTTTTATTTCGTGTTTCACTGAAGCGATCGAGATACTTCTATTGCAAAAGATTAATGATTTTTGACGACGTTTAACATGCAAGCAAAAAAAAGCTACATTAAGTTCTATAAACTAAGTACTGGGTGGTAGTGACCCCTTTGTTTTTCCATCGTTGAACATTTTTTAAATAAGCCAATAGCTGTGCAAATACATAGTGTAATAATTATTATTCAAATAGTGTTTGTTTTTAAACACATTTTGCAAAGAATGTTTTGATTCTTTATTCATTCTGTTTGCTATTTGCTTTCGGCATAAATTGCTAACTCATAGTTTTAAAATTATTTTTTTCGCTTACCAGTATTGCATAAAATAAGCGAAAAGATTATATGTGCCGATATATTTTGCAAAGCCTACATTGATTTAAATTTTTGTAACTAGCAATTTTGTAAAGCAATTTACCCTCATTCTCGTTTATTTTACCAGTTTTTATTATAATGCATTATAGATTACTATACTGGATTGTGTGATATATGCAATTACTTATACCAGTGAAAGAACTTCTTAATTGTAACAGCTTACTTTTCTTAATATTAGTAGCGACTTTATAATGCATTACTGTCTACCATATTGTAAGACAATACCGCCAATGACATGCCTATGTTAAAGTAATGCAATCCGTATTCGCAAGCGTAAGCGATGAAACAAGATTTCTCGATGATTTTACCCATTACATGTAAGAGAAAGCCCTGCTGGGTATCTCTATTATAAAAGTATCGCACTCCAAATCCATCTCAATTTTTAGTGTATTTACACACCGGACATACAAAATTTTTCTATACACACACCAAAATACAACTATATATGTACATGCATAACTATAAATACATACATATGTATATAGGTATATACATGTATGTGCTTACACATGTATATATAGTTGCTTTATATGCGTAACAGTTTCCTAACCCACCTCAACATTTTTATCGATTATTTTTCAGCAGTAGTAAATAAAAGGTTTGCCAATATGTCTACCAAAGTCTGTTTAGAGAGCTTTTTATACCCCGCAACGTGAGTGCTTGCTAATATATACTAGGTATATACCATAGATATATGTCCCATTTTGAAAATTCGAGATAGTTATAGCTACACTGAGAAAAAACGTTCATGTAAAATAATCAAAAAATCAACCAATTTTTTGGTTAATTTTTTCCACGTCGTGTTGACTGCAACTCATCGTGTAAAAGTGTAAATTTAACACTACTCTCAAGGTATAATTTAGCACGATGATAAATGTTAAATTAGCAACAAAATCGTGTTGATTTTACCTCAAATTTTAAAATATAATTTGATGAAATTTACACGATGGTATTGTTAAATTAACACGATCATAACTGTTGAACAGAAAATCTAAACTGAAAAAGTAATAAATTAAATTAAAAAAGCTAGAAAATAAAAGAAAAAAATAAATAAGAAAAAAAAAAGAATAAACTAAAATAAAATAAAATAAAATAAAATAAAATAAAATAAAATAAAATAAAATAAAATAAAATAGAATAAAATAAAATAAAATAAAATAAAATGAAATAAAATAAAATAAAACAAAATAAAATAAAAGAAAATAAAAGAAAAGAAAATAACAGAAAATAAAATAAAAGAAAATAAAATAAAATAAAAGAAAAGAAAATAACAGAACAGAAAAGAAAAGAAAAGAAAATAACAGAACAGAAAAGAAAAGAAAAAAAAGAAAAGAAAAGAAAAGAAAAGAAAAGAAAAGAAAAGAAAAGAAAAGAAAAGAAAAGAAAAAGTTAAAAAACTATACTTACTTCGTGCAAGAAACACAAAAAACATGTCGCGTTTATGCCAATACTCGTATAAACATATTCTCACATGAAACTGACAAGAATTTGTTTAAAAACTCAAAAAAGGCATTTCTGTACAAAAACTTCTTATATAATGCGAAAAATAAATGTACCGTTTTTTCTGTTATTTTAACACATTTCTTATGTTACAAGTTTACTTTAATATACCTATGTACATTAGGGTTATGATTCTTTTACACTTTTTTTTTGCATTTTAATTTTCCGATGTCGGCTATTTATTACATTTCTGATGTTATTCTTTTTTCGTTTTTAAAAAAACCTCCCCCACAAAATCGAATTCCCTTTACAGAGTCTTTATTGCAGGGCAAAACTCAAAAAGTGCCAAAGCTAACCGAAATCGCTTCTTTCCTACCAATTTCAACGGAAAATGTTCTGTATATGTAATAAATGCATTTTACTTTAATAAAATTTTAAATATTCCTAAGCTATTATCACACGATATGTATCTACATTTGGCACAAAATATGTCAAATTCATATAGGAATCAAAAAGGATATAGATAATTCTTTAAATTGAAGAATTTAATAATATAAAATATTCCTTACCAAAATTGTAATTATTAATTTTGTAGTTTTCATACAAAATCTCATCGTTTGCCACCACAGGGTTTTAAATCTAAAAAAATCATAACCCTAATGTACATGTACTATTCTGTGAAACAGATAAGAATTATTTTTTTTAAGAATAAAAAAGTGAATGCAGAAAAATTACATGTTTGTTATTGTTTCAACAATATCTCGTGTTGTATCTACATTAAGATTTGTGGTTGTTAAATTTATCAAAATGCCAAATAACTTTCATGAAGTAAAAATCATCTGGCTCATTTCATTTTAATTTTCATTTAGATATTTATTTAGATTAGGACAATAAGATCTTAAACGATCTTTTATAGTACAACAGATGACATACAAATGAGTAACAAAAATAAAAATTAACCAAATAATACATATCTTAAGTTATATTATCGTGTAATTTGAAGTAATTGTTGTTGTTTTGTTTGTAAAGATCGGTCGCTTTAATTTTAAAAAAATCGTGTTGAAATTTTTTTCTGAGTGTACATGCATACATATATAAATATAGTGGGCGTAAGAAATAATCTTACAGTGCTCTTTTCTACTGTTATGTAGCTTGTTGAATTTTCGTATTCATGACAGACATTAGTTTTAGTACATCTAACAAGCGATAAAATTACATACGTGCCTACCTACCTGCTGAAAAAACTATCTTTTTATCTCTAAAATTGCTTATACATAAATTAGATCGTATAATTATATCAATGTTTGAGTGGTCGGAAACTTCCCAGCAGTATTTGAGGTAAGGAGGTGCATATTCAGTAGAATATTCAGTATGAAAAATAACCTGAATCTGAGTTCAAAATTCATTACTGAAAAAATAACTGAACACGAAGTGAAGCCGTCAGGTGTATTGAAATATATGCTATGGAAGTTCTCCCTGCGTATTCAGGCCTTTTTTCACACAGAAACTCTCCCTTCTCGTTCTGCAGTTTTCAGGTAGTTGATTTTCGACGCCACCTTTATATAAAAACGAAAGAGAAAGTTCAGATTTTAGAACTACATCTCTACTGAATATTCAGTAGGAAATATGTGCTGTTTTCCACCTGATAAATACTGCTGGGTTACCTATGAGGACTTTTTGAAAAAAAAAAAAAAAAAAAAAAAACTTTATGCACCCTGTAAAAACAGCGATATTAAATTTTTCCATACATATGTATACATATGTTTTCTATTTGATCAGCAAATTTCATGAGTTATAAACTCTTTGCTAAATAATAAATAATAATTTGTTTACCTAGATAAATAATAACACACAAATGAGTCTGAAGCGATACATACTCTCTATATGCATAGTTTGTTTTTTAAGCGTGACTTGTGTAGAGAAACTATGAAAAATACTTGGAGTTGATAGGTTAATGACTTCAATAGACGAAATGTGACTTAACTTACTGGCTTCATTTTTCATTTCATTTATTAGCGAAATATATAAGTAAAATAAAATTGAAAATGCTCATTTTAAAGTATTTTTTTAGATATATTTCACATACCTACATTAGAAAAACCTACTATATCATTTACATTGGCTGATACTGTGTTTTACATATATATTTGTATATATTTTTATTTTTATTTAAATCTGACTATATACGTTAAGTATATAATACAGGAAAAGAAATTTTTACTCACACATTCGGGTATCTTACGCGCAATTGTGCCGCAATTTCAAGCTTCTTACCCACATATTTTAGGACTGCTAAGCAGAGAGAAAAGAAGCAGCGAGAGAGGGGATAGAGGACAGAGAGGGGAACTCGTAATCAGGCCAACATAAGCCACAAGTATGCAGACTTTGTGCTCTGTAAGTCACAGCGCTATGGGGATGTATGAAATTCAGTACGCAATGGAATTTACCAAATAAATGGACAGAGCGTATGAGTGACAATAAAACAAATTTGCATCCTCTCGCAGTGACCTCTAAATACATACTGACAGATGTACAAATGTACCTATATATATATATATATATATATATATATTATATAGTATAGGCAAAATACTTCACTGTTAATCTGCTAACATTAGCATTGAGAGAGTTTTTGGGCTACTTCTTCCATATAAAAGAAAATTACAGTAATTTTTGAACCAGGTCCATTACATTCAGCTTGCGTACCCCTCCCTGACCCTTATAGAAAAAACTTGGTTTGTTAATACGAAATAAAAATCTTTGCTCCATCCAAATAAAATAGATTTTTCCTTAACTCAGTTACCCGGGGCGTATGAGTAACATTTAAAGGACTTCATGCACAATATTTTTGTCGGCATTTACATTAGTCCGTCTCGGCTTATATGAACCAACAAAAAGGTCCCAAGCGTACGTCTTTTTGGAAAACCTTTCTGAAAAAAAAAAAAAATTTTTTTCTGGACGCCGCTAGTTGTCGCTAAAATAGTTTTTTTTTTATATCTTCGGTATCTCTAAGTCGGATCTCTAAGTTTAATACACCAATGTCTTTGGCTTGAGAGAGGGGTTTCGATAATATAATCGTATTAATCCTTTAAAAACAAACACTATTTGAATAATAATTATTACACTATGTATTTGCACAGCTATTGGCTTATTTAAAAAATGTTCAACGATGGAATAACGCGACTAACCACGACAGTTTTATAATGAAAACTGGCAAAATAAACGAGAATGAGGGTAAATTTCTTTACAAAACTGCTATTTACTCGTAGAAAAATTAAAATCAAAGCAAAGCGTTTGCAAAAAAATAACGGCAGTACTCCAAACCTTTTCGGTTATTTTCTGCATTACCAGTAAGCGAAAAAATAATAATTTTAAAGCTGTCGCATTACAAGTAATGAGCAAAGTAAGCGAAGGAGTGTTTCTTAGCTATGTGTAATGCGTTATTTCATTGAATACAATTTCAAGCCATTACCAAAATATGGAAAAACCCTGCTGGGTATGTACATATGTTTGTATGTACATGCATAGGTTGGTACATGAGAGTTTCATGAGAGGCCCACTGTTGCTGCTTTGATAGCTAGAGTGCGGCTCTATTCCAAATGCTTACTAAATATATGTATATGTACATAGAGAAATCTATGTATACCTCCGTATGTAATAGCAACACACAAGTGTGAATGTAAATGAGCGAATAAATATTAAGGTATGTGTGCAGCTATAAAAATGTGGCGGCAAGTCTTAATTCTGCAGCGGAAATTACGATATTTCTAACTATAATTTGGTGTGCGCTTTTTTTTGTCGGTTTGTTTTGTTTTCTTCTCTTCTCACTTAACAACGCTTTATGTATTTGAAAAATTAATTAAAAAAAAAAAAAGTAATAATTTTACTGACTAGTCATAGATTCGTTTGTTCGTTTGGTTTTTGTTGTTTTTGGAGCGTTGGTTTCTCGATGTTTGTCTGTCTATTTTCCGCATTAGGTTAACTACCCTGCAGGAAATGAATCTAACGTAAAAGTAACTTTAAGTTGCTTACAAATCAACTGGTATTGACTATTTATTGTAAATTTTCATATACTCGGACTAACTATTTTTGTTCGGTGATGGCCACAATCCGGTCAACTATGGTTACTTCTGCATGAGATGTCAACCAAGTATTATGCAGGTATCTACTTTTCGAACACAAAAAAGTCAATGGCTATTTTCTGACTACATCTAAACCAGCTAGTAGCTAGTTGGTTTGACATTACTTAGAAATTAGTAAAAAAGGTTGTAGTTTAATAACAACTAATAAAAACCAGATTTAAACCCGCTGTTAAAATAAATAATTTCTGTTTATTTAAATTAATACTCCACTTACTATTCACATTAATTAATACAGATCTATGTATGTACATATATATTCTGGAAATCAAGGTGAAGATCATCACCTAAAGCAACCGAAGCACCAAACGCCGCTGCTGCTGGTGCTGTCACTGCCTCTGCCTCGCTAATACTATTTAATCTATTTAAATAAATTTCCTTTTACTTCTTTACCCATCTACGCTTATTCCTTCCACTACAACCTCTTTTTAACAATTTTAATATTATAAATACTTACTTTTACATAAAATTTACAATTCAACACACAAATTAAACTTTTCACGCGGCCGGTTGAAAATAAAATTTTGTTTGACTTCATCAAACAGCTGATTGCTGTCATTGGCATCTGTGCTGCCACATTGCCATTTTAATTTACTAACGAGTAAAAGTGGTAATCGAATTTTGGATTCCTCTGCATGACTTATGGTCCAATTAGACGTTAGTTATTCTAAGTACATTAAAAATTAACTATTTTCTGCAACTGCCACAAAGTAGTTACTTATAAGCTAGCTATTTTTCGCAATTGATATTTTTTTACTGCAGGGTAGTTAGATACGTACATATGTATGCACATACATATGTAAGTATTTAATTGACGCTACGCTTGCCAAATGCAGAGATTTCGTCACATTTTCCTGCTTAGCTGGAAAAGTCTTGATTTACTCACATTTTGATTAATTCGCATTCGCATTTAAGTCATGCTCTTTAAATGAGTTTACTGTATGGAGAGGCTAAGCTTTCAACTATGATTGCATGATATCATTTTAAAATGGCAACAGATGTACAATGTAGTTATCTACATATTGTTTCTTTTTTAATTATGCAAGTCTAATTAAAATTAAAAAATGCATTTAGCAGCAAAGGGTTACCTACGTACAAACTTGAAACTAAAAATTTATTGATAAAACAGGTGGTTAGTTTGATTGTACATTTTTGGTCAGGCATATAAAGCAAACATAATTTTATTAACCCTCGCACCCCTCTTTTCCCTTATAACTTCATATTATTGTATATGCGATATCAAAAACGCAATGAAAAGATCTACACTTACAATATCGCTTCATTAGATTCTTCTTGTATGCTGATCGCTGTTCGGCCTTAAGTTGAGCATTTTCACCCTCCGTGGCGCCCGAACCCGAATCTTCCGAATCGGTTTCCGAATATGCACGATTACGCAACGTCGCCGCATTCAATGATAAGTCCAATGGACAATCAGTATCATCTCCATCGGCATCGCCATCGCCTTCATCAAGCTCATCCTCGGTATTGTAGTTCCCCATAGAGGCCATGTCTTCCTCCACAGCCGCGGCGCTGTGCTCATCCTCATCCTCATCTACATCAATTCTATTGCAATTTTTTACTAAATTCAACTCCTGTTCCTGCTGTTTTGCTTCGGTTGATGTGTTGCATGCCGCCGCCACACGTGTCGTATTTTCCAGCTCTGCATCGCTTTGACTTTTGCTGGTAATCACTGTGCGGCGCACCTGTTGACCCACCGTTTCGCTGCCATGATGCGATAGTTGTTGTTGTTGTTGGTGATGTTGTTGCTGCTGCTGCTGCTGTTGTTGCTCTTTATTTTTGGCAGCAGCGTTCATGCTGCGTATATGCTGATAATATGTTTGCGTCGTATTGGCAACGCTGTTGCTGGCATATTTATTTTGCTGTCGCAAATGATTATAGAGCACTGTGAACTCTTCGCGACAATTAAATAGCCTATCCTTTTCAGCGTTTGACGTAGTTGTTGTTGTTGTTGTAGCAGCAGCAGCAGCAGCTAATGATGGCGATGCACGCGGACTGGACGTTGTCGAAATATTGCTGCTAAAATTGTTATCGCCATCGTGGTTGTTAGCGGCAGGTGATAATGATGCTGAAGAGTGGCAGCTGCCCTCCCGTGTTTGCGAATTGGATTTGTGTGTATCTATGGCACGAATTAAATTCTTGTCCTCGTTGTTGCTGTTGTTGCTAATGTGGTTGTTGCTAACGTTGTTGTTGTTAGGCGAATGCCAAATCTTTGCATTGCATTCAAATTTTCTATCACACCCATTTACAGCTTCCTGCTCTCGCTTTTCAAGGACAAAGCAACATTTTAAGGACTTTCTATCATTCGATTCACTTGTCGTGCTAACGCTTGTACAATGGACGTGGCTGTTGGGTGATGTCAATGGTGAAACGCTTTGCTGTGGCGGTGACATAGCCACCGTTGGCGAGGGTGAACGTCCGGGCGAGGAGAGCGCATTCGACACGAGCGATGCTGAGGAGGAGGAGAGCGAAGAGGACACCGAGGAGGATACGTTGGGCGTGGATGGTGGCGACATGGAGGGCATGGGCGGCGATGAGGAGCCAGCAGTGGTTAATGCTGCTTGGCCGACTAGCGAATGCGCCACATTAGCTGCCATCAGGTGTTGCACCATAATCATTATGAGACCGTTTTGTTGCCGCTTGGACAGAAATTCGTTGTTTTTGTTTTTTTGTTTTTGTTTTTGTTTTCTTATTGCAACCAATTAGCTGTGCCGTTATGGTTTACATATATAAATATATGCTATGTATAGAAACAGCGAGCGAACAGTATTTATTTAAGCCATCTAACACTATCTATTAATTCATTATTGTGATGTTTGAACTTTTACAGCTCGAATGCGCCACAAATTTCTTTTCAATATTCGGTGTTATATTTTGTACGTTTAGCACCAAATAGAATGCGCCGCTTTGCTGATATTTATCACCACTCGTATTTTGTGTTTGGCACTAAACATTCCAATTAAGTTTTATATATGCGGAAAGGCCTAAAAGTTTTGGTATTTGTTGCGCCATGCATGTATGTATGTGTGTATTTGGGTAATTAATAAAGCAATTGATAACTACAGATCAACCGATTTTATAGCAAAAATTGCGTATCTCCTTTTTTACTGTTGCTGCTTTTGTTTTTGCTGTTTGCTACAAACATTTGTACCTGAGCGTTTTCGATATTTAAAAATTTTATTTTTGAGGTATTTAATTTTCTTTTGTACATGAGGATAGGACGTTTGAATCGAATATCTTCAAATAATAATAGTTTTACTTGTTTTTGTTTTGGTTATACTCGTTGATAGCAAAAGTAATAAGAAAGTTAATTTTGTGGACAAAATATATTATATGGTGTTTATTTTGTGGCACTGCCTTGCCTAAATTTACACATTTGAATACAACATTTTTTTCAAGATTTTATGCATATGTATGTTATAGGTACATTAAAAACAATTTTTTTTTAATATTTGGTTTCTTTAATTTATAATTCTTATTAAAATATTTATTTTTTTGTTTTTCTGTTTTATATTTCACGTTTATCGCATATCAGCAAGGAATAGTACTCGCACTCGAACGAATGAATGTCCGTCTACACGTCCGTCCACACGTTGCCGTCTACGCGACTTGGAATGCAATAACCATTTGTAACATGAATGCGTTTAGTATAAAAGTCACACGCGAACAACCGAAACTCACATCCGGATATAGTACATACTATATTTGTGTCTACATAGGTATTATATTATTATTTCTTTTCGGGAAATTGAGTACTCAAAAGTACATATGTACATATATCAATATCAAAACAATGATTCCACAATTTGTCTAGTCACCGCAGCAGCACAGATTCGCCGTCTCTCCATATTTAATCTACAATCAAGTAATAGTCACAACTGCTTTTATCTTTGTTTTTATTTCACTTAAACTAAATTTTAAATTTTTAAGCAATTAATTATAGTACATAAATAATTTTTGAGTTCAATTTACAAACAAACAACTAACACAATTTAGTTGAGTGCGTTTTCCACTGATTCATCGCGTATTGCAAAAATTGTCTATAATTTATATATTAATATAATTTTTGTGTCATGTTTTGTCGGATGCAAGCAAAACGTCGCTTATCTCTTGTGGTAGCAGCGAAACTGAAATTGTAGTTTAAAGTTTAAGTCGCTTACAGTCGAAAAGTAACAAAACGCTATAACCTGCGAGCAGCAGACAAGCGACTGCTAAAATTCATCGTCGACGACAACGAAAACAGCAAAAGAAGCACAGCAGCACAGAAACAACGAAGCATATGACGCAAGTGGCAGAGCGGCAAGTTTAGCTCTTCGTTCATGCACATTGCCGTATGTATATACATATGTAGCTATGTCGGTATGTATCAACATTTCTATACAAATTGCACACACTTATACAAAATGCAATTTAGCAAACAACTCAAATGAACAACAGCAAACATGTTGGTGGGGATGATGACGACAACGCGGACGACTAAACATTGCTGATTTTAGCGGATATATCGTCGATGGCTTTGCAAAAACCGCCCATCGAACACTTGCAAAACCACCTATTTGGCATTTGTGACAAAAATTAGATTTGGAAACACTGAGTTGCAGACATCGATGACAACACAACACTCATAGAAAAACAGCATTTTAAAATCAAAAATAAAATTTTTATTTTTATCATGTGTAAAACGCCCCAGGTAATTTTTATTTTAAAAATAAAAAAAAAATTTAAATTAAAAATATAATTTTTAAAATAAAAATATAATTTTTAAAATAAAAATATATATATGTATTAGATTTACAAAGAAATATGTGTAAATTGAAGATGAATGGAATAAAAATGCAAGTTTTAGATTCAAAATCTCATAGTACTTAAAATATAAAAAAAAAATTTTTAATTTAAAATGTTTTTGCTTTTTTAAGCACGTTTTCATTGATTTTATAATTTTTGTATGCCCTGATTGTACAAGTCGTTAAAATATTATTTCAGTAACAAGTCTCTAAAATAACGTTTTATAGGCTTGACAGACGGCGGCGATAATCCCGATTACCGCAACAATTAATTCGATTAAAATTTAACCCTGACAGATGGCAGGTATTGCAGATTAACAAAACAGACGGTAGGCGCAGCGGCGAATTCCAAAACTTCTTTTTTTATTTCCAAAGGTAGAGAGTAATGTCAAAATTAAAGCGAATTCACATCATGGTGAATAGGAATGGCCTAGTCCAAAACGAATTCAGATTGCAACCAAGACGAAATTTCATTTTGACATTACACTCTACCATTTACAATAACAAAATACATTGGAAATTTCTGAATTCGCATATGCGCCTACCTTTCTAGATCTGTTTTGGATTATTCTTTTTCTTCAATTTCATTCACAATAGAGATTTTTCGCCAGAGATGTCATTAGAAAATGCACTAATACGCTAAAATTTTGGGGACGAACTCAAGAGATATTCCGGATTACTTCCAGTTAATTCTCAAGAAGATAACTCCGAATTAGCTAGATATTCCGGATTACGCTGCCGTCTGTCAATGCTATAACGAAATACCAACTATCCCACCATCTCTATGACAAAGCAAGCACATCTTTTCGCACAACTGTGAAATTTAGGTTTTGGTAAATGGCCGGTTTTGCAAAGGCATCGACGATATGTATGCATGTATCTGCATTTGTATATATAATACCTACGCTGCAAAAAATGTTTAAGCCATAAGGAAAAAATGAGGTATAGGTATTCTCATTCGCTCTGCTTGATTTTCTATTAACCGAAACAAATGTTCAGTCAAATTTCTGTCTTCTACTTGTTAAAATTTCGTTCTGTTATTTGGTATCTCCACATATCGACGGTGGTACTGCAAAGCGTTCCATGTCACTTTTCACTTCTTGCTGAACAGACGAAAATTACGTGTTTACTCTTTTGCCAATCACATAGATTTTGCTTTCATATATAACTTTGCTTCTATATATACTATAAGAATGTAAAAAACATCGCGAAGAGTAAAAATATATAAAGTTTTTTATTCCTCCAAAAAAATTTAGTTACGGCGACATAGCACAGTTTGCAGTATCACCGACGATATATAAATGCTCTTATGATATATGAACTAAAATACATCAAAAATTGCAATGGTTTCGGTCGTGTGCTGTGCGAAGCAAGTATATATATTTTTTATTGGGTTTTTCTTGTGGTTTCTTCATCTTATTTTTTCTTGTCTTCTCCTGTATGTTTTTTTCATATTTCTTTTTTTACAATTTCTTTTCATTATTAAAACAAATTAAATTAAAAAAAATCTGGAAAATTTTACTGGAATTCGAACTCACGACCTCGTCATGAAGGGCAAGCTGTTAACCGCTGGCTAAAGAGCTGCATTACCAGTGGATCGCTAAATACAGTTATATTCTTCAATGCCTTGAAAATAATAACACAGAAAATACTCCGCCTAAATGTATGCTTTAAAATGTAAGCATAAAGAAATTAACAGCAATGGATTGATGACATCAAAACAGCTTATTTCAAAGGACTGTAGTTCCTTAGAAATTTCAGTCATTATTTCATAAGCTTTATCATCGTATGAAATAAGCCTTATATAAGGTTTAAACTTTTTGGTGGGTCCAAGCGAACAAACATTTGTAGAAATGTGCTCATTTTGCATCTTATACACTATACAAACATGCATAACTACCCACCGAAAAATCTAAGCCTTATTTAAGAATTAAAACTGCAGATTTGAAGGCTTTTGAAATAAGGCCTGAAAATTATAAGGGAAGAAAATTTGTATGGCGTAAGGCTTTAAATAAGGCTGATTTTCCTGTGTTGATTTCATCAGGCCATAAGGAGTACTCTCCCTCTGAGAGCATACCTTATTCCAAACGCTTATCTGCCATGTGAAATAAGGCCTAGATAAGTAAGAGAGTTAGGAGCAGACAGAGTGAGTACATAACAGAAGAAGAGCTGCTAGCGTTTTCCTTTTTGACCTGATTTGCCAACAATAAGCAAAACTTTTTTGCTGGGTACATACGTGCATACACATGTATTTATATATGTTTATGTGAATGTATGTAGTCTAGACGTTTGAAACATTGAATCGGTGTGTAGTTAGCTTAGTGAGAGCAATTTTGGGTCTGGTAAATTGGTAGGAAACCTATACAGAAGTCGCAAACTCTCAGCCATAATTACAAAGCGAAAGAAGCGATCCAGCGTGAATGTGGTAATGTGCGAAAAGTAAAATTATCGGTTAATATGTACATGTATGTATATATATATATACATTAATATAATTGTGTTAAAATAAAAGTACACACATATGTATACACTTATGTACGTACGTATAATTGCTGGCACAAATACATACAGCTAAAGCTGAGAACGAAATGTGGGGAGCGATTGTGAGCAAGTTTCCTATTCGACTATTGAGTGGTGACGAAAACGGATGGAGCTCGAATAAACAGATGCAACAGTAGTTTTCACCTACTCGGCAGTGGGCGGCATACCCTCCGAGAGTATTTCTGCCATGAAAAAAGCTTCTCACAAAAAATGCATTCGCCGTTCGGAGCCGGCATAAAACTGTAGGTCCACCCAATTAGTAGGAAAAACAAAAAGGAGCACACCTCGAATTGGGAGAGAAGCTCGGCCATAAAACTCGTCAGAGTTATAATAGCGCCATTGTATTATTATTATTAACAGTAGTTTTTAACTGAATAAATTGATTATAAAATTTTGTAAAAAGTTATAAAATTTTAATAAAAAATTGGAATTTAATACAAAATATCCTTGTTTAATGGAACTTGATAACTGCCAAAGAAACTAAAAATAATATCAAAAATTTTTTTTCCTTAATTTTCTCATCTTTATTAACGCTTTTCTCGAATAGATTGTTAGCAATCGTATATGTAAAAATATTTCGAAACAATCTTCTGCTAATTCTGTTTTAAAAGGTATTTAACTTTTTTATATCCAGGTAGGCGTTCCTAAGATATTTTACTTTAATCAGTTCACTGTGAAATTTTGCGTACGATTAAGTAGTTCACTTTCAAAAGTATCTATGTGAATTTTTCATATTGAGCCACAAATGGCCTCAAGCTCTATTTTATTTGAATATTTTTTGTTATTACCTGAAAGCTTAGCCCATAAGGAATTTACCGATGTAAAAAAAAACAAATGTTAGTAATTTCACATAGCCAGTTTTGAAAATGAAACGCATGAATATAAAAAACAATTTTTCCATATGGGTGTGTATTTCTTCTTAGAAAACCTTCCCCCTCCTCTCTTTTAGCGCCCAGAACCAGCGGAAAAGGAAGATATTCACTACGTTGGGAAGATCAGGTAGAGAGCGACTTTGCTTTCTTTGGTATTTCCAATTGGCACCAGGCACCACGAAGCAGAAGTGAATTGTGCACTTTATTGAAATCTGTAAAAATCACTTTTTAACACTTTTTCAAAACAAAGAGACATCAGTGGGTTAAAACAGGGACATTAATGGGTTAAGACTCTTCAAATATACTCTAACAGTGTAGATCAACCGATTCTGGTGGAAATAAAATGGTTTTAGAATTTTCAGCGTCCCTTATATGTACGCATGAGATGACACCAATGTGCGCCAGGGCGTATGAGTGACCTTTTTCAGAATACGGAAGGATTTTGCAGTAATTTTTTAATGGACATTGTACACTTTTAAATACTGGTACACAATCCATTAAAAACTCAATATCGAAAAAAATTCAAATAGCCACTTTTGGAAGTGGGCTACTCAATTGCTAAATTATGTAAGCTACGTTAATCCGATTTTATATGGACCGATGTAAAATAAACGCAAGAAAATAATGAATAAACAGTGAAATGAATATATGTATGTAAGCCATTACATATGGAAAAGCGTTTTTTTGCCCCTAACTCCAGATTTTGGGGGTGCACTGGAAATTTTAGATATACAATTTTTGTATACTTTACTAGACCTAAGTACAATATGGCCGCTGTGGTGCAGTGGGTAGAGTGCTCGCCTGCTAAGCCAAAGGTCTCGGGTTCAAACCTCAGTCCGAGCAAAACACCAAAACAATTTTTCTAAATAGTAAAAATCCAATTATTGGGTTTTTTAAGAGCAGCGGTCACCTCTCGGCAGTGGGCGGCATACCCTCCGAGTGTATTTCTGCCATGAAAAAGCTTCTCACAAAAAATGCATTCGCCGTTCGGAGCCGGCATAAAACTGTGGGTCCACCCAATTAGTAGAAAAAACAAAAGGAGCACACCTCGAATTGGGAGAGAAGCTCGGCCATAAAACTCGTCAGAGTTATAATAGCGCCATTGTATTATTATTATATATAAGTACACCATGAGATATGCTCGCAAAAAGTATTTTTTCATTGTCACATAGTGTAATTATACAAAAAAAAATTGTGTCACCAATTTATTATTATTTAGTATTATTGTGGAAAGATCCTAATACAGAAAATACTACAGGAAAATAGAAAAACTGAAATATTTTCTAATAATATAAGCACTTAACAGAGATCCATTGATCTTTTACTTAAAAAGCTGCGAAGTGTGCATAATGAAATTGTTTCACGGTTTTCGGCTTTGAGCTGTTATGGAGAGAGAATGAAGCGACTGGTTTGGTTTCAGCAAAAATAAAAGTAAAAATTGCTTTGCAAACAGAAATATCACGCGTTTTATGCAATAGGGATTTAACTCAAAAAAAATTTTGTTTGGGAAAACGCAAATAAAGTTTTATAATTTCAAATAGTTTGCTTCTACGGCTAACTACAAAATCACTTCTATTTCCGCCATTTTTATCTTTTTGAGTATTTTATAAGACTAGACTCAAAGGCACTAACCAGTTATTGAAATATATGGCAAAATCCCAGAAATAGAAAATTTCGAGTTAAATCCCTATTGCATAAAACGGGCGATATGTAGGTAGATATGTATGCATATGTATGTATATGTAAAGATACGATAGCAAAATTGTGAGAACCGAATACGCACACAGGTAAGAAGTCAATCAACACAAATGCACATATGTATGTATGTACATTTGTATTTGAGAGGAAATCGTTAACTAAAAAGAGCGCGACGAAACACATCCGCTAAATACAAAATGTATGTACATATGTATGTATGCATGTAGGTATTGGAGCACAAGTGCAGTAATTTTGTTTTCAATTGGCGCTCTGCCTCCTGCAGCTGTTCGATATTACCGATTGTTATTGTTGTTGTTGTTGTCCGACATCCATCTGAATGCATGCCATTTTTACCACCATCCGCCCCCGACGGCGTACGTTCAATAGATGGGGCCCCATATATACACACATAAAAATAACACATATTATAAGACATACAATAAAAAACCAACAATAACAACAACGTGATGCAGTTCAAAAAAAAAAAAAAGAAACGAAAGCGAATTCGCAAACGTAAAGCGGCAGTGGCACTAAGGCGACCCAGACCCACTGCGCTGAAGCGAGTTTGCCAATTGGGTTGTGTGCACATATGTCCACATATATGTATGTATGTATGTATGTATGAATGTTTAAAAGATATTTACATATTTAGTATGTAGACTTGTATATATATCTACGCATTGTATGTAGGTATGTAGATAAATGACTACATTTTGCACTCAAATGTTTTACATACATATGCATGTATGTATGCACTTAGGTACGCATATGATTGTTTATTTGACCATTGTTGGTTTTATTGCTATTACTAGTTCATCCGATTATGTATGTAACATACATAGATACATACATACATATATCCTAGGATGGGGTATAAAGCTGTCGCAGGTGTTAAAAGGGAAAACGGAAGAGGTTTACTTTAAGGCAAATGCTTACCAACACCCCTCACCAAATTCAGCCTTAATTGAGGTGGGGACGGAAGCTTAGCTTTGCCACTATGAAATATTACACCAGGCTTAAAGGTAATCGATATTTACATATTTGCATATATGTATATGCATATGTATGTATGCGTGTCTTACTTCGCTATAATCTCTCCCCAAATAGAAATGGTGAAAAACTCATTTAAGATCTTTTAGAATTTGATTCCAAATGTTAGTTCTATTCATCTCATTATAATAGCAAACTAGTGCAAAAGGGATATGTGAGGGTTTTTGGTGCCATTTCATTCTTTATCTTCGTAAAACAACTCATTTGGAAAGGAGCTTGTCAAACATGGAACGTAGCAGTTTGTTATTTTTTTTAAATAAATAATAAAACATGCATAAAAATATTAGCTTCATGCATATATTTATTATTTTAAACCATCAGCAAATATTGCTTCATTCGCTTTGACGATGGATTCCCAACTCTCACGCGAAAGATTGGTTGATGAAAAACCCATTACTTTATGATCATATGTACCAAGGAAAAGAGTTAGAAGCTGCCAATTTTTATTTATTTATTTAGTTGCTTTTGTTGCTGTTGTTGTTGTTGTGTTGTTGTTGCTTTATTATTCTTTGTCAATTATTATCTGAAGCAATTAGGGGATTCACAAAGTGCCATAAAATCATATGTCATATTAAAATATTCTACGGAAATAGTTAAAAAAAACTTTTCCGAAGCCCTGCGAAGGCGTAAACAAAAACAGCTGATCAAATACCACGACCCAAAAACATATCGTGCAGAGTTGTATTTATTTAGTACACAAAAAGCATAGAATGCAACAACAAAATATTATGACTTATGACAATATGACGTAATATGACAGGTTTTGAATCCCTAAATACAATTTTTAAAATTGACTGTTGCACTTTAAAACATAAATATGTCAATAGTATTTCCATTTCTCATCAACTCCCTTACAGCGTTTTCTATTCTGGCCAAAATCCCGCACTTATTCTACATTCTATTCGACACATATTCAGATTCCAGATATGTTTTCGCGGTTGCTTGTTTGAATAATGCAAATATTTTCATATCGCTGCCCTGCGGCAACATTTTCATTTAGAAAAGAAAACACTATTAGTCCGGGACTATTCGTATGTATTTTTTTTTGCACTGGGTTGTAATGTGTGCATTAATGGCGGCGCCCGACGGTTGCTGTTGTTGCATCAAATGTGGTGTGGTGGTGAATGACGACGTCCAGCTGAGACGTTGGCTGCGCCGCGTCAATTTTCACTTTCCGTTTGCGAATAAAGATTAGTTGGCCTTTCCAACTTGAATCATTCGCTTTGCCTTTTACACCTCTCTTCTAGCATTTCCACCAACAGAGGTAAATGCATCACAATATCACAGTTGTATGTATACGAGTAGATATATATGTATGGATGTAGAAGTAAAATGTGGTTGAATGTGCTTTAGCAATTCGGCTAAGCTGGGAGATTTTGCATTGCATATACTTACATACAAGTGAACGTACGTAAATACGCTTGTCTGTACATATGTATCTAGAGGCCAATACTAAAATGGCGCGCTCGAAAAAGGGGGAGTAGGGAGGAAGAAGAAGCGATTTGTTTGATTATCTGCCCAGTAGTGCACACAAAAGTCGAACAATTTGTACATTCATACATACAATATGCATACATATGTATACATACATATTTATACTTTAAGGCCAAGGGAGGGAAGTCGCTGCATTTGTTCAACTTCCTTTGGCGCTGTGTTGACATATCAAAGAAAAGCAAACACGAACGTCTGTCTATGTGTTCTAAAAAAACTTAAGTGAATAGTTCCTTAGAAAATTGCGGTGAGCAACAAGGTGGCAGAAAAGTGCAAATGCAAACAATCGACGTACATACATACATACATATGTACATATGTATTTGACCGTCAGAGAACAGCGACCCCAAATTTGTCCTCTAACAAAATGATTAGCAAATACTTTGTTTTTGTGTTTAAAAAAAAATTATGAAATTGTAAATATTTAATTTTATCTAAATGATGAATAAATTTTTCATAAAATATTGTTTATTGGAAAGTAATGCAAATTGAAGGTTTTGTATTGTTAGTGAGCAAGCCAGATACCTAGCCTAGATCTTACATTTGCATGTGTAAGCCTTTTAAAAAGTTTTTGTTTAGTACGAAAAAATAGTAAGAACTTTTTTGGTAGAAAAAAAGAATTTCTTATTTAAGCATTTTAATGCACTAAGTATTACGGGGGCTAATAATTTCGCTTACCTGATCACTGCAGTGTCTTCCAGGCGGAGTTAGTAGTGATACCGGAGGCGGCTGAGTCTTTGAAGGCAAGAAAAAATTAATCTAAGGAAGTTTACATCTTCTCAGACAGCCAGGCTGCACTGAAAATACTTGGTACTGTCGTCATATGTAAATCCAGAACTGTGGAAAATAGTCACAGATCTCTAAATAAGATGGCTGAGCAGTTGCCATACACCTCGTATGGATGCCTGGACATTGTAACATCCCGGGAAACGAGATAGCACACGAACTTGCTACAGAAGGCACATCTGCTGCATCTTCAATGTCGCGAAATAGTTTAGGTATGCCCCTTACTACAAGCAAGCTCAAACTCGAGGAGCTATACTTCAAAGAATCGAATAACAGCTGTCATGTTCTGAGTACCTGCAACTATACTAGGGTCTTGTGGTCTAACTGGAACGGACGAAGAGTCTACTCATACTCGGAATGTCCGAGCTTGCACAAATGACTGCGCTAATAACTTTAGGGTTTTTGAGGAGGAAGAGGAGCCCGAAACAGTAAAACACTAACTGTACGATTTTTCCCAGCACTAGAAAGGAGGCTACTGAAGCATTTAGTAGCCTACCAATTCAGGAAGCCAGAGGATCTAGTAGCGATAGAATTTAGGATAATTCTAAGATTTGTGCAATACATATGATGGTTCGAGTAGGGGGGTGTATTCGAATCCACGTGGTATCACAGTGAGACCTCAGGGCCTAAGTGTGCGAATTGGAAACTAGCACCCACAGCAACCTAATCTAACCTAATGCAGTATTCTTTAAAAGTTAATATGTTATAGGAGTTAAATTTACATATGTATATGTGTATGCATTAGTGTTGCAACAGATATGCAGCAACTATATGCTTGCGAGCTATTCGGCTTCGCTGGTTGGGTAATTTCTCATATTATTTTAAGCAAAACGAAAAAATTATAAATAAACTAGCAAATAGATTTGGCAGTTTTTTTTTTAAAGATGAAGAAGATGAAGTTCCTGTGCAAGTTGGTTACAACAATTGCGGGTGCTTCTCTTGAATTAATGTACCTACAATGAAGCATAAAAATCTCGACTATGATTGCTTCAAAAGTTATTAATATCGGCCGTGTGTGGCCATCTCCCGTGATCGGGATACACAATAATGTGTTCACCTGCCACTTTATTGAAACACACTCAAAATGTGTCGTGATATTGAAGAATAACATACTTAATAACATTTTAATCAGTTTAATATGCGATCCTAAAAACCACCTTCCTCCATTGAATTTAGTACACTATGGCCAGCTCACAATAATCCAAATATGTTGACATTAAGTTAGAAAGCTTAATCCATGGCTGCCTGATATTTGACCATGTCATAACAGAACTTAACGGATATCCGGTGAACAGTACACAGCCAAATCACTGTCTCTAACAACTAATTTGTTTACTTAATTTATAAGAAATCATATCTAAGCAAACGCTACGGGTTTATAAATATATATATGTATATATATTTATATATGTACAAACATATACATACATATATAAATATGTATACTTTTTTTTTGTAAGCAATCATTTTTTTTTTTTGCAAATTTGCTTGCGTTAATGTCGCTGAACAGACAACTCCTCCTCCGCATTCCCCAATTCCTTTTTGCAAGTTAAAAACATCTTCCACACTTGGCGCGTGCATGCACATACAAACATTCATACGTATGTATTGTATGTACATACACAGTAAAAAATGATAGTTTAATTCTAATATCATTTGGTACTTGATGTAATCATTCTTGGAATTAAATTTGAATTTTAATGTTAAAAAGTCTTATTTTTAAACCATGAGAAGTTTTACAATTTTATTTATCCCAAAATAGTTTCAAAATAAAGCCTTGAGAAGTATTAAAATTCTCTCTAAAGAAATTTAATTATATATGGTTTAAAAACAAATCCTGAAAAGTATAAAAAACTTTCTCTTTCTCAATGTATATTACCATCAAAGCTTTTTTGGTTTGAAATCAAAACCAAAAAAATATTAAAACAAATTTTCATAAAAAAAGTCAAAATAAATACATATGTACATAAACAAAATCCCAATAAACACAACGGATTCGCCTCGAATTCGTGTCGGATTCTCTGATTATATTATCGCGGCAATAGTTCGCGGCGATAGATCGGCGAATCCGAATTCGTAGGCATGTCACCTATCACTAGCGATTCGAGAATTTGTTCATTCTCGGATCGCTGGCGATTCGAATTTTTTATCATTAGCGATTCGAAAATTTGTTCATTCTCGGATCGTTGGCGATTCGAAAATTTGTTCATTAGCGATTCGAGATTTTTATAAATGGCGTTTCGAAAAATTAGAAGTTCAGAGTTTGGTTTACTGGCAAAGGGTTAACTCCGTATAAAATAATACAAAGCACTTAAGATATTTTTATAAGGAAAAATTTAAACAGTAAATAAAGTCCCCCTATTAAACAATTTTGAATTGGTTTTTCTACATACTCGTATCTATTTGATTATAAACCGATTTGATCTACTTTCGCGAACTCGCCTAGAATTCGCCACGACTTTGATATTCGTGTTCAGGTATAAATCTAAAATTTCAGAACTATAATGATTTTTTAGTGCAAAAAACCTAAAAAAAAATAGAAAAAAATTATATCGCGAAAATTGATCTTCTCGAACTTGCCGCGAACTCGAGGCGAGTCCGAGAAACTACATTCGCGAAAATCTGCTTTCGCGAACTCGCCTCGAATTCGCCGCGATATCATCTTCGCGTCTGTGTTTATTGGGATGTTTCTAAAAGTTCCCTACGTGATCCAAGTAAGAAAATGTCCAAATCGGATGCTGATCTCAAAGCAGTAATCTATCTAACAGATGATGCAGATACCATGGTGGAAAAGTTAAAAAAAAGCGGTAACATACTTTTGCTCTGATGTTCATTACAATCCGGAAACACGTCAAGGTGTAAGAAATATAAAAGCAATACATTCACGGACAAAAGTGTGCAACAGATTTGTGAGGATGCCAAAGATATCGATACTGGCAAATATAAAATACTTGTCGCAGAGGGGATAGTCGAACATTTACATCCCATACGCAATAAAATCAAACAACAGCTGTTGCGACGTAATAAGTTAGTTTATTTGCTTGAGATGGGCGCAGAGAAGGCGCGTGAAACGGCTGCGTCAACGACGGATGCTTCGACGACGACACCGACGATGACACCAACAATGCCTGGGCCCGACAAAGAGACAAAAATAGATAATAATTTAATTGATAAACAACAAAAAGAGTTTAAGATTTAGATAAAGGCTTTTTGTATAAGCCAAATTATTTGTTGACTAAGAAGCTGCTTTACTACCATTTTATTTGTATATATGTATGAGTGCGTGTATGGCTAGTGTTTATTAAAATTTTTAGTATTTAAAATATATATGAGCTATTATAAATCCAAAAAAAGTATAAAATTTATTCCAATTTGCCGATAGATCTTATACCATTTCAGCTATTTTTATTACCAAAAATATTATAAAAATAATAAAAATTTGGTTTTGATTTAATTCCATAAAAGTATAGAATTTAGTCCAATTTTTGTATTGATCTTATACCATTTCA
This sequence comes from Urophora cardui, assembly GCA_960531455.1. Classification (NCBI taxonomy): domain Eukaryota; kingdom Metazoa; phylum Arthropoda; class Insecta; order Diptera; family Tephritidae; genus Urophora; species Urophora cardui. Next base: position 49,153,200 of record OY482673.1, read on the forward strand.
ACTACTTTTAATACCAGAAATATTCTAAAAATAATCAAAATTTGGTTTTGATTTAATTATAAGAAAGTATTAATTTGACACCAAGAATAATTTCTTTCTCTCAATATTCTCTTCTTTTTTTTAAACCAGAATGGATTTAATTTAATGCTTTTTGGCATTGTGATATATAAATACCAAAATGGTATTAAAATTAAACTAAAATTTTTACTGTGTATATCTTATTCTTATACCATGTCTCCACATAACGTGTTTCGCTCTTTTTTTCTGCATTTTCTCTCTCAATCTTGTTTCGACACGGAAACCAGTGCCGAAACTCGCCAATTTCCATACAAAATTTCTGAGAGCGAGTGAAGATTGAAACACTGTTTCATTCTGAATCATCTTGCCAACCTCGATGATATCGATGTCTTCTCTAATTTTGTATCGAAAATCTATCGAAATCTCACCCAGACCAAAACAAAAACGCAAAAATAAGCAAACATACAAACATTTAAGAAGAGCAAGAAAGAGAAATGTTAAACTGAATCACGATCAGCCACGTGGAGACTGGTTATTGAGCGAGATGTTTTGCTACATGTTTCTCTGGTGAATCAAGTTATGTGGAGACGGGCTTTTATTGTGAAAACACACATTTGTATGGGGCTCTTTTTGTTGTTGGTTTGATGTTGACTTTAACTCGTATTTTTGGGTGTTTAGATTTGAGCAGCAATATCTACATAATATAAGTGAGTCATGACCGAGACAATATACATTTAGCAGTGAATGACCTGCTACAATCTACTACACGCGTTGTTCTCTTTCACCATTCCAATCAAATTTATTAAATAAAAGAAAAAAGTCGAATCCATACATTTGATGAAAAATACACACCCATAGTCGAATGGAATAAAAAAAATTAGTAAAAAAACGAGATTTCCAGTGAACATCGTTTTATTATTATTTACGATAACGGGGATACATATATACTACATATGTACATATATGTATAATCGAACGTTCTCAAACGTGTCTCAAACGAAGCTATATAATTAAAATAACTTGAATATTGTTGAAAAAAAAATATTATTCCAAGCTAACAGCATCACAAAGAGAAGCTCGAACTAAACTCCGATAGAGTTATCATATATATTATTTCTAATTGGTGTTTTATAAATATCCCTTTTTCTGCTCGCATAATTCACCAAAATTAATAAGTAAGGCATCGTTTTAAAGGTATTAATTAGCTATGCATGCGAAACGGTGTTTTATTGGGCGTGGTACTTTATATGAAAAGTAAGGGGGGTAAAAGGGGGGTTTACCCCCGCAGCGGGGAGTGTTATGGAACCCGCATAAAATGTATATCAAATTAAAGGGAATCAAAATACCTATCGAATGGTATAAAAATATTTGAAATCGGTTCAGTAGTTTTTAAGTAATTGCAATTTAAAAAATGCATAATATAAACTTTGACCTTTAATAACTTTGGTTGTTGTTGTTTCCAAAAAAAAAATTCACTTTTATACTCAACTTAGCCTGTTTATCAATCCTCATACTTCGTTTTTTTGATTTCATAATTGTAGAAATTTCAAATTTGTACCAGATCGTGCTATTTTTTCAACTTTGTGGAGCTGGGGGCACCTCTAAACATGCGAGTAGGTCAATAAAATTTTAAAGGCTTATTACTGGGCTAGAAAGGTGCCGTTCTGGCTTTGGAACAAATTGAATTTCCAAAAAAAAATTTTCACTCCACCTTAATATATACGAGTATATCAAAACGATCAGGATGAAAAAAATGATTGAACCATGTCCGTCCGTCCGTCCGTCCGGCCGTATACACTCTAACTTGCGCAAAAATAGAAATATTTTAAAGAAAGTTGGTACACAGATTCTAATGGGAACAGAGAAAGTTGGGGTTGAAAATAAGGCATATGTGTGTATTTCGAAAAACACGTAAAACATGATAATTCAGTCACTAATAAAGCCCGAGTGATGAAATGACGTTATGCCGTTATGAGGAAACGTGCTGAAATTTTGAAAAATGGGCCAATAGGAGCAAATTTTCAAAGATTTATTATTCAAAACTCAGGAACTGTATCAGATAAATCGATTAAGCCAAGGCAAACGAGTGGAAAAAAGTTACCCAAGTCGGCAAGAACCACATATACGCACATAAAAATTTACATAAAATATATAAAAATATATTGCACATACATACCTACATATATAGGGATAATAAAAAAATTTTATGCGATATCTTTGTCAAACATATAGGCAATTCATTGAAAGTTCCATAGGGTCCACCAAACCAAGTAAATAATAAGTTTTTTAAAATGGGCGTGACAGCACAAACCATACCGACTGGCGCCACGTATGTTTTGTTATTTTTTGCGCAAGATGCGCACGGGTCCGGCTAGTCTATTATATAAAAATAAGTCGCATTTTCCTCCCTGATGATTTAACTCCAGAACGGCTGGACTGAATTAAATGAAATTTTGCACGTAGTTTTCGATTGAGCCCGACATGGTTTATGGCCAAAAATAGTATAAGAATCCGGGAAGGTTTTGGAGATATTCCACAAAATGTGGACCAGGGTAACCCTATAAGGGGTCGCACGATATGGGTACCAAATGAAAGGTGTTAACGAGTGCTTGAACATGGTGTAGTTATTGGTCCCATATAAGACCCCGTATTCGAGGTATTTCCTGAAATATGAACCAGGTGTGACCCCAAACGGGTTTTCTACAAAATGGGTATCAAATAAAAGGTGTTGGTGAGTATTTAGAAAAGGGGTTATTTTCAAGACCCCATGGGACCCGTTTTCCGAGATATCGACAAAAATGTGGACCAGGGGTGACCCTAGAAAATCTGGAGGGATAGAATAGGCATAGGGATAGGGCTAGAGGTATGGATATGGACAGGGATAGGGATAGGTATATGGATAGGGATGGGGATAGGGATAGGGATAGGGATAGGGATAGGGATAGGGATAGGGATAGGGATTGGGATAGGGATAGGGATAGGGATAGGGATAGGGATAGGGATAGGGATAGGGATAGGGATAGGGATAGGGATAGGGATAGGGATAGATATAGGGATAGGGATAGGGATAGGGATAGGGATAGGGATAGGGATAGAGATAAGGATAGGGATAGGGATAGGGATAGGGATAGGGATAGGGATAGGGATAGGGATAGGGATAGGAATAGGGATAGGGATAGGGATAGGGATAGGGATAGGGATAGGGATAGGGATAGGGATAGGGATAGGGATAGGGATAGGGATAGGGATAGGGATAGGGATAGGGATAGGGATAGGGATAGGGATAGGGATAGGGATAGGGATAGGGATAGGGATAGGGATAGGGATAGGGATAGGGATAGGGATAGGGATAGGGATAGGGATAGGGATAGGGATAGGGATAGGGATTAGGGATTAGGGATTCGGGATTAGGGATTAGGGATTAGGGATAGGGATAGAGATAGGGATAGGGATAGGGATAGGGATAGGGACAGGCACAGGGACAGGAATAGGAATAGGAATAGGAATAGGAATAGGAATAGGGATAGGAATAGGAATAGGGATAGGGATACGGCAACACGGTAATCTAGGACTATTCCTTTAGAATTTATAGGAATAAATTTTACGCAGAACAACGTCTGGCGGGTCAGCTAGTGTACATATATTTTCGCCAGTCTATTTGTTTATTATTATGATTATAAGGATCGATGACATTGACTAACATCGGCAGTTCCGTCAGCACTGGGAATTACCTCTCCGAGTCGTTCGATATCAAACGGGGCTCGAGCTGCATATCTTAACCGCGCAGGTAGCACCTTGTATTACAAGATTGTGCAACTACTGGCTTACGCCGATGATATTGACATCATTGGCCTTGGAAATCAGTCTGTATGTTCTGCCTTCTCCAAGCTGGACAAAGAGGCTAAGAAAATGGGTTTGGGGGTCAACGAAGACAAGACAAAATACCTACTGTCATCACATAAAGGGTCAGCGCGTCTTGTCAGCCACCTTACTGTTGACAGTTACAAATTGAAAACCGTTAAGGACTTCATCTATTTGAGAACCAGCATCAACACCGAAAATAATGTCAGCACACAAATTCAACGAAGAATCACTCTTGCCAACAAGTATTACTTTTGACTATGTAGAAAAATGAAAAGTAAAGTCTTCTCTCGACGAACAAAAATCACGCTCTACAATCATTCTCATCGTGCCCGTACTGATGTACGGCGCATGGAAGCATGGACGTTGTCAAAGTCAGATGTGATAGCACTTAGAGTATTCGAGAGAAAAGTTCTTCGGAAGATTTATCGGCCTATGCATGATAGTGAGTATCGAAGGAGACTTACTGATGAGTTTTGCGCAGACATCGACACTGTTCAGCGAATAAAAATCCAGCGGCTGCGTTGGACAGGTCATGTCAAGGGAGACCTCCACTGAGTTAGGAAGATCACTGTGCCAGGCAGTGCAAAACAGAAGCAAGAAGACCGTTACACGTTAATTAAGAAGAAGAAGAAGAAGAAGAAGAAAAAGGAATATTGGCTAAGTCCAAAATATTTACCCACATAGCATTTGGAAGATTGTTTTATGAAAACTGACTATAACGAGTCTTTTTCGATCCCCTTTGATGATCAAAAACTGATTAATCACGTCTGCGATTAGAATAAGACTAAGAAAATGAGTCAGACCAGCGATTGAAAAGTGGTTTTATTTTTGTCATATAGAAATCACCTACATAACTGAGCCTTTTTTGGACCTCTTTGCTGATTAAAAAAATAATTTATTGCAATTGATCATGCTAAAGCATAGTACGAAGTTCGAGTTTCTCTTGAAACTGCTGTCAAAATCCATACAAAAAACTGGTCGTGAAACATGTGTGAAATTTCACAGATATTTCACGACAAATCTGTACTGAGTTCCTGCCGTGAAAACGTTGCGCAACATGCTAGAAAAAATTTTTTCACGCCAATTTAAATAGACAGTGCCCTTTACATATTATCGAGTGAAAAGTGATTTATTGAAATTGGCATTTATATTTTGTATAAAAATTTTTGTATTGCCCAAAATTTGAAAAATGGTTCTGGGGCGATGCTCCAAATTATTTTTTTTTACATTTGCGGAGTTCTCGTTTTGGCATTTATTCTCATTTGACAAAAAATTTTTCTTGAAACATTTCACGGCAAAATAAATGCATGTTGTTGGCGAAATTTCACGGCGGTGAACTCAGTAATAGGCTTAAAATTTGAAAAAGCGAGCGATATGTATCTAGTGTTCTCGTACTCGCACAACTTATAATTCTTAATTGGTTTTTCCGTACGGAATTTTCAGCAATTATAATATACGAAAAATTTGAGGTTCTGGATTACCTTGAAACAAATATTAAGATGCACTATTAGTATTTATCTGATCTTCACCTACACATATACATATGTATTTGCATGTCTGCATTTATAAGTAATAATACTTATTTACATATAATAAAAAATAGTAATATTCAACTAAAATTGTAAAGCTTGTTAAAACAAAACAAAACAAAACAATAATAAACAGTAACGCTAATGCCCTATTCGCAAAAGGTTAAAATTTACTGATGAATATGCAACTTTACAATGCAATGCCAACGAAACATTACTTCACTATTTATGCATTTACCAATGACATTGCCACTGTAACTTGGACCAAGCGGGGTTATTTCTAGTATTATGAATAAAAGCAATAAATGAATGTCAACTGACCGTCATACGGCGACGAAGAAGAAAAATAATGAATAAGAATAAAAAAAAAAATTTAAGAAGATTAAGTTCGTATAGAATAGTGCTTACGAAAGATACTCGGTTGTAATTGAAAATAAATGAGACCTGAAATTTTATACTGAGTTGTTAACTATAGTTTAAGGCTGGTTTTTATTGTTGGTGGATAGAGTAGTACTTTCACATATAACTCTGCGAAAAAACTTTGGCATGTTTCATCTGTTGTTTCTAGTATAGTTAGAAATTTTCTGAAGCAATTGAGATATCTGTATATTATACATACTACTATTTTTTGAAAACCACACCAAGTAGCTTAATTTTTGCCAATACAGCACTATCATAAAAGAAAGTCAAATTTGATTCATAAAATTATAAAACTCTGTGCATTACATACCATCGAGTATAAAAACTAATCGCGGCGTAAACAAAAAAAAAAAAAAAAAAGAAATTACTTATGAAAGTGGAAAAATTTAAATGCTTTTAAACAAGAAAGACCTTTGAAATATGATTAGCATATGTATACAGCGAATAATTTATCACAAAAAATGCTGTTATCAGCATTAGTTGGAGGAAAGTTGGCATCAAATATTCAATAATTTCCAAGAACATGCAGAAGCAAAAGTGAAAAAGAAAGGTGAAAGTAAATTCTAGACATATAAACTTGTAGAAAAAATTCTCTGCCGGCCTTGATGTCGGAGTGGAGTAGTGTGTTGGAAATACTGCTTCTGAAGGCAGTTGGATCGCCAGTTTTCACCCGAGCGAATATGTATGGAAATGTGTTTGGATTGGATAGAAATTCCGATATAGTCAAAGTCGTGTTGATACTATTTATTTAGCACTATCTGAAAGAGTAGTGAAATGTGAAGGAGCCTGAATAAAGTAAGCGTGTACCACAGTGGAACTTTCTATATCGTGTTATCATGCGATCATTACGAATAGGTCTGCAAACAAGCTTTGGAGTTAGCTCGCTTTCAAATTAATACAAAGGGCATGATTAAAGAAACGTAGTCTTTTTTAAGAGCTTTTATATATTTCAGCAATCTTTCGTATAAATATTTGTATTTCAAATTCTAAAATAGATTATAATATACATAAGTCAAAATAATTAGTATAAATAATTTAAACAGAGGAGTAATTTAAATTGAATACTATCGCAAGCAACGGCCGCACTTATACCTACACTCAGAGAAAAGTCGCAGGCTAAAAACAAGCTGTGTCGTACTTGAATTGAGAATTATAGAAATTAAGGAAAAATAAATTCAATTTATATTTCCCCAATCTTGATTCAAGAACGGTATTCTTGGAACAAGATAAAAAACTGGAAAAAACTTGATTTAAGAATGAAATTATTAATTGTTTGTGTGACAAAGAAAAATTTTTTAGTCAATAGAAAAAACAATTAGCAAGATGGAAAAAATTTATTTAGCAAACAAATAGCAGTAATATTTATAGTGAGCACAAGACTTTCCTGTAATAATTAATGAAATCCTCCAATTGAAAAAGCCATTGAGATTAGTTGAGTTCTTATTTTATTTAATAATTTTGTACATACGTATATGTATAATATAATAATTAAATATATATGCATCCAAAATGCCTCTTTTTCCTTCAGGAAATAAAAAAAGAAGACAGAGATAGAACTGGAGATAATGAGGAAAACGAAACCGCAACCGAATTTGATTAAGGTATAGCGAAATATCAGTTACGAATACTAATATGACGCCAAAACCGAATTCCTGTTCCAACAAGTGCATCACTCATTTTTTTAATTAGCAACTTTACCTTTATAAGTGTATTATATAAATAACGATTTTCCATTACCAGAATTAAATATTGGTAATAAGAACTACATAGTTATAACTAGGGCAACAGAAGATATGCAAATGCATATTTTTCTGTTGCATTCCTATTTACATATGATAAATATATATCGGCGTTTTAGCTCAAGGCGAAGAGAATAAGCCTAACTTGTTAGGGCATATTTTCGCATATTTAGGTAAAAAGGCTTATTTTTGCATATCTTGATTTATTTGCATATTTTTGGCATATTTTGCTATAAATTCATATTTTAGGATAGTATTTCGTCGTATTTTTCCATCTCGCTCGTAAAATTGTTTTTATTAAAATTTTGTACTCTGGCAACTTTGTTTTGTATATGCGCATACTATTTGCCATTCCTCTTTGTCTGACAAGTTCAAGGCGAATTTAATCATTTTCGCAATGCTTCATTCAAATGTGCTACACGAATCAGCTGTGTATCTACATACATAGGCATACGTCAGACGGTCAATATATATTGATGAAATCCGTGGATCGCGATTCATAATGATAGTGTAGCATCGAGTATTGATGGCTCGCGATTCTGGATCGCAAAATGTTTAGAAATTTTGAAATAAACGAATAAACGAATTGAAAGTGAAAGCGCGAAAAGGACGGAAGTAAAATATCTTGAACCTCAGAGCGAGAAAAATATCGCAATATTCATATTGAACGTGTAGAACTTGTTTTTAAATACGTCCCGATACCTTCAGTTGACGTGGAAAGATCTTTTTCTATGTTTAAAAACTTACCACGACAATCGACATAGTTTTCTATTTGAAAATTTATCGCAAAATTTTGTAGTTTACAGCAATAGCAATTTGAATAAGTAAGTATGCAATTTGATTATTTTTTAGGGAAATACAATAATTTTACAAACCCCTTCTTTAGAATTTCTCCCAATTATTTTATGTTACAACAGGTATATCTTAAAAGTTTGAAATATCTAAGTGAAACGCCGAAACACATCAACTTAATTTTTGAGTGTAGAATACAATGACGTATTCAGAATATCCGTAATAAATTTGGGATGGGTTCAACTCAAATAAATCTCAAAATTGAATTTGAGTATCTTCAACTGCATTTTTTTTAACAAATGTAAAAAAATTTTTTAGGGATGACTATCTAAAATCAAAATTGCGGAGGGTCAAACTTTATTTTAGAATTATGCTCCTTTGGACTTTTTTGTTTAGAATCGACCAGAGAATGCAGCTGTGGCCGAAACAAAGTAGGTTTTTTTTTCGTCAGTACAAATTGACCCGCCCTAATATGTATATATAGATTTTCGTATGTTAAAATACTTGTTTTATTTTGGTAACGAAGATGTGTTTCGCAAATGTGAATTTTTTTTATTTCTTTTGTACCTATAAAATGTTCCTTTAATAAAAATAATTTTTTGTTACAAAAAGTATTATAATTTAATAAAATGTGAATTTTTTATTTCGCTTTTGTACTTATAAAAACAAATATGTACCTTTAATAAAAATATTTTTTATTACAAAAAGTGTTCTAATTTAATTTAAAACTAATTTTTGTTATTTGTATGGGCCAGGGTTTGAACCTGGAATCTCTTGCATGAAAGGGGAACACACAACCTACCATGCCGTATATCTTTTTATTAAGTATATAAAAAAATTTTTAAGGGCATATTTTCAGTGCTTAAACCAAGTTTTAAGAGCATATTTTTAGCGCTTAAACCATATTTTTAAGGACATATTTTTAGCGCTAAAAACGAATTTTTTAGGGCATATTTTCTGTTGCCCTAGTTATAACATTATCTTAAGACTCCTATTGCATATACAAATAATTTTAGCTTTATAATCTACACAATGTATATATGTATGTATGTAAAAACTGAATTATTTATAGTAATAATAAGAATTGCATTTACATATATGTATATGTACATATACAAACCTTTTCTTTTTATTTTTGTTGGGTGGGTTAAATGATTTCGAATTTTGAATTTCGAAGAAGGGGAAAATCGAGTATAAGTATTCTTAAAACGAAGTTGAACATTCTCAAAATAAGAACGTACATTCTTAAATCAAGCATGGGCAGTGCTGAAAGTAACTCTATATAAGCTTATTTCAAAACGGAAAATCCTTAAAATAAGATTTATATTTCCAAGAAACTCGTTCTAAAAATAAGAATATATTCTTGATTTTATCATTTTCAAGCTTAACAGACTTTCATGACGTTTTCGGCTTGATTCAAGTCCGCTAGACTTGAATTTAGCTTGCTTTTTCTCTGAGTGTATTTTTAAATACCGAAATACGAGCATATTCCTCATTCGTTCAAAGTAGTTTAGGTTAGGTTGCTGTGGCTGCTAGTTTCCAATTAGCACACTTAGGCCCTAAGGTCCCTTTGTGATACCTCGTGGATTCGAAGACCACGCCTACTCAAACCATCTTAGAATTTTTCTAAATCCTATTTTTACTAGTTCCCCTTGTTTCCTAAATTGATAGTCGCCTCCTTCCTAGTGCTGAGCAAAATCGCACAGCAAGTGTTTAACTGTTTGGGGCTCCTCTTGATCCTCACAAGCCCACACTCAGAAAAAAAAAATTACTTAGATTATGGAAAGGTGGGAATGTTTCGGCGCTAAAGACAATTTTCGTTGTTTTGATGTACAATTCTCTTCAAATCAACGAATAAAAACCACGTTTTAAAGAAATTTATACATCGGAACAATGAAAATTGTATTTAGCGCCGAATCATTCCCACTTTTCCATAATCTGAGTATTTTTTTTTTTTTTGAGTGCAATAATAATAGTAATATGTAGCATTCATCCTTTCAGCATGCTTGCCAAGAAATACATATATGATCTGTTATTAGCCCAGTCATTAGTGCAAGCTGGGATCTTCCGAGTGCGATTACGCTCTTTGTCCGTCTGGCGTTCCAGTTAGGCCATAAGGGCCTAGTATGGTTGCAAGTACTCAGATTATGCCAGCTGTTATTTGCCTCTTTGAAGTACAATTTTTCAGAATGAGTTTGCTGGTAGAGAGCGGCATATCTAAACCCTTACACAATATTGAAAATGAAGTTTATGTGTCCTCTTATGTGCCATCTAATTTACCGGTATATTACAGTATCCAGACACCTATACAAAGTTAATGGTAAACTGCTCAGCCTTCTCATTTAGGGATCTGCGGAAATTTTCCACAGTTCTAGATTTACATACGGCAGTCCTAAGAGTTTTCAGTGCAGCCTGGCTGTCTGAAAAGATGTAAGCTTCCTTACATTTGCTTTTCCTTGCTTTTAAGGCCTCAACCGCCTCCGGTATCGCTAATACCTCAGCCTGCAAGACACTGCAGTGATCGGGTAACCGAAATGTTACTTTTAGCCACACTTCGTCTGAATAGATTCTCACTCCCACGCTAGCATTAAGCTTAGATCCATTGTTGTAGAGGTGGATAGCATTGTTTGAGACCGTAGGATCCCTGGCCCAAAAGTTTCGCTCAAAGTAGCTTAGATATAATTTTTTCCATTTAGGGCTCGTCACAAACCAGATCTAATGCTATTAAATTTATCATCAATTAACTTTGAAAGTAAGATATAATTTCCCTCGCCATGCGCTAAGACAACATCATCTAAATTTTAAGATGCAGTGATGTGCATCCGTTCGAGAGCCTGTTTTTCCAGCCGAGTATGCATTTTTACGTCTGTAGTTATGTATATGTTCATACAAACATAGATATATATGTAATTACCAGTTATTTTTATAGGTTAACTTTGACTGCAATTGGTTACTGCACTTGCACTTTCTATTTACATTATGGACTAGAAAACTTTCGTTTTTCTCTGCGGCAGCAGCAGCAGCTGCAGCATTTTAAAAGTTACTGCCGCCGCTTGTTGGTGTTTTTCGATTCGAGTCAAATCCACTTTGCAATGAAAATGAACAATAGTTGCAATTCAGCAACATGAAAAAAGAAAACAAACATGGCAAGAGTAAAAAAAAATGGAAAATTGCATGAATATTACTTAAGATATGTATGTTTGTACATACACATATAGGCATGAATGTACGTTTAGTTAGTTGAAGGCGACGACAGACGTGCAGAAGTGATAGCGATAGTGAATTTCTGCAGCTTTCTTTGTTGCTGTTTTTGTATTTGCTATTTAAGCTATGTTGCTGCAATTTTCATTGCCCGTTTGTCGAAGAAATTGCAGCTTTCACGCTATTTGTTGTTGTTGTCGTCGTCTTTATTGTTTTTGCGAAACAGCCAACGTTGCATGATGGAATGGTGTCTTGAAAACTCAACGACTCAACGTTGGCCAACCGATATGGTGTTGTTGGCGCTAGTGATGACTAAATACATACCTGCATATATGTATGCCAAACAAGACAGCTAATGTGAGCGTAACGTTAGAGGCGGGAAAAATAAATGGTATGACGGTAAGGTTGCAAAACAGACAATAAACAAAAAAAAAAAACAAAAAAAGTATAGCGAAAAAACAAGCGGCCAAGTAGAATTGCAACTCTTTGGTTGTGGCGCATCATTTTATAATGAAAGTGAAGTGAATTTCGCGCGCGCGCACGCACGCATACCAAAGTGAAAATGGAAAACATGAACTTGTTAACGGAGCCATAATTCAAAATGTTAAAAACAAAAATATAAAATAAAAAATTAAGCCGCTAACCGCCGAAGACAATAACATTTCAGTTGCAAAATCCGTAACGATTGAGATATTCCACATGAAAACAATTTTCTTTTTAATATACGACGACAAAAAAAAGAAAATTTAACATACAAATAACTTAAACAAAAAAAAAAAAACAATTATGATAATGAAAAGAAAACGAAGAAAGAAAAAAGAAAAAACACGCACATAAAAAACAGCTTGAAGAAATTGTTGTGGAAAACTGCCGAGCTGCAAGTAACATGCACAAACTGGCAGTTGAGTGTTGCATTGCGCCTAGTTGTCCAGTTACCGGCTTCACGAAAGGCGCAGCTAAACAAAACAAAAAAAAAATAAAAACTTTGGTAAAGGTGCAACATTGAACTTGCACTACAAACATATATATTTTTGTCGCTCCAATTCATACAAAGTTGAGTCAGTTCATAGATACATATGTACATATGTAATTGTGTTTTAGCTAAAATGGGCACACTGATTTATATGAAGACAATAAATAATTTTTCGAACAAATTTATCTAGAAACTTATTCGTAGACGATTCCTACTCATGATACAATTTTTAGATTCATATACTAAAATCTCCAAATCCTTTTAGGCGCATTCTGAGGGTAAACAGATCAGCCAAAAGTCGAAATTGCTACTTTTCGTCAGCAAAAAGTTAAAAGTGCCATTTTTCGTACAGAATATTTTGATTCGCAGTTTTCGTAAAAAATTGATTGAAAGTGCTAGTTTTCGTATGGTACGGCGGCATATACAATTATGTATGTATATGAAAGTTTTTGCATATTTCATGGCGTGATTTTTGATTATCATTTCCTGTGGTCTTTTAGGTCCATTGTACAAAAGTTTTGTCTGAGGAAAACCCTAGTAAACTTTTATAGTTAATAATTTTTTAGCACATTCTAACCCTCTAACGACGTTCAAAATACTATTTTTTCGGACTTCCTAAAAGAAAGGATTAAAACAACCTCAACGTGAGGGTGATAGAGGGTTAAATTGTTCTACGAAATTAAGGCTTGTACAATATTACTATTTATTTTCTAACAACATATTTCTATACAATATGTATTTATCCCATTTTTCCTTTATTTAAAAATCACTCAGACGTAATTTCGCAAATTAAGATGACAATAAAAAAAATTGATCTCAGGGAGTAAAACGGTTTCGAAGGTTTACTATATGTCTTCCGTTCTGTGTGGAAATTATTTCGCCCCCAGAAAACAACCCTCAATTTGTGTCAATGTTAAAAATAAATATATATATATTAAATTATTGGATTTTTTATGCCTTTTCACACATTTTTTAAAAAATATCAAAGATGTGAAACGCTTTCTGCACGTACTTAAGTTGGTGAGTGTGTGTATGAGTAACTTCCAGTGAATGAATATTTTCTACGAAGGAAATCTATGAAAAATTTCACCAACAAGCTACGTATACACATACATATATATGTATATTTGTACATATGTATTTATTTTTTATGTACAGGCTGCAAAAATATGTAACTAATATATTTATAAGCAATTTAGCCAGTGAAAAAATGTATGAATGCAAACATACATATCGTCCCTGCGAATAAAAAAACATTTATGTATTTTTCAGTAACTTTGCAGGAGAGCAAAAACCTGATTCCTGGCGTCCATTGGCAAAATTTAGCAAACTTTTAATTCAGAAAGGAAGGTACTATATCATTGTTATTGATTTATAAAAAAATAAATCACCTTTTTTTTACCCATTGCGACGTGATAAAGATTTGTGCCTTTTTCATGGCGCTTTTTATACATAAATTTTTTTTTTTTTTTTGTAAAAACGTATGCAATCTATACACAATACACCGCTAGGCCTAGTTTGTATGTGGAAAAGTTTTCCAAAAAGACATCATATGTGGGGTGTACGGTGGACTTTTTTTCTGGTCCATATAAGGCGAGACGGCCTAATGTAGGTACATACATATCTACATAAATATGTATGTATGATAGTACTACCACATTTTTGCAACTACATACGTAAGTAACAAGAAATCAGCATCCTTCCTCTATTTAAAACGCTGCAAAACTTAAAGTCGAACCGAAGAAAAAGCAACGATAGGGAAAGTGCCCGGCAACAAACATACATATGTATGTCTGTATACTCATACATGACATACATACATATATCCCAGACGTAGGCTACCCATCTAATGGAATAAGTAGCCAAGCAACCAAATAACTACTAACCGACTCGTCACTGAAAACATTTATTTGCAATGTTGAAGGGGAAGTTTGTGGTTTGAAACTTGGTGGAAATTGAAGCAGACAAGCGGTTAGTCAGAGCGCAAAACTTATACAATGGTTGTTTGTTGTCTAAGCCATCGACTTTAATGTATACTAGCAAATACCCGTTGCTTCGGAATGAGGAATAATAGTTAACCAAAGTCAGGTCAAGTAAAGTCAACTCAAATCAAGCCAAGTCAAGTCAAGTCAAGTCAAGTCGACTCAAGTCAATTCAAGTTAATTCAAGTCAAGTCAACTAAAGTCAATTCAAGTTAATTCAAGTCAATTCAAGTCAAGTCAAGTCAAGTCAAGTCAAGTCAAGTCAAGTCAAGTCAAGTCAAGTCAAGTCAAGTCAAGTCAAGTCAAGTCAAGTCAAGTCAAGTCAAGTCAATTCAAGTCAAGTCAAGTCAAGTCAAGCCAAGCCAAGTCAAGTCAAGTCAAGTCAGGTCAGGTCAGGTCAGGTCAGGTCAAGTCAAGTCAAGTCAAGTCAAGCCAAGATAATTTAAGTTAAGTCAAGTTATTCCGGGGCTATCTGGGTCTACTTGATAACTTTGTCTAGCCAAAACTACAGCTCTATATTGAAGCCGTTACCAACACTTTTCATTTGATACCAATATCGCTCAAAAACATCCGGATCCGCATTTTGACCCATATCTGGGGACCCGGTCTAGGAATCATTATGAATAGAACTCCATGTAAAAGCCTTTTTCAAAACCTTTCATTTGATACCAATATTGCTCCGAAACATTCCGGGTTAATCCGGGGTCACATTTTCACCCATATTTGGGGACCCGGCCCAGGCATCACAAATAACATAATTCTACGTCGAAGTCCTCATCAATTGAAGTCCAGATCAACACCTTTAATTTGATGCCAATATCGCAGGTGTAGGTGCAGGCGTTATTGAGTTATAGCATAGTATGCATGTGCAAACAGGTTTTTGGTTGCCACCGAGACAAACAACAAACCGTGCAAAAACAAACATATGAGTCGCCTGCACTGCGCTGCCTAGCACGACTGCGACGCCTCCACTGAACACGGCAGATGACCAAACGAATCGGTCTATGCTTGCGCTTTTTTGAGTTTTTCGAAATTTAAAACCGGGAAAAAGGTATTAAAGTCTTAGAAATGCGCAAGAAAAAGTACATGGTTGTCGAGAATTTACCATTTGTGACATTTAAAAAAAAGAATTATTAAAATTGGTCCAGTACTTTTTGAGTTATCGCGTTACATACATTTTCCATACAATCAATTTTATATAATTAGTATGGAAGTATAGATATAGATATATATATAATGTATATTACAGATATATGTATATATACATACATTTATATAGAATCGTCCATGAAAGTACGAGTAAGCATATAATATCTACAACTTTACACAGTGGCAGCTCATATTTTGCCTTGACTTTTTTGCAGTCGGTCTCCAGGTGCCAGCCGGATACAGTACCATATTCTGTTTTTGATCCGTCTGTGTAAATGATTTTCTTCGATCCTCCCAGTAGACTTTCTGGATCTCACCATTGATCTATTGTGAGAAAATCGACAGTGTATCGTCTACCAAAGGAATCTCGCGGTATCAGTTTGTCATTTGTGGCCAGAAACAAAGCGTATTACTCTGACAGCCTGCTCAACAATTGCTCGTGCCCCGAGCTACAATCGTCGTGCCACAAACCGAAGGAATGTAGTCGACACATTGGCCCTTATGCATAAAAACTGAGCTCTTTCTCAAGAGACTCAACTCAAACTTATAGGCAGTTTCACGAAAAAATTTAAGTGAAATTTTAATTTTTTCCCTGTCAGATTTCATATAAAATTCAAGTAAAAAAAATTAAATTAAACTTAAATTCTTTCGTGAAACTGGCTGTTAATCTCGAGAAATAACCAAATAATTTAAATTTATTGGATGGGGTTTTACTATTTTATAATTTTTCTATGAGATAAACCTAATTTTTTTGGCAAAATCGAGCAATTTTAATAACTTTCAAGAATGCAAAATCTCCATTTTACGAAAAAAATGAGTATGAGCTAAATCTCAATTTTTATGCATTACGCCCATCGTTTTCATAGCCTCCTCTGGGATCACCAAATGCAGAGGGAGCAGGTTCAACCTCCAGTTTCCAGGTTGAGACGCGCTAGATTCCACTTCCGTGTAAACAAAATCAGGGTTGTCTTGCTGGGATTAACAGCAACAATATGCCTGAAGTTCCGAATAAAAATAATATTTATTAGGAATTTTTCTGAGTTTGAACAATTTTTTAATTTTTTTATATAATTTTTTATTTTAAAAAAGAAAATAATTCTGCAAACTACTGTAAACGCTCATTTATTATATGTGTATTTGCCACATTTTCTTTAAGTTATATGGCTGAGTAAGCAACAACCATAAATTGTTGAGTTTTTGGCTGGATTTTCATTTTCAAGGCGCACATACACATCTAAAGTAAAAGTAACAAATTACAACAACATCCACAACAACATCACCGCCGCCATCAATCAATACACAGAAGCATTGCTGTTGGTGCTGTTGTCGTTGTCGTTGCCGCTGCCGCTGCCGCCTCCAATGTTGCTGCCGCTGCTAATATTGTTTGTGGCAAATGCAATCGGTGAAACTGCATGCAAAACAAAATGCATGCGATGAATAAGAAAAATAAAAATAAAATTTAAATAATAATAGACACAGTGACACTGAATGTCATGCAGTGACAAGCAGAAATAGCAACAACAACAACAACAGCGAAAACGGCAACAAAAATATGTATGCAAAAATTTTGCGGGCCTAGGTACATGCATTTAACTGTATGCATGCATGTATTATGTATTCATGTGCATTCAAATATAATACACATATAAAATATGTATTTATTTTATTATATATTAAATGGTGACCAAATAAACAAATCTTTGATGTATTGGCCATTCAGGCGGCAGAACAACGCCAAAGGCAGTGAGATCAATTAGTGATCTAACTAGTGAATTCAGAAAATGCGACAGCAAATTACGAGCAAGCGGAAAAACGAAAAAAACTGCAAAAGCAATCATTATGTGAAATAAACAATAGCAGCAATAAGTGTGAAAACACACATGTACATACATATATACATATATAGATATGTATTTACATGCAATAAAAATATGCATTCATGCATTAGAACGAAAATTGGCAACAATAACAATAATAACAATTGCAATAATAACAACAACGACGTGTTGTTCAAATGCATGGCAATGGCAGTGCTTTAGGGGTATTGGCATTAGACGCGTCCAAAGCTAATGTGCGTACATATGTTGTTGGCAGCGCCGCCGGCCGTCAAGTCACAGTCATCGCCACCGCTACCGCCATACAGCTATGTTTGTATGTACATATGTATAAGCACAGCCGGCGTCACCGACGACATTCAACTGATAGAGTCAAAGTTCTGAGAGAAGGTAACAGATAGCACGTCACTTGACTCAAATGAGGACATGGACAACATGCAATCCGCCAGCAGTGCCGACCCCGCTGCGCTAACCACCAACTAGCCAGCCACGTAAATTGTTTGATTAGTTGTTTGTGCATATACTACACTACAATTGCATATTGTGTGCATGTGCATTTGCTATGCCAAAGCGTCGAGCGCAACGTCGAAACGACAAAACGACTTACTCGATTCGGACGGCCTTATAAGCTGACACCCACCCACCCCCGTGTAACCATACATGTTATAACGTCGACTAGTTAGTTGTTTGTTTGTTTGTTTGAACGTTCGTTCGTCTGGTGGTCTGGCGGTCTGGCGGCCAGTCGGCTCGTCTGCTCATGCGTTAAGCTTTCCTATTGCCTATGCAGTCTAACGTCTCCTCCCAACGCTTGCACACCCCTCTTGGCCACAGCTGCATACATAAATTGTTTGTGCATTCTAATATTACACTCGATAGAAAAACATTTTTCAATTGCATATTTTTTCACATTTAATTTGTTGGCTTTTTTTAGTTTAGTTTTCGTTGGCGTATTTGTCCAATGCATTTTGTGCTAAGCATTTGAATGCATTGTGCGTTTTCGCAGCTCGTCGTTTTCGGCTCGGCGCTGCGGTTGTTTTGTTGTTACATTTGTTGCAGACAGCGTCGATTGCCTAGTGTTGAGGTGTTGAAGTGTACAACCCACTGAACACTGAAAATTTGCTGCACCGATGCATTCGTCCCTCATCGCTTTGTCTCTATTTTAAAATATCACAAATTGTTGAAATATATCGCTAAATGCTAGCATATACCTACTCGCACACTCGGAAGTTCAAATGGGATCAAGGGTGAATATTTTCAAATGGCGAATAAGTATATATGTATGTATGTAAGTATGTATATATAGTCTGTTAAGTACATGCGTTTATATACATATTTCTTTATGGGGATGTTATTTAGTTTAGCTAATTGTAAGAGATATGCGTTCTCAGGAAAATTACTAAAATTAGATTAGGTTAGTTTTATTTTTACCCCGTTAGACAGAGTGAGACGAATGTATCTTTTTCAAAAATTTTTCGAAAGAAAACAAGTAGAGCGCGGCTGTCTTCGGCCGTACCGAAGACTTCATACCTTTCATGCAGAGGCGGGCGCTTCATACAAGCCGAGAAGCCCGGCTTGCGTACATATATTCGTTCATTTCATTTTACGAATTTCTTTAAAATCTGGTTATTTTACGTTTTAAATGTGTTTACTATTTAAGTTCTCAATAATATAGCCCCCACTGTAACATACGGTGCCTAAAAGTATTCTAAGAAAATAGCGCAAATACACCACCAATCCACCTCAC
The DNA here is from genome assembly GCA_960531455.1 of Urophora cardui. Taxonomy (NCBI): domain Eukaryota; kingdom Metazoa; phylum Arthropoda; class Insecta; order Diptera; family Tephritidae; genus Urophora; species Urophora cardui. The sequence goes on from OY482673.1 coordinate 49,172,446, forward strand.
CAAAGAACGTAAATAGATTTACGTTCTTTGACCTCACAATGTGTATTTTTTTTGCACAGCCAATCACAGCACAGTGAGCATGCTTTAACGTTTCCACACATTGGCTTTTACCTGGCTATCAAAACAGGATAACATAGCTTGTTTTCTCGCTTTCTCTAAGCAGAAATCAATTGCTTATTTTCAGACTTAAATTGAAAAAAAACTAGCAAAGTACTTTTTTTATTTTTCACATTAAATTTGTATGCGAATGTGAAGCTGGCTTCGGCATTCAGTATTCACAGCCATATGCATATTTGATTTGATTTTCGTTTGCATGTGCATATGTACATACTTATGCACGTAATTTCTTACATGTACATGTATCAATTACCAGATTATAAAAGCGTTGATTGTGATATTTGGCGACTATTGGCAAAATATCAAGATAATTTTAAAAAGCGACGGAAATCAAAATCAAATAAAATTTCACGACTTTTGGTAATTGGACCTCAGTTTTTCAAACACTAAAGCACCCATTTTTTTAGATATTAGATAATAAGCAAATATACTTGCTACTACTAAAATTTCCGTCGGTATGAGGAAACTAAAAATACCTCTGCGCTTTCGTGTGAGATTTCCCTATAAGTTTGGCGTCATCAATCAATTCAATTGAGTTCTTCCCAATTTATTCTAATAATTTCTCCTCTGATTTTACCATTCTGATGGTAAAAAACTTTAATTTACTTTCGACTTAGCCAGGCTTGTTGATATGCTGACCAAAAGAAGCTACAGCTAAAATACCAAAAGTCAAAAACATATGTACCTACATATCTTCATAATATTCATTGTATATAAAAACTTAAAAATTCTTTATCATCCTCATTTTCTCGATTTAATGCAATACATTCAGTTTCATATGTTATGAATATAAACAACAAACCAACTATGCAAACCGAATATAATCAAAGTAGAGCTCTAGATACCCGGGTATCGAGCAATTCGAACAAATCGTGTTTGTTTGAAGCCCGTTGTTCAAATTCCCGTACCAACATTCGAGCTTATACTCAGAGAAAAGGAATCAAAAATAAAATTTTTATTTTTATAATGCACGTTTTAAACTGTCATTTTTATTTAAAAAATAAAATTTTTTAAATTAAATGTGTTTAGGATTTAAAAAGAAAAATTTTTAAATTAAAAATTAAAATTAATGGAATAAAAGCGAAAGTTTTTGGTTCAAAATCTCATAGTGCATAAAATAAAAATAAAGATTTTTAAATTTAAAAATATATTGTATTTATATTATTTTTAAACACGTTTTTATATCTATCAAGAAAAAATATCTTAAGTTTAAAAATATTTATTTTTATTTTAAGCGCTATGAGATTTTGAATCAAAAACTTTCGTTTTTATTCCATTAATTTTCATTTTTAATTTAAACATGTTTCTTTTTAAATCCTAAATTTATTTTAATTTCAAAAATTCAATTTGTAATTTAAAAAATTTTCATTTTTAAAATAAAAATGACTTGGTTTAAATCGGGCATTATAAAAATAAAAATTTTATTTTTAATTCCTTTTCTCTGAGTGTACAAACAAAAAAATGTGTATCAGGAAAACAAAGATAAAAAAATACATATGAAGACAACAAAAAAAAAACGAGAAAACACAAACTTCAAATACCCAAATTGTTCGAATGCCCGTACAAACATACGGGTAATAAGCAAACAAAGGAGTGTTCGAGAATTTGAAAAGCATTTATTCGGGCTACTCGAAAATGTTAAAAAAAAGCGAGAGCTCTAAATCAAATTCAATGACGGAACGCAATCAGACTTCTAGATAATACAGCAAAGAAAATTACATAAATGACTAATGGTTATGCTTCACACATAGGCTTGCCCAGACAATTTATGCTAGGTCCGCCACTGCTTTCATGAGTGGGGAAATGAAAAGCTACCTATGTACATATGTAGTATGTTGTACATAGCCTGATTTAGTATAATTTATAATTTCAATTTTGTGGGTTATTTATGGAACGATTTATTAGAATGGAGGAGTTATACGACAAAATGTGTATATCTGAACAATCGGTTGTATGGGAGCTATATGTTATAGTGGTCTGATCTTGACAATTTTCGGTAACTCTATTTGGGCCGATATGTGTACAAATACTTCAAAATTTCATGTCCTTAGCTGTTTAAATGGGGAAGTTATACACCAAAATGTGTATATCTGAACAATCGGTTGTATGCCAGCTATATGTTATAGTGGTCCGATCTTGACAATTTTCAGTAACTTTGTTTAGGCCAACATGTGTACAAATAACTCAAAATTTCATGTCCTTAGCTGTTTAAATGGGGAAGTTATACACCAAAATGTGTATATCTGAACAATCGGTTGTATGGCAGCTATATGTTATAGTGGTCCGATCTTGACAATTTTCGGTAACCTTCTTTGGGTCAATATGTGTACAAATACCCCAAAGTTTCGTGTCCTTAGCTGTAAAAAGGGAGAAGTTATATCCCAAAATGTGTATATCTTGACAATCGGTTGTATGGGAGCTATATGTTACAGTGGTCCGATTCGGCCAATTCCGACAAATGATCGATTGAGCTTCAAAACTCACCCCTGTTCCAAATTTCAATCAAATATCTCAAAAACTGAGGGACTAGTTTGCGTTCACACAGACGGACGGACGGACGGACAGACGGACATGGCTTAAACGACTCAACTCATGATTCTGATTATATCGGTATATATATTGATGGGTCTATCACGCCTCCTTCTAGTACTTTCAAGATTTGATTTTCGGCACAAAGTTATAATACCATTTCATTCTCATGAAAGCGTTCCAGAAACCCCTTCAACATACATAAGCTTATTATTTAGAGTGGATTTTTTTTTTAATATTTCGCACGTTTTATGCAATAGGGATTTAACTCAAAAAAACTTTTTTTTGGGAAAACGCAAGTAAACTTTTATAATTTCAAATAGTTTCCTTCTACAGCTAACTACAAAATCACTTTTACTTCCGCCATTTTTATCTTTTTGAGTATTTTATAAGACTAGACTCAAAGGCACGACCCAGTTATTGAAATATGTGGCAAAATCCCAGAAATCGAAAATTTCGAGTTAAATCCCTATTGCATAAAACGGGCGATTTATGGATTTTTTAGCAAATTTAAATCCCTACAAAAGCTTCGAGCATCCTCAATACCTCTCAAGAAAGTCAGAAGCTCTATACAAGAACATATATATCGAAAAAAACTCAAGTAATTTCTTGTACCAAAGCATGTACATTAGGCCGTCTCGCCTTATACATATGGACCAAAAAAAAAGTCCATCTATTTGTGTTGAGAGTCGAGTTTCTACTTTATAGTTGTATTAACCCTATGCGCGCCATTGGTGTCACTTCCACCCAGTACCTAGTTTATACCACCTCAATGGAGCTTTTTTTGCCTGCGTGTAAAATCTCGTCAAAAACCATTAATCCTTTGCAAAAGAGGTATGAATTTCGAGCGCTTCAGTAGAACTGAAAAAAAAAAAACACATTTAACATTCCGAAGAATATAAGTTTTTCGCTTCCTGTGGTCTTTCATGTTCCTTTTACAAAGATTTTTTCTGATGAGACTCCTACTGAAATTTTCTGCCGAATTATTTTCTGTACTGCTTTTGATTATCGTATTTACGACATCCGCGATAACCAAAAACACAAAATTACCATTATCTCAAAAAGCTAACCATACAAAAAATTTAAAAAAATATTTCCGAGCTCAGCAGGCCCATACCTATCCTCCCCCATACCTGAATTTCATGATATTATTTTTTTTTTTAATTATTTGTTTCGTAGTGTTATTAGTTAAGATGATAACAAGAACGTAACGGCGATCTGATAATAATAGATGGCAGATTTCACTTTCAGTTTCGATTTGAAAAGTAATAATAGGACGAGTCCAGATGTTATCAGTTAAGCATGTGTATATACATACATACATGGCAAGTATTTATAACTACCCCCATATATTTCCGGCAGCAAATCACACTTGTGCCAGACTAATGCAGAACTAGTTCAAAAAGAGCCAGGATTGTTTCTCGTTCTATCCCAATATTATGCTTTCAACTGTCTTTTTTAACGCGGCGATGTTCTATGAAATGGCAATTATCCCCCTCTGAAGAACTTTGAAACACGTTCGAAACGATTTCCTATATGGATAGCCTTGGAATAATTCAAAAATCAATAGCTCGATGATAGTTCAAGAGATACAACTTCAGAACTATTTCAAAAATGGTCGGTCTTTGGCCGCGCCTTACAAAAATAATCTTCAGCTGGCAGAACTCTTAACATGTTGAAAATAAATGCGGTATTATATTATAAAATGCCAAGTTTTTGAAACTTTATCATACCAAAGTTGGAATTATCCCCATTACTTTAATCATATGTTCGCCCTTTTAACCAAGTTTCATTTCGTACTAACCAGCAAAAGGCAGCAAAATGGGGCATTATTGTAAAGTGCAACATTTTCTGTTGCTCAACTTTAAAGCAATAGCTGTAAACATAAATTTTTATGGAGTCATAAAAATAAACTGAACCGCTCTGCAACAATTTACGACCAGTTCTGAACTAGTTGTGAACTCTCTAGTCCTAGACTTTTTTTTCAGAAGTGTCCCTTATACGAGTATTAGTTGCAGGGTTATTATACATACCCAAGTAAAATTAAAATTACAAATTTACAATAGAATGGAAACCTACAGAAATTGGATGAGGTCTTATTTCAGCTTATTCTGTATATTTGCTCTTAAAATTTTGTATGAAAACATTAGCTAAAAGAAACTAGGGGTTAAATATACCAGGTTGTAAAAAAAAATCCTATAGCTTCCTGTATCACACTTACAGATATAAAATTGAGATATTCAAACAAAACTAGGCAAAAATATACCAAAATCGGTGTTATTCGCACTCTCATCAGTAAGAAAATGCGATTACATCTCGAAAAAACATATTTTATACTGGAAAGCCACAGATGTATTATTATTATACACTATGTAAGTACCATTTACATATGTATGTCTGTAATAATTTGCTTTACTAATTTGATGTTTAGGTACTTTGGCATAATTTTTTACAATGTGAAATCGAAGGCAAAAATCACTGCGGCACTAACTTCCACAAAGACGGCGGCTGTATTAAGAAAATTTTTATTGTTGAACAGAATATGTTTTATGTATATGTACATATGTAGCTACAACGTCAACAATTACGGCAAAATGTCATTTTCTAGGTCTAGGCCATGTATATTTACATATATGTGCAATACCACATTCTAAAAATTCTCTTCTTGTCTTATATTTTATTCTTGCACACTCTTCTGATTTATTTTTAGTTGTAACTTTACAATGAATAGAAGCATTTGTAGATACGTACTGTATGTACGTGGATACTATATGTATGCACATACATACATACATAGATGTCATTGGTTTTAATGCATTTTATCATACCTCTCTCTTTTATTGTTATTTTGATCAAACCAATCAATATATGTACATATGTATCTAAAAGCGAAAACTTTTCTGTCAAATATGTATGCAGCCACTTTGCTTTTCAACATGCTTTAATTAACTGGCTTTCTTGTTTATTCGATAAATTGGAGAATAGTGCAATGGTTTTTTAACTAAATTTTTTGTCCAATTTGTTTCATACTCCAAACATTATGTACTTAAAAAGCAAGTGGTGCTGAGAAAGTTTACTATTAAAATTAATAAATTTTTCAACAGCTATCGCTCTGCGGGGTTTTTTTAAATCACTACAAGTATGTCATTGGAAGCGGATTTTAACCCTCGAGCACTCGCGCTATGAGCATTTTGCTCAAGCAATTTTTTATTTCGCGAAATTTCTATGTTCTATGGATTTGTGGCACTTGATGTTTTGAGTACCTTCGCAAGTGGTTGTGATTCACACTTTAACGAATATTTCTTTCCGTTAGTGCACCATCACAGCTTCAGATGGGAGATTGTTTTTTGAGAGCTCATTGCGCGAGAAACGATGTAAGTATTTTATGTTTAATTTTTTTGTTGGAAACCTAGGGTTTAACGCTGGTATTTATTATTTTTACAATATTTTCATTTGTATTTGCTAGTACTGTTGAAATGGAACGCAGACGTCATTGTGGCAGGGCCTCTTCACAACTTGCTTCTTGGCAGCGTTGCCGTTTTAGCCATTTTGTGGCCAGATTTAGCCACCGCCGTGTTTTTTTAGCCACCAAAATTTCGGTTTTGCCACTAGCCACGTTTTTAGCCACCGCTTGTAATGAACCATAATTTTCCACATAGGAAGGTGGTAACGCTAATTCAATTCAGCGATTATCACAAATCTATTTAAGTGTTAAAAAAAAACAAGTAACGCAACTATCGATAAATGCCTGTTTATACTCGCTAGTGGAATGGTAGGCTGTCGATGAAAGTCCGTATAAGGATCTAACTGACTTTGTATATTGTTTGCTACTTCTACCACTTAGCAACGCCGAAGTGGAAAGAACCTTTTCCCTAATGAATAAGATATGGCTTAAAGAATGTAAAACAATGTTGCAATGAATTTGAAATAACAGAAGATCTCATTAAATTAATGAAGAAAGAATTAATTTATGAAGAGAAAGATTCAATTAGTGATGACAACATAATGATAGATATTGAATGTGATATCTAATTTTTTTTTTTGATATAGTTAAGTACATACTATGTATGTATGAATATTTTATTTTTACACAAATCTAATGACGTTTTCGTTTCTGGAAAAAATGTTGCCCTGCTTGATTTTCTTAGCCATCTTGTAAGCTTGTGTGGTAATTTCAGCGAATATTGACCTCGAGCTAAGTCAGAGGGCATCATTATTTACAAAACCAGCCATTTAAAACGAAGACTGGTTACGTAATTTGATAATTGAGATATTAAAGGGTAACATTTTATACCAGAATCGAAAACGCCATATGATTTTTTCTTTATATTGCATGCAATACTTTTGTGCCTGAATTTGAAAAATAAATTTAAAACATGTTAATTTGAAACAAAATTTTTTAACCACCATTTTTAGCCACGAACCAAATTTTTTAGCCATTTTTAGCCACAAATTAAATCAAATCTAACCACCACGAAAATTTTTCAACGCTGCTTCTTGGTTGGAAGAAGTGTTATATGACGAAGGCTTTCACAATGACGAAAATGAATTATTTCCACAGAGTGATGGCGGAACAGAGAAAAGTGATCACAACACTACCTCCGAACAATCCGCCGATAGTTTGGAGAAGGAGGACAACATAAGTGAGTATACTAAAAATCCTGGCCTTTGCGAGCTATGCCTCAGGAGTAAAAATAGGCGTTCAAAACAGAGGGTGAACTTTATGAGCAAAATTACTCTGCATGAAACATGTAAGATATACGTGCTTATTTTGCTTCGAAAGCAACCTTAATGTGAATCATAACACAGACTGATTTTACAATTTTATTTGGTTATTTTTTTTCCAATAAATAATTTTGTTAATGTACTATGTGTGAAATGTGAAATAACAAATTTATGTTTTATTCAATTGATTTAATAAAATTTTAAAAGGTGAATTCCTTAAATAAATATGCCACTTCAAAACCAATTATGTAGTTAGTAATATTTCTACGACAAAAAAGGAAATGATGAACAATGTAAATGCATTGAAAAATTACATTACAAGAGCGAGTGAGCAAAATGCTCATGCGCGAGAATCCGTGTTAAGTACTCTACGAGGCGCGAGTACTCGAGGGTTAATTGCCTTTCGAACAAGGTACTACTTGTGGTTATGGTTATTGCGCTTGCCACTTTAGCGAAAAATACTTTTGAATTAAATGATACCCAGAAAAACACAAAATTACCGTTATCTCATAAGCTAACCATACAAAAAATAAAAAAAAAAATAGTTTTCAGCTCAAGAATTTCTAGGTATTTTTCAAATTAATTATTTGTAAAGTAGTGTAATCAACTTGGGTGACAAAATGGAGAACAATGAGAGTTGTATTAGGTGGATTCTAATCACTACGTAAAATTTACAAGAGAAATATCGTTATGGTTCTAGGGTTAAAATTGTATGCTATTTAAGTGTGAGTTACTTTATGTATTACAAAATAAAGGACTGTTGCTGCAATTATTGCTTTGCACTTTCCTTTTCATTTTTTTGTTCATAACTACATAGTATGTAAGTATTTGTCAGCAGTGAACTTCTAGGAAGTACTGAAGTTAACATATGCACATACATAAATACATGGTTTCATATACTAAAAAATATGTACATATTTGCAAACACATGTACATATATGTACATGCATAGGTAGGTACATATATAAATCCTCCAAGTAATTGCTGGAACGACATTACATTAGTTGGACTTTAGTAGAAGTGTCGTTGTGGCCAAATTGCATCATTCTGTCAATTCGAAAAAAAAAGTCAATTCATGTTTCTGCCGCCAATTTCATGCCATTGCATGCAACAAGAACAACAATAAAAGCATTCAGAACGCTTACATGTGCATATATGCACATATGTTACATACATACGTACATACATATCTATGTTTTTAATCGCTTGACTCTGATGCTGCCAACGCAACCGCCATAGCAGCTCAGTCATTGTCATTAACAAGTCAGCCAGCCAGTAAGCCAAACCCGATCAAAACGCACCTAACAAATCGCAATCGCATCGAACGTACGAAGAATTATGCGGCGCAGCGCGTCGTTGCTGCGCTTTAAACAAGCAGCAATCGTTAGCATTATGCGGCGAAAGGTGAGGAAAGGCGCGAAAAGTCAAAATGAGAGAAGAAAAAGTAAATATGTTTGTAGTATACATTACATACATGTACATATGTATGTAAAAGCAATGCAGGTCGTCGTCTAAAGCTGAATCTCTGTATGTATGTACATATGGATGTTTGTATGTATATATGTACGCTGAAATGACAGCGAATGCTTTGAACGGGGGAATGATTGGGTACAAATACACACAATCGGTCCTCCACGCATCCGCTCCCGTTGCCACCCATGCCAACTTGCTACGGCCGTTATATGTATACAGACATGCATACAAATATGTGTACATCTGTACATACATAAATCGCCACGCGAGTGCAGCGAACTAATTCAAGGCTGCACATACCATATAAATTGTTGTTGCGTTTTATTCAGTTAGCATGTATGCATGCGAGTTGTTGAGTTATGTGTTGTTGTTGTTTCATGAGAGGCAATAGCAAATAACAAACTTTGATGCGCCTGTGTGTATGCGTTTTTATACTCAGCTGTACTAGTACACAGAGTATTATAATTTTGATTTCATAACGGTGGATTGTAACATAATGAAATAATCGAGATAGATATGGACTTATATATATCAAAATGATCAGGGTGAAAAGAGAAATCGATTGAGCCATGTCCGTCCGTCCGTCCGTCCGTCCGTCCGTCCGTCCGTACGCACGATAACTCGCGTAAAAATTGAGATATTTTGATGAAATTTGAAATGCAAGTTGGTATCGAGACTGGGACGGTTGGTATTGAAAATGGGCGAAATCGGACCATGACCACGCCCACTTTTCCTATATAGAAAAAATCGGATATTTGGTATCTCAGCCACTAATATAGCTAGAGTGATAAAATTTTACCCACGTATTGAGCTCAGGCCCTTATGAAGAAATTTGATGAAGTTCTGGAAAATGGGCGGTGCCACGCCCACTTATTAAGGGTCAAACATTGAAAGTTTTATATGTCATAACTCAGAAACCGTTGAAGATATATCGATGAAATTTGGTATGCGTAATATGCTTACTTAGGCAAATGTTTTGACGAAAAATTATCAAAATCGGTTGACGGCCACGCCCACTTTTATATATGGGAACTATAAAGGGGCCTAATAAAAACATTTTAAGCGATATCTCTGTCAAATATAAAGATCTATCACTGAAATTTTGTGGCAGGAGTCCAACTACGGACATAAAACAAAAAATACAAAAATTTTTGAAAATGGGCGGTGCCACGCCCACTTATTAAGGGTCAAACATTGAAAGTTTTATATGTCATAACTCAGAAACCGTTAAAGATATATCGATGAAATTTGGTACGCGTAATATATTTACTTAGCCAAATGTGTGGACGAAAAATTACCAAAATCTGTTGACGACCACGCCCACTTTTATATATGGGTATTATAAAGTGACCTAATGAAATCATTTTTAGCGATATCTCTGTGAAATATAAAGATAATTCATTGAAATTTTGTGATATGAGTTCTACAATAGACCGGAAACAAAAAATAAAAAAAGTTTATAAAATGGGCGTGGCACCGCCTCTTTTTATGCAAAGAAATCTACGAGCCTATTACTCGACAAATAACTGAGATATTATGACGAAACTTGGTTTATTCACTTTTATAACTTGTGTTAATAGACACGCAAAAATGTATTGAAATCGGTTTATGACCACGCCTACTTTTTAACAAAGATATTTCTGGAACACCCTTTTGGAATTTGTAACGTGAAGTCTTTGTAACTAAAAGTCATAGAGGGATGCAATTTTGCACTAACAATAATATTTATATGCTTATTTGGATGATTGATACAAATTTTGAAAATGGGCGTGGCTGCGCCCTGTATATGCAGCACTCGTTTCATATAAAATACACCCTATATCGAACAAACGCAAACAAACAATGAAAGCATACAGCTGAGTATCTAATGTTCGATTCCACTCGAACTTAGGCTTCCTTACTTGTTCGTATTAGTTGTTGGCGCTACCGGGTGTACATACAAACATACATGCATACAACCTAGATAGGTATGTGAGCATTAATTGTATGTATGTAGATATGTGAGTTTGTTAGTATATTTAATTTAGCGGAGAAAATATATACATACACATGCATGTAAATATATAGGGCCATTCCACTAGAGACAAGTGTTAGGTTATTTCTCAAGTGCAATACAAAATGAAGCTGAAAGGAAAAAAAAATTTTGCTTCGAAAGAAAGTTTCGGCGTTGTTGGCAATTCAAAAATGTCTCTAAACTGCAAAATTCGATAAATTCATACCAAATGCGCCTGACTGTATGCATCTATTTTGTTTATTTATTTGTGTCAAGCCTCAGCGTGCTGGCAGCATTGATTAGCCAGTTTTGCTTTAGATCTTCCTTAAACTTGTCTGAGTTATATATCGTCGTACCATACGAAAACTGGCATAAGATTTTTTGTGGCTGACGAAAACTATAAATTTCGTTTAAACTACAACAATTTTAATGTAAAAACAGTATATGTATAATTACTGATACTTTTCGGCAGCCAAAAGTCAAATGTGCTACTTTTCGTACAAAATTTTTAATTGCCAGATTTCGCCAGAAATTTTAAATGTGCTAGTTTTCGTATGGCACGACGATATGCATTCTCACTAAATAATAAATAATAAATAAATTACTCTTGGCAGTATATCTTCTACAGAATCTCTATTACACCTTTTTCAATGCCATGAAAAAGCTTCTCACAAAAATCTTCATCTGCCATACATTTATAGTATGTTATGATGTTATTTATTGCACCTGCAATAATGGAATATCCCCTACATATGTAAGTGTGTGTATTTTCCCCCAATCGCAACGAATTACGAAGTCGCACGAATAGACGCAGTCGCGGGTTGAGTGCATCTTGCATATTGAAAGTGAGAGCATTGAGAAGGGGCCAGACTCCAACACTAACATGAATGATTCGTGTAAATGTATGGGTATATACATATGTACATATATACAAATATGCATAAATACGTATCTGTATATCTTCCATTTCTTCTAACCAACATACTTATAAGCATCCCTGCAGCGAAAGTCCAAACTAGTCAGCCAACCTACCAGTTAACTGACTAGATAAATTATGGGAGTTGCCCAACTAGATTCATAGGGGACAAATTGAGATTAGTTATGCAACAAGAAGTTTTGCTAAAAAAAGGGTTTTAAATTAAAAACGAATGTATCCGGGGTTTCTGGAGGTTGCAATGAACACGTATGCAGTAAAAGTAAAGCAACTTCTTTATTGTTGTTGTAGTATTCGAACCCTGCGTAGTAGGCCTCTTGTAGATTTAGTTGGTTGCAAATTGTTAGATCATTAAATCAGGTGAATACCACAAATATAACATAGTTTGAGATGTTAATATAGCCCTGTATATTAGATACTACTTCAGCCATAGAAAAAAGTACATGATATGTTTGTATAAAGTCAGAAAATCATCAATATAAATGTCAAGCTTAGAATGGTCAACGTGTTACTTATTCACAATGTTAATGTTAATTTTCCTAAATATTTAATATGCAAGATCACAATCTAATGTGCCTGAATTCTTTAATTTAAATATCATACTCTAATAACTAAATAAATGTATTAGAAACTTTATTTTGCAATTTTTATTTTCATTGGAGTAGCATGTAAAACTAGTCAGTCAACTGGTATAGTTCTGATATCTACACTGACTAGTCAGCAAATTGGTATGATGCTGGTGTGGATACTGACTAGTCAGTCAAGTGGTATGATGCTGGTGTGGATACTGACAATTGCCATTTCCTAGGTCATCACCGTGTTAAAAATACCAGTTGCTAATATGGAAAAAAGATAGATGGCTGACTAGTTGAGCTGAATGGCCAACTAGTTGTCAATTAGTTTACAACTAGTTGATTTCGCTGCAGGGATAGTATGTTTGTATGTCGATACTTTTGCACACATACAGCTTTGCATTTTTATGCACATTTGTCGCTAACCGGCGTTCTCGTTACGTTTCTGTTTCTCTTCGTTTTTCGTCTGCCACATTTATGGTTGTCTAATGCAATTTTCAAGCGATCCAAACAGTCAGAAAGTATGTGCTGTAGCGTCATGTGGTTGCTGCGGTAAATCAGGAACTTAACTGGTCTTGGCGCCTTATGCACTCGATTCAATTCTGTTACACACATATGTACATTAGACCGTATCGCAAAAAATAAAGTGCGCCGTACGCCCCCGCATATAATGTCTTTTTGGAAAACATTTCCGGAAAATTTTTTAATTTTTTTTTTGGACGCCGCTAGATGTCGCTAAAAATTATTTTTCTCATATCTTCGGTATTTATAGTCCGATCTCTATGTTTGATACACCAATGACTTTGGCTTGAAAGGGCGCCTTATACTATGTAATATTATGAATCCTATGTGCGTAATTGGGGTCACTACCACCCAGTACTTAGTTTATACCACCCTAATGTACCTTTTTTACGTCTGCATGTTAAACGTAGTCAAAAATCATTAATCTTTTGTAAAAGAAGTATTTCGATCGCTTGAGCAGAACCCGAAATAAAACACGTTCAACATCCCGAGGAATATAGGTTTGTCGGTTCCTTTGGTCTTTTAGGTTAATTTTACAGAAAAATTTTCTGAGGAGACCCATAGTAAAATTTTATGCCAAATAATTTTCTAGAACATTTTAACCCTCTAGCGACCTTAAAAATACTATTTTTCCTGATTTTCTAAAAAAAGGGGTCAAAATAACCCTTTATTGGCGGTGATAGAGGGTTAAAATGTTCTAGAAAATTATTCACCATAAAATTTCAGTAGGGGTCTCCTCAGAAGAAATTTTTGTAAAATGAACCTAAAGGACCAAAGGAAGCGAAAAACTTATATTCCACGGAATTTTGAACGTCTTTTATTTCGGGTTCTACTGAAGCGATCGAAATACTTCTTTTGCAAAAGATTAATTATTTTAGACTACGTTTAACATGCAGGCATAAAAAATTGCATTAGGGTGGTATAAAATAAGTACTGGGTGGTAGTGACCCCAATGACGCACATTGGGTTAATAATATTCCATAGTATAAGGCGTCCTTTCAATCCTAAGACAATGGTGTATTAAACTCTGAGATTGGACTATAAATACCGAAGATATGAGAAAAATAAATTTTAGCGACATCTAGCGGCGTCCAAAAAAAAAATAAAAAACTTTTCCGGAAATGTTTTCCAAAAAGACATCATATGCGGGGGCGTACGGCGCACTTTATTTTTGCGTCCCTATAACGCGAGACGGCCTAATGTACATTAGATGAGTTTTTTTTTAGATATTCCCTCCGCCACTGGAATATGAAAATAGGATGTTTTAGAGTAAGTAAACTGAAAAAAAATTTCACTTTTCCAAAAACTGGATGGAGCTACACCGAAAACCGCGCAAATTCCCAGTATTTCAAGGTATGTTTAGATTTATGTCTGAAAAAAGTTAGGATTTTGCACGAGAAAAAAAATTTCCATTATCCATCCATACGTAGAATTAACCGCTACATCGAATGGTATATTCAGTTTTTTGGTACACTACCCAGGGAAGGTAATAACGCGGCCTAAAGTGACCATTACCTTTTTTTTCTCATGAATCTTCAACTTCTTGCCCTATACTCTTCCCGAAAACGGAAATTATTTTTCAACTAAATCACACTGTAGGCTGCGTTATTTAATGCGCTTTCCATAAATGTACAGTTATTAAAAATCGAATAAAATTTGGATGAGTTCATCAAGTTTAAATGAAGTAAAGTCGGGTATAAAAGGGTAACACATCTTAAAATTTCTTAAATTTTTTAACAATTTTGCTCTTGAAGGCGGTTGTTTGGGTTATTCGTGATTTTTTTATGTGGGTGGGTAACTCCACAAATGCAAAAAAGAAAAATAGAAAGGTCGAGACCGCGGATAACGGACAAAGTGGAGCCGGATGGCGCCAAAACATTTGTGGGCAATATGGGTATCAAAATAAAGATTTTACCTAGGACTTCAATGTAAAGCCAATCCATTTTGCTGTGTCCACCGTTTCGACACATATAAGTCAAAAATAATACTCAAATGTCGCCGATATCCTTTAAAATATTCTGTAGTCATCCTGGACCACTTATCGGCCAGTATATCGCAAATTGGCTAAGAAATTGTCATGTAATGAGTTCCATATGCAAGCCCTAGTTAAGACCTTTAATTTGATACCAATATTGCCCAATAATATTTTGGGACCATCCGGGTCCACGGTTTTTTCCGCTATCCACGGTCTCGATTTTCCGAATTTTTTTTTACATTTGTGGAGTTATCCAACCAAATAAAACAATCACTAATAACCCAAAAAACCGTCTTCAAGAGCAAAAGTTAAAAAAACATTTAGAAATTTTAAGGTATGTTACCCTTTTATACCCGACTTTACTTCACTTAAACTTGATGAACTCATCCAAATATTATTCGATTTTTAATAGCTATACATTTGTGGAAAGCGTATTAAATAACGCAGCCTACAAGGTGATTTAGTTGAAAAATAATTTCTGATTTCGGGAAGAGTATAGGGCAAGAAGTTGAAGATTCATGAGAAAAAAAAGAAAATGGTCAATTTAGGCCGCGTTATTACCTTCCCTGTTTATTGTACCAAAAAACTGAATATGCCATTCGATTTAGCGGTTAATTCTTCGTATGGGTGGGTATCAATTTTTTTTCTTGTGCAAAATCCTAACATTTTTCATACATAAATCTAAACATACCTTGAAATTCTTGGAATTTGCGCGGTTTTCGGTGTAGCTCCATCTAGTTTTTGGAAAAGTGAAATTTTTTTTTTCAGTTTACTTATTCTAAAACATCCTATTTTCATATTCCGGTGCCGGAGGGAAGATCTGAGACGGTTTAAAGAATCCCATACAAAAAAAACTCATCTAATGTACATACACACATACCTGTATTCATAGGCATATACAGTGCACTCACGAAAACTCGAACTAATAAAAACCAAGCCTGTTCGAGCTTACGAATTTTTCGAATGATACAGATTTTATTCCACAATCATTCTATTATGCTTGTATAATTCCAAATACATTTTAAATTTAATACATTTTAATTTTTTTTTTTGCTCGAGACTGAAACTTATCGGGTCGTCAAAATAAGTATTTTTCCGGCAATCCAGCAATCCGTTAACTGACAACAGAGTCAAATTGCATGTATTTGAATGACGATCAACACATCCAGTACATCAAATTTGCCGTAGCAAATATATGAAATTCAACTATATTGTCAGTTAAACGTAGCCGGATTGCAGGAAAAGTATTAATTCTGACGGGCCCATTAAAAACGAGTCGTCAGTTAAAGTATTTGTTTTTTTTTTAATATTATTTATTTCTCATTTTTTTAAGTTCCATTGTCGTTTTTGTATAATGATGGAAAGTACAAACCGTAGACTAACCACTTTGAAACGCATCTACTACATATTTTTAAGCAACGCATTCGTTACGTACAAACACGCATACATGGGACTGATTTGTTCGACAACTGAAGGAAAGCTAGATACAATGCAACGAAGCCGGTTCAAAATTCATGCAGAAATGAAGAAAAGTCCCCCATTGTTGCAAGAACGCTGGCAAACCTCGCCTAAAGGTCGGTGGTCGGTGGTCATCGTCAATATTAGCCCATCTGAGATACTATGACTAAGGTATTAGGCGTTTCGGCTTTCCATGCTTCCCCCTACTATAAAAAAATACATACTATTGAAACTTTTAAAGCTTTAGAATGTTCGAGTTTTCGCGAGTGCACTGTACATTAGACCGTATTGCAAAAAAATAAAGTTCGCCGTACGCCCCCCCATATGATGTCTTCTTGGAAAACATTTCCGGAAAATTTATTAATTTTTTTTTTTTGGACGCCGCTAGATATCGCTAAAATTTATTTTTCTCATATCTTCGGTATTTATAGTCCGATCTCTAAGTTTAATACAGAAATGTCTTTGGCTTGAAAGGGCGGCTTATACTGTAGAATAGTATTAACCCTATGTGCGCCATTGGGGTCACTACCACCTAGTACTTAGTTTATACCACCCTAATGTACCTTTTTTACGTCTGCATGTTAAACGTAGTCAAAAATCATTAATCTTTTGCAAAAGAAGTATTTCGATCGCTTCAGCAGAACCCGAAATAAAACACGTTCAACATCCCGAGGAATATAGGTTTGTCGGTTCCCTTGGTCTTTTAGGTTAATTTTACAGAAAAATTTTCTGAAGAGACCCATAGTAAAATTGTATGCCAAATAATTTTCTAGAACATTTTAACCCTCTAGCGACCTTAAAAATACTATTTTTCCTGATTTTCTAAAAAAAAGGGGTCAAAATAACCCTTTATTGACGGTGATAAAGGGCTAAAATGTTCTAGAAAATTATTCGCCTTAAAATTTCAGTAGGGGTCTCCTCAGAAGAATTTTTTGTAAAATGAACCTAAAAGACCAAAGGAAGAGAAAAACTTATATTCCACGGAATGTTGAACGTGATTTATTTCCGGTTCTACTGAAGCGATCGAAATACTTCTTTTGCAAAAGATTAATGATTTTATACTACGTTTAACATGAGGAATAAAAAATTGCATTAGGGTGGTATAAAATAAATACTTGGTGGTAGTGACCCCAATGACGCACATTGGGTTAATAATATTCCAAAGTATAAGGCGTCCTTTCAAGCCAAAGACATTGGTGTATTAAACTCTGAGATTGGACTATAAATACCGAAGATATTTAAAAAAAAAAATAAAAAACTTTTCCGGAAATGTTTTCCAAAAAGACATCATATGCGGGGGCGTACGGCGCACTTTATTTTTGCTTCCCTATAACGCGAGACGGCCTACTGTACATATATGTAAATAATAAATTTTCAAATCTTGTACTTGCAACAATAAAAAATGATTCGATTAAGCCGTTAATTTTACATGAGAATATGTATCCTATGTTTTTTTTATTTTTAATTCTGTGTTTTTTTTCATATATGAATCTAAACCTATCATGGAATTTGTAAAAAAAATCGGTGTTTTTGGAGTAGCCCACTCAGTTTTTTTTTCTAAAAAAAAAACAAAAATCAGCTTAGTTATCCTACAACATCCTATTTTCATATTCTGTGACCGGAGGAAAGATCTGAGAAACTTTGCCGAAAAAACGCATCTAATATACATACACATTCAAACACGAAAATAGCCACAGTGGGACATTTTAACCCTCTAACCGGCAGCACCACCCAAACCCAATTTTCGTCTAAAATTTTATATAATCGGACAATGCTGTGAGTTGGAGCTGTGAGGTAAACAGGGTTGCATAGAGGGCATATCTGACTATAGGTTGGACCGAAAAGAAGTCTAAAAAAATTTTAAATATACTTCGCGGCAATGATTTACCTTAACCCCGGTTAGAGGGTTAAAGAAACAATTTTCATTTGTAATAAGTAGTTTTTTCTTTGCATATGCAATGGGAAATATTATTGGTGAGTTGCAATATTGTTTCGATGTGGAATAAAACTGGTGTAGCATAGTGGATAGGGGCTCGAATCATGATCTGGAAGTTACTGGAGTTCAAGTATATTTATGCCTCGAAAAAGCTTCTGGAAAAAAGTTATCTGCCTTTGTAGATGTCGTTCGTTGTCATAATGCAATTATAGATTCAACCCAACCGTACGAAAAAAATATATAAAACTGCAGTTAGTTTTGGCCTCGCCGAGAACTTTATGTCCAAATTGTCTACTTAAGATATCTCAAGAAATGAGTGAGTAGTTTGCGTTCAACCAGACCCGTATGTTTGGGCAAGCGGACACAGCTTAAGTAATCGACTCATTTCATGATTCTGCTCCTATCGATATATATGTTGGTGGCTCTATCGCTTCTCCTTGTGATATTTTTGTTGTATGTATAAGAATCGTATTTTGAGAAAAGGTAGTTCCCTATATATGTAAAAAGTTGATTTTCGAAAAACTCTCTATTACACCAATGTACTTTGCTGCATTTCAAAAACAAAACCTAGTACAATTATAACAACTTGAAATAAACTTTTCAATATATTCTATATACATTTTCACGCTTATTCAGTATTTTTAAATAACGTACACATCACGTGTGTCACCATGGAAATGCCTATATTTAAAATCTAAATACATACTTACATACGTAAATGCCTACAAATGTTTGCACTTACATAAATGCACATTCGCTAGTAAATCCGTATTCAATTAAGAAACTATTCTAAAGCCTTCAACTACAAATTTTACATTGACAAAGTTCAACAACAATCAATTAACAGCCGTCCAATTGTTCAATAACTTTGGCAGGGGGATTCATGCAACAACATACTCAGATAAGCTTGGCTATTGGGTTAGGTTAAGCGCATTTTCAAGGACATCGATCTATTGCACCAGGTATTGCGTACATTTTATAGCACATATATGTACATATGAATGCACATATATGTATATGTAAGTATGCATGTATGCATATTTGAAAAGTAACGTTCATTCTAATGTGCGTTCGGTGCGAAACTAGCAATTATGCAAAGCGCTGTCAAAGTAGGCCTAGATTAGAGCGTAATGGAATTCATAACAAGAAAAATAAACGCATTATAGTTCTTGCAGCATTTTTATACACATACGTATGTAACGCTATACTCTATCTTGTTTTAAGGTGGGGTTTTTTTTTTTTTTTTTGAAATCACAGCATGTGGTAACGCTTGAATGCATATGGCATTTTTCACCCTCTTAAATGTCCACTGGTTACTGGCTATTCTGTTTCCTTTTGTTATGTCACCGAGCTAAAAATTATTCAATGGTTACTGTAAGAACCCTGATAGATTAACTTAAGATAGCGATTTCATATAACGCAATTTCTATATCAAAAACTTGCAAAGACCTTTGACTAGCGACTTAAAAAACTCTTAATATTTCCTTTGAGCTTCCACTTTAAATTGCTCAGACATCATTTTTCAACTATCTTTCGGTTGTTCTAATGAGTTTCTCTGGAATTACACTTACCGCCGTCAATACTAAAACTACTTACATACATACATACATATTAGGGCGGGGCGATTTTTATGGAGGGAAATTAATCGATATCGTGCCATCGAAATTGGTTTTCCTCTAATTTTTCTAAGTAGAAATCTCTTCCACGACATTTGTCGAAAATTAATTTTGATGTTCCGAAATTTGTTTTTTATGGACCAAGACGGCTGTTTGAAAATGAAAAATGGACAAAATGCATATTAAGTTCAGTAAAAACTTTATGCTGAATCCAAAGGTGAAATCAGAATTAATATCGAATAATTCGTTTTCGAGATAAAGCCTGATTTCCGGTTTTCGAGGCTGAAGGCTCAAAATCTCATATTTTTGCAATTATCTCTTGCTGTGTATAATATGTATGTATATCTTACATTTTCTTGCAAATTGCTTAAAGATAAGTTAGTTCCATGTAGTAACAATATTTTGTAAAATTATTAATTATATATCTTTCGGTATGCTCTCTTTTTTCTTTAGCCCAAAATCTTGGTATGGGATTTTTATATTATAGTTAACCAATATCGGTGATTTTCGCTGACAGCACTTTGTATACAATAGATGCTTCAAATACAAAATTTCAGAATTTTAGCTACATAGATGGAAGAGAGTCGTAGTCTTATGTTATGTTCAGACACAACCTTAATTGAACATAAAGAGCCTTCATTCAATTTTCAAGCCTAATGATTCTCAATTTACCATACAAAAATTGACTAAGTTAATGCTTCATTAGAAATTAATGAGTTCTTAATGAAGAACAATTCTGCATGCAACCCTGTTAAAAAGCTTGTTTCATAAGCAAAATGTAATGTCATTATCAGAGAAATGTCATTATCGTCAGTGTCCACTAAACAGGTTGGTTCGACAGATGAGCTGAATTCTTGTTCTTCTTCATCACCTATCAAATTTTTTTATTTCTGCTTATTCTATACATGCATTCGTATTTACTATTGGTAAAACTTGTGAGCTGAATGTCAAATTATTTCGTCCTCCTTGCAGTTTTGACATTTAGGTCACGAGAGTTTGATATTCAGCTCACGGCGTGTATGTGTGTATGTATCTTGAGCCGACCTGTTAAATGGGACAAGTAAATTGAATATGTCTGAACACCAAATCTGGAGATGTTCAATCAAGCCCAATTGACTTAATTAATTTTTATGTCTGAACATAATATTATACTGCTTGAAAATTGTTTTTGCTTCCAGTAGTACTCTATGGCGTATGGGCAACTTTGAGTTTTTTATAAAGTGTGAGTAATGAGAGAAATCCGCATTTCGATGGCACGATATAGGTTAGTAAATCGTCCCGGCCTAATAAATATGTATGTACTAGGGATTCCAATTTTTCCGATTTTTACGATCCCGGGATTTTCGAGATTTTATTTTATAATCCCGGGATCCCGGGATTTATCCCGGGATTTGGACTTTAATTACACAGGCCGAAAAATTTTCCAAAAAATGTTCTAACTCAAATAAAATTCTACTTTTCTAAAGGATTTCGGTGCGCTGATTCTGAATCTGAAGTCGGATTTTCGGTAATATGTGTAGGTTTTGAGATATTCATGTCCAAAGAGGCGAAAAATGCGATTTTTTGCTATATTCACTGCTCAATCTGTTAAATTACTTACTTTCATTAAAAGATGATTGCAGCTATTGAAAGAACGATCATTTCTCTTGAAAACATCGCTTTGCTTTTTCGGGTATCTTATTCAGATATCTACGTTGTCTTCAAAAGAAATGATCGTGCTTCCAATAGATGTAATCAGTTTTTAATGAAAGTCAGTAATTTTAAAAATATTGAGGAGTGAATATGGCCACAAACTGCGTTTTTCGCCTCTTTGGACATGAATATCTCAAAAACTACACCGAAATCCTTTTGAAACGTAGAATTTTATTTCTGTTACAAAAATTTTTCGACCAGTATTATTTTCCCACATTTGGGGTTGAAAAAAGTAAATACATTTTTAGAGAAACGCTACAACTTTAAAATGCAAAGAAAAAATAGACTTTTATTGCCATTTTTTATTATTTCATTAGTAACAAAATAAAATAGGAATGTAAAATCATGCGTGATATTAATAATACCTAAGAGTTACTTTAAAAAGCACAACCAACAACGAAAACTACATACATTTGGTGAACAAAACATTTGCCTTTGCAGTTGGTACTTTTAGGATATTAATAAAAACTTTTTGTTTTTTTTTTTTTTTTTTTTTTTATTAAAAAGGCTTGCAATCATTTGATAATTTCCAATAGAAATTTTTTTAGAATTTAACGACGCACTTTGTTTAAGCGAATATTTCCAAGCTTGCCGAAAAATTCAGAAAATTAATGCAACTTCTGAATAGATAAATATCGGAGGCAAAATTTTGATATGAATTCCGAGTAAGCAGCTGCGTATTTAATTTTAGTAGAGTGTTGTAAGACTATCGAGTCTAATTAAAATTTTGTTTCCATTTTCTTCCATTATTTACTTTCCGTGTGGGAAAATTCCAAAAAAACATTTGAGAAATAAATGACCAAAAATCAGGAAATAGGAATTATCAAATGAATTTTGCCACAAGCTAAAAGCTTTAAAAATACCTAACGTACGTTTCCTTACAACGCGTACTTCAACACAAAAAATTTAATTATTAAAAAAAAAATCAAAAATTTTAATCCTTACTTTGACTAATGGACTTTTTCATTCTAGCAAAAATGTCGCACTTTCTTCCGGCTGTCACATTTTTTTGTTCTCTTCCACACAGACTCAACACTTTTTTAGGGATGTTTGTTCTATTGACAAAATATAAAACTGGCCCGACTACGGGCAACATTTTCTGCTTTTAGCACAAGTATAAGGTTGCATTATTTTTGTTTCATTCATCACATGAAAAATGAACTCTTTAATAGGACACAGGACACATGTTGATAATGCTGCAATGTAATAATGCAACATTTTCATTCAGAATAGGAAATGCTGTTAGTATACATATCTGAGACCAATAAAAATTATATAAAATATAACTTTTCTTTGTATAATAGCGGAATATTCTCTCTTTATCTTATCCCGAAAATCCCGGGATAAAATTCTAGCTATCCCGGGATTTTCGGGGTGTCAGAAAGGGCGGGATCCCGGGATCCCGGGATCCCGGGATTGGAATCCCTAGTATGTACATATGTATGTATACATTGTTCGGTTTGGGAATTTGTTTGCAATTTTGCGTGTTTTACAACGCACTCTGACTAGGTATGTACCTACATATGTCGTTTTGTATGTACATAAGTTTTCCGAAGCGAACTGAACTCAAATAATAATCAAAACGCACTTATAAATATGCAGTACACCTTGACACGAATCGGTGTTAGAGCCCAAGTTGTTTGTACATACATATGTACATTAATTTATGTGTATTGAATGAAGTGCATATTAACAATAAGAAAACGCAATGAGAACCCCGCAGTGAGAACCAACAAACACAGTACATTTTTATTGCGAATAAATGCATTCAATAGTTTATCAATTAAATCAGTTGAGATTCTCAGGCAACTTTTTTTTTATGCTGTGCTGTTTTATGCTTAGTAATAAACGCAATGTGGATATTTATGATGCAGCAAATCGCACCTGTGCAGTTGCGAATAAAAATACCGGATATGCTTAATATATTTCGTTCCTAGAAGTAATTATAGAAATTTTGAAAAAAAAAAGAAATATATGTATAAGAGCATGTTTTAATAGAAATAGTATTAATATTAAACAATATGTAGTTTTTAATATTTCTTAGAATCAGAAAAATTTAAAGAAGCACAGATTTGTGTAGAAAAGTTGCTCATACGCCCTGACCAATAGCTGCATCGAAATAATCGTTCTACACCCTTTTCAGTTGAGTTCGGATAACTTGGAAAAATGATATTGAATTTAAAAAAAAATTTAATTTCAGATAACTACAGAAGTTCCAAGAACTTCCAATTGCAGTACAGAAAATTACTTACATTTGGAGTTCAGAAAATTACAATTGAAGTTCATCAACTGATTGTTCAGATAAGAGAAATCGAAATATAACTTCTCCAATTAAATACCTAAACACAAAGATTTGTGTAGGAAAGTTGCTCATACGCCCTGGCCAATAGCCGCATCGAAATAATCGTTCTACATACTTAGTAATGGATATGTATGTACATATATTAAGGTGATCGGAAACCTGTAAGATGATCAATTCTAAAATTTTTCGCGTTATACATACATTTTGCTATAACTCGACTTTCTATCAAGAAAATATGTACCTAGATATCGTTTAAAGTGCATTTTCGCGTAAGGGACATTTTTGTTTCCTTTTTTTACACTAAGTTGGTGTTTTAGCTAACAAACTGATCTACGTAACTATTTAAATTTAAGTTTGTACGCAGAAATAAGTAACAGTTTTGAAATGAAATAGTTTTTATGCTCTCCTGTAAAATTCAACCACCGTCCGCTCGCTATACGAAAATGCAAATGCCTCTAACGCGAAAATGCACTTTAAATGACGATATCGCTCATTTGCTGCAAGACCGGCATAAGTAAAAAAAATCGATTGTCCAGAAAACGCTTTTAAAGTTTTCAACTGACTCCAATCTTACACAGAAAATAGGAAATCCTACAAATTCAAAACAAACCAATTCAGTATAATATATTTAACATATCCATAAATGAAAATCAACACCAAGTATCCAATTCTGCATCATTAACTAAAAAATCACGTTTTTTGATTTATGCCGGTCTTGCAGCAAATGAGCGATATGTACGTACATATGTATGCAAGTAAATAAAACAAACGATACACAGAAAATATAATTTTTTCAAGCATTAGGTAGTTAAGGTTAAATAGGTGCA
Source organism: Urophora cardui (assembly GCA_960531455.1). Lineage (NCBI taxonomy): Eukaryota > Metazoa > Arthropoda > Insecta > Diptera > Tephritidae > Urophora > Urophora cardui. The sequence continues at coordinate 49,197,117 of OY482673.1, forward strand.
AAATGCCTATTGCTTTTGATTAGTTACTGACTATTTCTATTGTAAAAATAATGTGTTTGTGTATCGAACCTTAACCTTGTCAAGCTACAATAGCCCCAGTATACTATGTATTTATATGCATTATTATGGAAATTTATTACGCGCGTATATGTTAGTACGCACTTTCATATGTGTGTATGTATGTATGTACGAGTATATTGGCGAAGCCTTTGTAAAACCGCCCATTTACCAAAATCCAAATTTAGCAGGAGAAGGAAAAGATGTGCTTACTTTGCCATAGAGATTGGTATTTCATTAAGCGTTATTTTAAAAATTGTTTACCGAAATATGCTTTTACAATTTGTATGTGTTGTTATCGATGTCTAGAGCTCAGGGTTTCCAAATCTCATTTTGCCACAAATTTCAAAAAAGGCGGTTTTGCAGGTGTTCGATGGGCGGGTTTTCAAAGGCGTCGACGATATACATATTTATGTATGTATGCACATGCACAGTAGCTTTAGTAGGATTATAAATTGCGCAACATAAATCAAAATGCTTAGAATTAATTTTAATAAGATTTGATAAATATTCCGTGTAATTATACACATAAGAATATTCCTAATAAATTTATACCAATGCCATAGATAAAATATCAGGGACCCATAATAATCATTATTCGTTATATTTTGAGTGAAAAAAATCAAATACTTGCAAACATCGTAGAAGAGTATTGAAAGAGCACTATCAGAATCCACTATGATCGAAAAATTTTAAGCGATATCCATAAAAATAAAAAATAAAACTTATTCCTTGAGTGATACATTTGTCGCTCAGAAATAAAAATTATTCTTTGAGTTTTATTTTTTTGCTTGGTCGAAAAACTCAATTTTTCTCTGAAGTGCTCTGGAACATAATTACTAAAAAATTCCCATCGATATAACTTCGTGAATGAGTGATATTTTTAATCGAAAAAAATAAAACTCACACAATAATGATTATTTCTGAAAGATTAAATATCGATCAAGGAATAAGTGTTATTTCTGATCAAAAATAAATAAAACTCAAAAAATAATGATTATTTTTGATGAAATATAAAAAAACTCAACATATAATGATTAAATGGCGATTTTTATTATAAAACTCATAATGATTATGGTCCCTGCAAAATATCTGATAGTCATCTACTCTAAACGAAAATATTGCTTTATTACATAGCAACATTACCAACATTTGCCCCGTGCCCTATGAAAATGTTGAATTTTTCATGTGATGAGTGAAACAAAAATAATGCAACCTCCTTAATTATGTTACGAGCAGAAAATGTTGCCCTACAATCGGGGACAGGTTCACATTTTGTCATTAGAGCAAGAAACACTGAAAAATGTTTGCAATCTGTGTGGAATAGAACAAAAAAAATTTTGATAGCCCGAAAAAAATGCAGGATAAGTACATATATTTTTTAAAGTTAAGACTTTTCAATTGTAACTATTTAACTTAGTTTTACATATATGGAGATAAATAAATAAATAAATAAATAAATAAAACCTATATACATACATACATATGTATGGGTACATATGTATATATATATATATATATATATTTGTATATACATATGTAAATATCTAAGTTAGTAGGTGCACATATGTATGTATGTCCGTTGATATGATTTATTTACAACTAAATATAATCAAATTGCCCTTGAATATATCAACTTTCATAGAATAACATTGTACGAGATCATTCGCATTCGCATTCACAACATTCATAACATTCGCAATGCAATCGCCTGTGCACATTTGCAATCGCTTGACGACACTTCTATTTATGTGAATGCGTTTGGGATGAGGTTATTAGCCGCTTTCATGAACATGCATTAGAATTTTAGTTTTTCATACAAATACATATTGAAGTGTCCTTTGGTGACTACTTACACATATGTATGCACATATGCATGTATGTATGCATGTCTACACTAATAGCTATAAAATTTACAACATCTGAATGTGAATGTTAGAATATCATTGTTTAAATAATGTGTAGATAATACATATGTACATATGTACATAGCAATTGAACAGTTTTCATAGAACCGCAGTGCATTGACGGACGGCGTTAGTAAATACCCTGTAGGGAAAATCTCTAGTTCCGATCTAGGTCGCTTCTAGTGCATTTTTTGACACTACTAGTGCGAGCTAAATCTCGTTTGCATGTTATCAACTGTTATCACGGCGATGTCCTAGGCGGTGTCAATTGTCTCTCTCTGCACTACATTTTCGATAGTTCCGAACTAGTACTAAATTCTACAGTTTACACTAGTTCATCTACAGTTTTACATCTGTCGATTAAGTGCAGCCTTTGATATACTTCATGCAATTGGCGCGATGGCCTACTGGCTAACGCATGTGCCTTTCAATCTGTGGGGCGCGGGTTCGAATCCTGTCGGTATCAAGGTGGATGATATTTTTATACTCAGCTGTACTAGTACACAGAGTATTATAGTTTTAATCACATAACGGTGGATTGTAACAGAATGAAATAATCGAGATAGATATAGACTTATTTATATCAAAATGATCAGGGTGAAAAGAGGAATCGATTGAGCCATGTCCGTCCGTCCGTCCGTCCTCCGTCTGTAAACACTCTAACTCGCGCAAAAATTGAGATATTTTGATGAAATTTGAAATGCAAATTGGTATCGAGACTGGGACGGTTGGTATTGAAAATGGGCGAAATCGGACGATGGCCACGCCCACTTTTCCTATATAGAAAAAATCGGAAATTTGGTATCTCAGCCACTAATATAGCTAGAGCGATGAAATTTTACCCACGTGTTGAGCTCAGGCCCCTAGGAAGAAATTTGATGAAATTTTGGAAAATGGGCGGTGCCACGCCCACTTATTAAGGGTCAAACCTTGAAAGTTTTATATGTCATAACTCAGAAACCATTGAAGATATATCGACAAAATTTGGTACGCGTGATTTACTTACTTAGGCAAACGTTTGGACGGAAAATAGTTAAAATCGGTTGACGGCCACGCCCACTTTTATATATTTGTATTATAAAGTGACCTAATAAAAACATTTTAAGCCATATCTCTGTCAAATATAAAGATCTATCATGAAATTTTGTCGCATGAGTCCAACTATGGACATAAAACAAAAAACATAAAAATTTTGGAAAATGGGCGGTGCCACGCCCACTTATTAAGGGGCAAACATTGAAAGTTTTATGAGTCATAAATCAGAAACCGTTGAAGATATATCGATGAAATTTGGTACGCGTGATATACTTACTTAGTCAAATATTTGGACGAAAAATTTCTGAAATCGGTTGAGGGCCACGCCCACTTTTATATATGGGTCTTATAAGGTGACCTAATAAAAACATTTTAAGCGATATCTCTGTCAAATATAAAGATATATCACTGAAATTTTATAGCAGGAGTCCAACTGCGGACATAAAACGAAAAACACAAAAATTTTGGCAAATGGGCGTGGCACCGCCTCTTTTTATAAACAGGAATATACGAGATTTCTGAGCCCATAACTCGACAAATGATTTATATATAATGAATAACCTTGGTGTGTACACTTTTATTACTTGTGGTAATACATGTTGAAAATTTTTGCGAAATCGGTTGACGATCACGCCCACTTATATATATGGGTCTTATAAGGTGACCTAATAAAAACATTTTAAGCGATATCTTTGTCAAATATAGAGATAATTCATAGAAATTTTGTGGCATGAGTTCCATAATAGACCGGAAACAAAAAATATAAAAATTTTGTAAAATGGGCGTGGCACCGCCTCTTTTTAGACAAGGGAATATACGAGATTTCTTAGCCTATAACTCGACAAATAATTGAGATATTATGACGGAACTTGGTTTATACACTTCTATAACTTGTGTTAATAGCCACGCAAAAATTTATTGAAATCGGTTTATGACCACGCCTACTTTTTAACAAAGATATTTCTGGAACACCCTTTGGGAACTTGTAACGTGACATCTTTGTAACTAGAAGTCAAAAAGGAATGAAATTTTGCACAAAGAATAATATTGATATGCTTAGTTGGATGACTGATAAAAATATTGAAAATGGGCGTGGCGACGCCCACTTTATGCGGCACTCGCTTTATATAAAGTACGCCGTGTTTCCATCGAACGCAAACAAACAATGAAAGCATACAGCTGAGTATCTAATGTTCGATTCCACTCGAACTTAGGCTTCCTTACTTGTTTTTTTTTTTAATTTTTTTTTAACTAATATTTTTTTATTTATTTATTTAATAAAAATTTACAATAATATTTAAAAAGTAATAAAATAAAAAAAATTAAAAATAAGCCTGAGGGATCGGAAAAGCATAATTAGGGGAACATTTCATTTCATACAAGATGGAAATAGAAAGCTTTTTATATAAAATGCTTCACTAAACATCTGAGAATTGCAGAAATATACAAAGCCGACGGCAATTGAACGAACGAAAAATTTTCATAGAATTTTTGTCACTTCGAAATTGCATACAAATCAAAGTCTGTCTTATAATGGTCACTCAATTCACTCCTTCTGAACTGGTGAGGGTCTAACTACAATTGATCTAGTTCCCTTTTGACACCTTTTCGCTAGTTCGGAACTAGAAATTTCGCTCACTAGTTATTAAGTTCCCTGCAGGGTACATACATATAAGTATATGTGCATATGCATGTAGTTCGTATTCCGCTTTTCTAGTACATATAATCAATTATGAACGTTTGTTTTTATAAAAATTAATACAAAAATCAACATTTTAGTTTTCTACGTTTTAACAGTGTCTGTGAGAAATAGTTCATACAAATGGCGTTAGTATTATATATATACTTTTTCATTGGAATATAAGGTTTTCGCTTCCTGTGATCTCTTAGGTTCATTTTAGAAAGATTCTTTCTGAGGAGACCCCCATGGAAATTTTATGGAGACTAATTTTCTGGCCCAAATGATGCACATGGGGTTAATACGATTATAAAATAGAAATCCTCCTCTCAAACCAAAGACATTGGCGTATCATACTTAGGGATCGGACCATAAATGCCGAAGATATGAAAGAAATTAATTTTAGCGACATCCAACGGCGTCCAAAAAAAAAATTAAAAAATTTTCTGGAAATGTTTTCCAAAAAGACATCATATGGGGGGCGTACGCTGGACTTTTTTTTTTGGTCCATATAAGACGAGACGGCCTAATGAACATATGTATGTGAATATGTAATATATTTAGCAATCATAACCCTAATATGATTACGAAATCCACATTTAATGTTTTCAAAAACCGCCTTGAAAATAGTACTAAAATACTTTGAAAATTCCTGAAATAGTGCGGAAGACAAAATGGAACCAGTCGCAAGTCGAACCCAAAAGTTCCCGTACCAATCTCAAATGGGTTCCGAAATAAACCCAAACCGATCCGATAATCAACACTACAATAGCTCCGAAATGGAATATTTGCAAGCGCTATTATAGAGCTGAATTACAGCCGAAGGTTTATAAAAATAGTCTCAAAAAGGACTAAGCAAGACCCGGATGATTCCTAAATAATTCCATCTTCAGCAAAATATATCGTAAAAAGTCTTGAAATGGTTCCAAACTAGTTCTGAAAGGTCAGGTAAACTTGTTTTGATAAACTTTTAACTGCACAACTTTCAAGGTTTCCATTTTAGTGACAAAAATTATAACTCACTTTTTAACTGGTGCATGAAAAAAATGTAAATAAACAAAAAAAAATTAAATACAAACACAGTCGTGTTTCTGGCAGGAGACCGACGAAATGTAAATAAACAAAAAAAGATGCCTGGGAGCATGCAACAAATTCTTTTATACAATTCTCAACTTCCAATAAAAAAAATCTGTGACCAAAGTTAGAAGCGCGAAAAATATTCAATTTTGCCTCTGCTATCAAAGTCAATCAATCAATGCTAATGTGATAAGACAACGCCAGACAAAGGAAACAACTACATACATACATAAGTAAAAAGAATTTAAATTTCCAGCATGCGAAAGGCATTGGAATATTCCTTATTTGAAGATTATTTCGATTGCTTTGAATATCGCTCAGCAATAAACTTTGGAAAATTTCAACTAGAATCTCTATTTTTATTATTTTATCCGGCCCGCAAGGCAATTTATAAAGATTTATGCGGCCTTTACACTGGTCGATTTCCTAGTCGATTTTTGTCGTTCAACTTAAATCAACCCGTGTAAATAGCTCAGTCGACAAAAGTCGACTAGCTCAAAGTAGATTTTTGTCTAGTCGATTTCTCAGTCGATTCCCCAGTTGGCAAAACTCGACTCGTGTAAAGGTCGCATTATAGATTTAATAGCTGCTGTTGATTAGGTAGCCGATGTGGTGAAGTGGGTAGAGTGCTCGCCTGCCATACAACGGGTCTTGGGTGGAAACCCCAGCCCAGACCAAAACCAAAAATTTAATTTAATTAATTTTCTAATCGTCGGCAGTGAACGGTATACCCTCCGAATATATTTCTGCCATGAAAAAGCTTCTCACAAAAATGCATTCGCCGTTGGCAGTCGGCATAAAACCGTAGATCACTCCAATTAATTGAGAAAAACAAAAATTAAGCAGCAAGCCTCGAATTGGTTGAAAAGCCCGGCCTTAAACTCGTTAGAATTATATTCCAGTATGTTAATATATATTTTGTAAGTACCATAAAAATTCCACAGCCAATTCAAACTTTTGACTGCAAAAAACACCCTCTCACACCATTTCGAGTTACTAAGTTTGGTCGGCCTTGGATTATACCTTTCTTTGATGACTTAAACTCAACTAAAAAAGTGAAAATAAAAGAAAAATGTACATTGTAATCTTGTTACATACACGCATACACGCATACAAGTACATAGTATTTATGTGTACAGGAGCGTGGAAATATAAGCGAAAGTGAATTTTATGAAGAGACGAGTATGTACACAAATTAAACTTTTTCTTCTGGAAATTTAGCTGCATACGTATGTGTTTATGTGCGTATGTTCGCGTATACGGTTTTCAAGCTTACTGATTTTATGTCTGAAATTTCAAGTTCAAGGTTACGCAGCGCCAGGCCCATGGGAAGGAGTAAATTATATGCGTGGAAATTCCTCATTGCTATCACATAAAGTAAATTCTAGATATGTATGTATGTATGTACATAAGTATTTCGCAAAGTATGTGTGTATGTTTACGCATCTAGCAGACGTTCCTTAACATCAACGACAGTGGACGTACGTACTTAGTTACCGCCTTTAAGTGTGCGTATAAAGGACATAATTTAATCTTTATTCAGTGCCTGTCTGACACACCCACACTCGAGCAATGTGAAAGTGCACACGGACCAGCACCGTTCAGCGACACCCATTAATGCGCGACAAGAGTCAATGGTACGATTGTATAAAAATATTTCGGTGGCAACCAGACGCATTTACATACATACGTATAACAGTACGCATAAACAGTTTTGTCCAAAAAACCAAGAAACAAAAATTTTGATGGGAACATGATATTTGCTCATACATATGTACATATGTATTGTACATTAACAGCAATTAGTTACAATGTATCGGTGTTTTCCATCAGGTGAACAGCAAACGAAGAACGTAACTTTACCGTTTATTTTGGTAAACGAAAAAATTCCTCAAGCGAGCGAATCTGTCAGTCAACCAAATTCGCAGCACGGCATCGTACCCCTACACGTTACTGCTAGAACAACAAAACAAAAAAAAACTTCTTCTCAAGTCTATCAAAACTTGGCATTCGGCGAACGTTTTTCCATCGTCAACCATTTCCATGCCTCAACCGAATGCGTCAAAACAAATAATAAAGCGAGAAGCAAGCAAAGAAAAAAAGCAACAATTTAGACGCATTTTTATTGCTCTGTAAAATTACGCTCATTTTATTGTGTTGTATCTATATGCGTATGTATGCTTGTGAAAATGTCTAATGCCCGCCTACGATTTGCCTCCATGACCATCCCGTACACGGAAAGAGCCAATATCCTTTTGACCTTGAACGTTTATTCTCACGCAGACGATTTATTGACCCGTCTTTGCTGTCAGACAAACATCCGAGCAGACAACTGCGTACTTAACTGCATACATACATACACACATAAGTACAAAATAGGCACCATGCCGCGCACAATATCCTTATGCGCCGCCGATAGGGACGAAACAACGTATGGGTAAAAATGGTGTCAGTTATATATATATGTATGTATGTATGTATGTACAACACATAAGCGCCGCTGTATAAGGACTGCCTATAAATGGAAATCAGAATACTAATACCAAGGCATGACGAAAAATTTTCGTTGTGTATATGTCTACCCAATAAACCAAAAGGCTTGAGAACAATATTATAACAAGCTTACAAATATAAGCGTTAAGCTTGAGAAACTATTGTGGAAACTATTGAAAAAGACTTAAGAACAATTGTAGAAAAATCAAAACGGCACCCTTTTTATAAGCTTACAAATGTAATTGTAGAGAAATATTACTTGTGAAAGCTTGTTGTAAGCTTATAAATACAATTGTATGTATAAATAGTAGAAAAAAGAAAAAAATAAATTTTTATTTGCATTTTTCTTTTCATTTTCTTTCCTTCTTCACCTTTACTGGCATTTATACTTCCATTTTCCGAAAAAGGAATAATGAATTATATGAATCATTGTAAAACCAAAATTTAAAAAATTTTACAGCAAGCTTATAACAATATTATTATTAATAGTTTTCCAAGCTTTCATTACAAGTGTAAAGTAAGCTTATTGTAATATTGTTTTCAAGCTTTTTAACATAAGGAGTATTGTGAAATGCTTACATAAAGTAAGTGTTCCTCAATTATTACAATCATGCTTGTGAATAAGCTTACAATTAAGCTTATAAAAACTGTATTGCAATAAGCTTACAATGGACAATTGTTATAAGCTTGTTTTCAAGTCCTATTACATTTCGCTTACTTCCTGGTCTGTTGGGTATGCATTGAAATTCTTTAGAGTGTGTGTGCATTTATATTTTCGTAAATTATTTCACAATGGCACACGTACTTTTGTACCCAGCAAACAATTTCATATAATAATAAGCGTTTGTAAGCGTTCAAATGTAATCAAAACACTTACTTTGACATTTACAAAACATCGCAAAGTAAGCCTTTTGTAATCGAAACGCGTCGCTCGTTATAAGCTTAAAATTAGGATTGTTTCGGATATGTATTCAGTAAACGTATTATAAGTCATTTTTATATGCTTTTCACAAGCTTTGCGTACAATATTTCTCGATTTTCTTGTTATTATATTGTTATACAAAATAAAAAAAAACGTTCTTACCTTCTTTCTTAATTTACTTTTTCCACTTTCTTTATTTCACTTAAAATTCACTATGTATTTTAATTTGTTTAGTGTTCAGAAATCAAAACTAAAATGAGTTATACAAATATGTTTTTGTTTGCGCCGAAAAATAACAGTAAACTTAGACGGTCGCCGTCAATATTCGCAAAACGCTTATAATACCAAATATTTTGTAAATGTCGCTTGCAAAATCCTTATTCATGCAAGCTTATTTTAAGCTTGGTTTACAACGCTTACACTAGCCCAATTATGCAAGCTTATTTTAAGTTTTATTTGCGAAACGCTTACCAGATTGTTTGTTGGGTATGTATGGCTGTATTTATGTAAGTATATGTCTGGCTGGTCTGTTGGTTTCGTTTATTTCGGCTGTGGTTGCCGATAGCCGTCGTTGTCGTTGTCGTCGTCCTCGTCGTCGTCATTGCCTCCTACTTTAGATCCACCACCCGGCTGAGGTGAAGTGTCGGCACTGTAATTGCATTATTAGGGTATAGGGATTTGCTTATATTGCGCCTCCAACCTACATACGTAAGTGCGTACGTGCGACATACTTACATACAACAACCTTACTTATAAAGTTAAATATCGCTATAAAAAGTGTCTGCAATACGTATATAAATACAAACAAAATGGAAGGAAAAGCAAGTAGAGGTTTTGTATACATTATACTTAAATACTCTCTCATTATTATATTAGACATTTTTTTATACTAGATTTTTGGGTATAGAGACATAGGTACATAGATACCCTGCAGGGAAATCAATAACTAGTGAACACAATTGCTGGTTCAGAACTAGCGAAAAGGTGTCAAAGATGTACCTGTTCATTTGCCGTCGGCTTTACATATTTCTGCAATTCTCAGATTGTTAGTGGAGCATTTTGTACAAAAGGTATGTAAAATTTGCATATTCACTTAATGAAATGAAATATTCCCCTAACTATGCTTTTACGAACCCTTAGGCTTATTTTTATTTTTTATTTTATTACTTTTTAAATATTTTTTTACATTTTATTTAATGAAAAATAAAAAAAATATAAAAAAAAATAAAAAAAATTATAAACAAATAAAAAATTATAAAAAAAATGTATCCGCCTTGACATCGAACCCGCGCTCGCCCGATTTAAAATCACACATGTTGACCACTCGCGCCACATGCTTTAAGCGCGCCAAATTCTGCACTTGATTGGCAGACGTCAAACTGTAGAATTTGTAGGAATTCTTAACTGGTTCAGAACAATCGAATAGGTAATGCAGCGGTAGATAATTGACACCGCCAATGACATCGCCATGTTAAATTCGCCAGTTGCTAACATGTAAAACAGATTAAGCTCGCACTAGTAATGTCGAAAAATAAACTAGCTGCGCACCAGTTATGAACTAGACATTTTTCCCACAGGGTATGAACATACATATATATTTGTCTATGCATGAATGTTTCTGTGCATACTTATTAAATCTATAAAAGAAAACGATTGTCGCAATATATGTACATATGTATGTATTTATGTTGGCAACCCAGACGGAGTTTCGTGAACTTGAAATGTGCGGTTGATAAACTTTGTTTTCACTTCAAGGCTACAGTCTGATTTGAAATTATGTATAAGTATGTACATATACATACACACTTGCATATACTAGTACATCTATGTGTTTGCTAGTGAAACGAAATGTGGTAGGTATAGGTTGAAAATCTAATCTGCCACAACAAAACTACAACCACCACAAACCAATCTTACTAAGTATTTCTGTTGCTTTGTATTGCAAATATTCGTGTTATCGTCAAGGGGGCGATTAACCATCAAAACAAACCAAACATTTTAACGATATCAACTACGTCTTCTTCACAAAAAAATTTATTAAAAATTGAGAAAAAAGTAGTCTAGCCAACAGTTATGCTCACTATTTAAACAGCTGTAACTAATGTTATTTTATTGGTGAAACAAATTTCTTATATGTGTGTGGTTCTTTTTATACATGTCTGCCAGCAGATAGTTTTAAAACAACCTTGAAATTTATCAGTTTCTAATTTCCAAAAAAAAAAAAAAAATAAGTCTTTGCAGAATTTAATCGATAATATCTATCTACTAAGTGCCGTTTACTCAACCTCTGATTAACGCTAACCGGAGGACAAAGGTCCGGTTAATCTATGAACTGCATTATCGACCACATGTTAAATGCATGGTTTGGTGAAGTCGATAATGATGTTTAACCGAACTTTAACCGTGGTTAGCGTTAATCGGAGGTTGAGTAAACGGCCCTAAGTATAAAGAATCAAGTAATTAATTTTTTAATAATTGATACCAGGGCGTATGAGCAACGTTCGTGCGTTGCATATCCTTTGACATACTAACAGCTTATTACGGAATAGTGCTTTGTTTTTTTTTTTGCTAACTTTGAACATATTATTTGCATATTTTCTATAGTGGGAAGTTATGAAAATAAAAACAAAACTTCCCACCAACTGTTTTGAAAATAATAGCGACACTGTACATTTACTTCTTTATTTAGTCTAAAAATGGAAGGACTTGGCGTATTTTTCAACGATTGTGAGCTGCATGTACATATATTGAATTGTATGTATGTAACTCATATTTGTTATATCCCAGATAATGACCTTTACACTTTTTTACGTACCACTGACGAAAAGAGTCAAAGTGCCTCTACCGAGACTATGATTAGAGCTTTAGCCATGACATGCAGTTTTTAAAGAGTGCGGGTTGGTATGAATACGAACGCTAATTGTCACTACAACAAAAACTAACAACAGAATCAAGAAAACCGGCGAACTATTGTAATTGGTGGAACCGTTGAATGCAGAAAATCGACGAAATTAGTGAAATATAGCAATTGGTGGAATTTCTCATCAACAAAAACGGTGAAACCGGTGAATTATTGCAATTGGTGCAAGTACAAAGCGGTAAAACCGGCGAATTAACGAAATTGGTGGAAGCGCTCTTAATTTGTGAATCCGGTGAATGCGACAAAAACGATGAAACCGGTAAAAAATCGATTAAACCAGTAAATGGTTACAATTGGTGGAATTGTTCATCAACATAAATGATGAATCGCATTTGGAGGAAGTGCTCATAAAGAAAAACGATTAAACGGGTGGATTATCGCAAAAAAAAATCGATGAAACCGGTAAATTATCGCAATTGGTGAAAGTTCTCATAAATCGCCATTGGTGGAAGTGCTCATACATACATATGTACATATTTGGTGGAACCCGTGAATGCAACAAAATCAATGAAACCGGCGAATTATAGCAATTGCTGTAAGTTCTCATAAATAAAAACGATTAAACCGGCGAATTAACGCAATTGGTGGAAGCGCTCAAAATTGGTGGAACCGGTGAATGCAACAAAATCGATGATATCGGTGAATTATAGGAATTTGGTAGAAGTGCTCATAATTAGTGGAAACGGTTAATGCAACAGAAACGATGAAACCGGTGATTTATCGCAATTAGTGGAAGTGCTCATCAACAGAAATTAGGAAAGCGGTGAATTATGGCAATTGGTGGAGGCGCTCATAACTGGTGGAACCGGTGAATGCAAAAAAATCGATGAAAGCGGCCAATTATCGCCATTGGTGGAAGCACTCATAACTGGTGGAACCGGTGAATTCAACAAAATCGATGAGATTGGTGAATTATCGCAATTGGTGGAAACGCTCATAGTTGCTGGAACCGGTGAATGCAACAAAATCGATGATATTGGTGAATTATAGGAATTTTGTAGAAGTGCTCATAATTGGTGGAAACGGTGAATGCAACATAAGCAATGAAACCGGTGAATTATCGCAATTGGTGGAAGTGCGCATCAACAGAAATGATGAAATCGGTGAATTAACGCAATTGGTGGAGGCGCTCATAACTGGTGGAACCGATGAATGCAACAAAATCGGTGAAAGCTGCGAATTAACGCAATTTGTGAAAGCGCTCATGACTGGTGGAACCGGTGAATTCAACAAAATCGATGAAACCGGTGAATTACCACAACTGGTGGATGTATTCGAAAACAGTCAGCCGGTGAGCACGACACAACCGTTTTGTATGTATATTGGTGGAGCCGCAGTTCGACTAAATAGATAAATTGGAAGTGAATTAGCGGGGCTGTTGGATGTGCCCTAAATTGGTGAGAAGATGAATTTAGCAATAACTACTGGCAAATTAGCTGGCTGTCGTTGAGTCCGTGCGCAATAAACAATAATACAATGTGGAATGGTTGTTTTCAACCTATGCCATTTTTTACTTCAAAACTAAAAGTCAAAATTTAAGTTATTTTTTTAATTTTTCGAAAAAAGTCAAGACCGTTACGATCCCTGTTTATGACTTAACAAAGTCGCTACGATACTTTTCAGTTTTTACCACTTACATAATTAAGCATGATTTATCTTAGAATTACTAATCGGAAATAAAAGGAAACAAATTTTATATATGTACGAGTATGTGCATTATTTTGTACTTACCATCGAAATCCACCGCCGCCTTCACTGCCGCACCATTATCACACGCATTTGTGCTCAGCACGCTTTTGGCGAGTAACTTTTCGGCCAGCAATGGATTGGAGGCAATCAAAAACCGGCGCGCATTTGTTTCGTGCGTCTGCGCCGCAAGTGACACATTCTCAACGCTACCACCGCTGCTACTACCACCATTACTACTGCCCAGCTGTAAGTTGTAAGCATTATTGGTCCTTACGTTGGCGTTGGCAGCGCCGCCTCTTTCTCCAACAAGCGTTGTAGTGCCGTTATCACATGTGGTACTTAGCTTTTGACTTTGGTTTGTTAATTTCACAGCAAGTGATGATGTTTCGATGTGTGAGTGATGGTGGTTGGTGATGTGTGGGCTGGCGAGTGCTAGTAAGGTGGATTCGGCGGCGCCCTCTATCGTGATGCCAACGTCGCCACCACCGGCGGAGCCATTGGTATTAGCGCATGCGGGACTAAGTACACCACTAACAACTGCAGCAGCGGAAACGGAAACGGATGCAACAACAGCGCTGACAGCCTCCAATGGTACAAAACTATCGCCTACCACTTGTTCGCCAATGCTGTTGTTGTTCTCCTCCTTTAATGCGGATTTATGTATGTATGTACATATGAATATTGACATAAAAGTGAAGAGAAAGTAAGAAGAAATAAAATGATTAATTTGATGTGAACATTAGTAATCATTAAGTTAATTTTGATTTCAATTGTCAAAAACGAAACTGCTACTACATATTTACTTTAACCTCAACTGTTGCCAGATCAGACAGCAAGCTTTCAATTTCGAAATTGCTTTCAGACAAATGACGGAATAGCTCATCGGAAGACTCATTGCATAGTGGTTCTAGGGAATTGAGCTCAGTATTGTGTTCCTCCACTTGAGTTTGTTGGGCTGATTCATTCACACTATCATTGTTATTGCCAGTAGCGCTTTCCTCCTTTTACACAGAAAAATTTAATAAAATATTTTAAATGCGAAAAATACAAATGTTGACTATAAAATTGAAACGAATTATGCATGGATGTATGTATGGATGTTCGTATGTCGATGTGCGTTGTGGTGGCAGCGTCAGCAATAATGTGGTGAGTAATAGTTATTTAGCTGAATATGTAGCCAGCTTTCAGGCGTCGCACAGTGGTTCAGCCGCGGAAAAAATTCATTTTTTTCAATACCCAATTTTCAGATTCTAATGATGTAGTCTTATAAAAAAATGTCCAAATATGAACAATTCATGACTACTTTGCAAAAAGTTGATTTTTTTTTTACAAAATAATGGTATCAGAAGTCAGAAAAATTTTATTCAACAAAAACTGCTTGAAATTTTTGCTAACTTTACCTTTAAATTTTCCTTATAACTTATATCCCTATTGTCCCTGTTGTGAGTTTAAAAGAAAATATAGCACTTTCTTGACTAATTAAAGAAAAAATCAGTGCAATCGGCCAAATATTGAAAAAAATATAGGCCAGCAAAAATGGTACTTCAAAAATGGTACATTTTCTAACTTCGATGGACAAAAAGTTTGTGTGCTACAGCGTGCTACACTCGCTAACTGTAATAAAATGAAAGTTTGGAATGTCTTCTATCGATTTCTGTTAAAAAATTTTTCCCATATTTTCCCCAATCGATGTAAACTTGATTTAAATGTCGAAAGTCCCATCAAATTTTGATAAAATTGACAAAATGTAACATGCTTTTAGGCTCATGCGTATATATTAACGTTTACATCTTATGTGAAATTTTTTTGTTTACGAATATGAAGGCACATAGAGGATTAGATAAAAATTCAGATTGTTAAATTATACACCTAATTTATTAGAATCAATGGTAATGCAAACAAAAATAACGATAAACACATTCATCATAAGATTGCGGTTTGCAAACAACAATAGCAACAAACACATTTGTTTAAACATTTTACCAGCTTATTTTAAGGTATTAGATGAAAAAAAAAAAATGTTATCCCGACGAAATTGTAGTAACAGACACATACATATGCTGCTGTTAATTTGCAAAGTTTACTTGATCACACAACAAGAAGACTTATTGATACTTTCTCAGCAGAAAAGTTGAACTCCTTATCATGTTCTGAGTTAACCCTTATTAGTAAATGGGGCTTATGATTTCTAGGAAAAGTGATAGCATTTCTACCAATACAGATGTTATTAATCGATTACTGGCAAGTTCTGGTCATTATATAAAGTCCATAAGACGACAACCCAACAAAAAGTGTGTGGAATTAGATTTTGTTGCCAAGGATATGCTAAATCATTAAAAATTTTTCTATATCTGTTTTTTTTTCTTTCCATATATACATACATAGTTATATTTTCGATTATATGTATTATAAATATAATCATTAAGTATGTACATCAAATTTTTACAAGGTCTCTATTCAGTTACTGAAAATGTATATCTTCATTTGTTTTTGAATAAAAGGTGCAGGAAAAGTGGGTGTGGTTGTTTGCCAATCACGCCTATATTTGGTATTGTCGATATCTTTCATCACAGTAACTTATGCGCCAAGTTTCGTGAAGATATCTTAATTTTTTTAGCTGAAATTAAAATTTTTCTTTAAAAATTTTTACTATAGGTCCAGGGGAGGTACCCCTATGGAGTGGCCGATTTCAACAATTTTTGGTGCTGTCAATGCCTTTAATGAGGGTAACTCATGTACAAAGTTTCGTGAAGATATTTTAATTTTTTTTAGCTGAAACTAAAATTTGTATTTAAATCATTTTTTTATAGGTCCAAGGGAGGTACCCCTAGGGGGTGACCGATTTCAACCATTTTTTGAAAATTTCTTAATTAGCTCACATATAACCTCTGTGAAAAATTTCAATGGCCTAGGACCACTCCTTCTATTTTTTTCCGCAAAATGTATGGAGCCGAACCACTGTGCGTCGCTAATTAATTTACTCACCTGTAAGCATGGTGCGATATCTAAGCCACCAACCATACGGCCATCATTATCCGGACACCATAGCAGTGCATCGTCGATAAATGGCATCGCCGATAAGGCAGAGCCACTGCAAACTTCCGCCAGTGCCAGCGTGTGTTTGTGCGGCACCTAGTGTGAAAAATGCCCGCTTCTCGTTTGACTGTCGGTAAAGCTACTTACGTTCGTTACGTTAAACTGCACTATCGAGAACAGAAGTGGTATCGTTGAATTGTCGTACCGGCGTTGTTAACACAGTGCCGGTGTGAGTCTTAGATAAGTTAGGGGAAACTGTACAATAGACAACAATTTATGTCAAACTGTACTACCGACAACGGAAGTGATATTGTTGATTTTGATGCAGCGGCGAAGTTAATGCAGTGCCGGTGTGAGTCTTAGCTACTATACAGTTCCTTCCTCACAGATTTCACTGCATGTTTTTTTTTGTATTTGCGTGTATCGCGCAGATTTTTGATATTAATTTTTTCCTAACATATATTTTTACGTTATATATGCTATTATTAAAGCACTTTAATTGTTTTTTATGTAGATGTAAAAATTTTGGAGGCACTTACGACGGATTTAATTATAAGGCTAATCACTACGTTTATTCCCTAATTATTTGTATGTTTTGTTTTTGTATCAAAAGGTCCTTATTGACGAATTTTTTTTAAATATTTTTAAAATTTGGACGTATTAATTTCCGTTAATTTTTTTTACAGTTTATATAATAATAAGAGATAATAATAAAATCGAAAATATCTAATATCACGGCATTGGAGTTTCTACAAAATTTTTGTGTTTTCTTTTATGTATGTATCAAATACTTGTAAAATTTACCGAATGCTTATAAGATCAGGTATTTGAACAGCAATAGGTGATATTAAAACGTCAGATAATCTGAAATGATATACAAAAGGCATAAAATATTTAGTGGAATTAATTGATGAGAATAAGCAGAGACGATAATAATGTTTGTATGTATGCATGTTTGCGTGGGTATGGAGAGTTTATCCCTGCAGTAAATTTGTTTCACTGCTGAAGGATCAGTGGTGATTCTTTGTTGAATATTCATCACTGTCGTCATAATTCAGTATATTTTTATTTGTTTTTGTTTTTTTTCTGAGGAAAGCAAACCATTTATATGAAAAATTCATCAGTCTTTATATGAAAGTATTCACTGATGCCTCCTCGTCATAGGTGAATTGCATCAGTGATTCATTAAGGATTCATTGCGGATTTTTACTGCAGGGATAGTGCAAAATAGTCCTATTCTGAGCGTTACCGCAAAATTACTTTACTGGTAATTTCAAATTTTAACCTTAATGACATTTCACCGTTTTTGATAAGGTGTGCAACAACCACACTCAAAAGTATTAAAATCAAGTCCGGCTTTCACCTGGAGGCCAACTTCAGTTGCCATTATGCTTTACGTAACTGGAAACTGGGCGAATCTCTTCAAAAATTTGTCGCAACTGTAAATTCGCTCCGTAGCAAAATGGAATAAACTTCAACTTATGTGGATAGCCGTACATTGCGGTGTTCAAAGTTCAAAATGAATTGGCAAATTGCTAAGCAGCAGAATAAAAGGACCAGCGTTGCCACCAGTGGCGGACCTAGCATAAATTGCCTGGGCAAGCCTATGTGTGAAGCATAACCATTAGCCATTTATGTAATTTCCTTTGCTGTATTATTTAAAAGTCTGGTTGCATTCCGTCATTGACTTTGAGTGGCCCGAATAAAAGAAACATGTTTAAATTAAAAATTAAAATTAATGGAATAAAAACGAAAGTTTTTCCTTCAAAATCTCATAGTGCTTAAAATAAAAATAAACATTTTTAAATTAAAATTGTTTTATCTTGATTTTGCAATTTTACTCTGAACATTTTTTAAATAAAAAATTTCGTATTTAGATAATTCTTAAATATAAAAACGTGCGCTAAGGAAATCTTACACGAATGCGCAGAGGTATTTTTAGTTTCCTTATACCGACGGAAATTTCAGCAGTAGCAAGTGTACCTATTTGCTTATTGCCTAAAAAATGGGTGCTTTAGTGTTTGAAAAACTGAGGTCCAATTCGATTTCCACCGCTTTTTAAAATTATCTTGATATTGTGCCAGTAGTCGCCAAAAATCACAATCAACCCTTTTTTAATCTGGTATTTGATATTTATGTTTGCATGCACATGCAGATGTAAGAAATTATGTGCATAAGTATGTATGTACCTACATGCAAACGAAAATCAAATCAAATATGCATATGGCTGTGAATACTGAACTTTTGAATGCCGAAGCCAGCTTCATATTCGCATACAAATTTGATGTGAAAAATAAAAAATGTGCTTTGCTAGTTTTTTTTTATACTCAGCTGTACTAGTACACAGAGTATTATAGTTTTGATTTCCTAACGGTGGATTGTAACAGAATGAAATAATCGAGATAGATATAGACTTATATATATCAAAATGATCAGGGTGAAAAGAGAAATCGATTGAGCCATGTCCGTCCGTCTGTCCGTCTGTACGTCTGTGCGTACGATAACTCGCGCAAAAATTGAGATATTTTGATGAAATTTGAAACGTAAGTTGGTATCAAGACAGGAACGGATGGTATTGAAAATGGGCGAAATCGGACCATGACCACGCCCACCTCCCCTATATAGTAAAAATCGGAAATTTTGTATCTCAGTCACTAATAGAGCTAGAGTGATAAAATTTCACACACGTATTGAGCTCAGGCCCTTATGAAGAAATATGGTGAAATTTTGGAAAATGGGCGGTGCCACGCCCACTTATTAAGGGGCAAACATTGGAAGTTTTATGAGTCATAACTCAGAAAGCGTTGAAGATATATCGATGAAATTTGGTAGGCGTGATATACTTATATAGGCAAATGTTTGGACGAAAAATTGCCAAAATCTGTTGATGACCACGCCCACTTTTATATATGGGTATTATAAAGTGACCTAATAAAAACATTTTAAGCGATATCTCTGTCAAATATAAAGATATATCATTGAAATTTCATGGAAGGTGTCCAACTATGGACATAAAACAAAAACTACAAAAATTTTGAAAAATGGGCGTGGCACCGCCTCCTTTTAGAAGCAGGAATATACGAGATTTCTGAGCCCATAACTCGACAAATAATCGATATATTATGACGAAACTTGGTCTGTACACTTTCACTACTTGTAGTAATACATGTTCAAAATTTTAGCGAAATCGGTTGCCGACCACGCCCACTTTTATATATGAGAACTATAAAGGGGCCTAATAAAAACATTTTAAGCGATATCTTTGTCAAATATAGAGATAATTCATTGAAATTTTGTGGCATGAGTTCTACGATAGATCGGAAACAAAAAATAGAAAAATTTCGGAAAATGGGCGTGGCATCGCCTCTTTTCAGACAAAAGAATCAACGAGATTTCGGAGCCCATAACTCGACAAATAATTGAGATATTATGACGAAACTTGGTTTATACACTTTTATAACTTGTGTTAATAGACACGCAAAAATTTATTGAAATCGGTTTACGACCACGCCTACTTTTTAACAAAGATATTTCTGGAACACCCTTTGGGAATTTGTAACGTGACATCTTTGTAACTCATAAAGGGATGAAATTTTGCACAAAGAATAATATTCATAAGCTTAGTTGGATGACTGATAAAAATTTAAAAATGGGCGTGGCTACGCCCACTTTATGCAGCACTCGCTTTATATAAAATACACCGTGTTTCCATCAAACGCAAACAAACAATGAACGCATACAGCTGAGTATCTAATGTTCGATTCCACTCGAACTTAGGCTTCCTTACTTGTTCAATTTAATTCTGAAAATAAGCAATTGGTTTCTCCTTAGCGAAAGCGAGAAAACAAGCTATGTTATTCTGTTTTGAAAGCCACGTAAAAGCTAATGTGTGGAAACGTTGAAGCATGCTCACTGTGCTGTGATTGGCTGTACAAGTGGGGGCTATATTATTGAGAACTTAAATAGTAAACACATTTAAAACGTAAAATAACCAGATTTTAAAGAATTTCGTATGAAATGAACGAAAATGTGTACGCAAGCCGGGCTTCTCGGCTTGTATGAATCGACCGCCTCTGGTTGCCACTTTGGTTATTTTTAACCTATATTGGTAAGTTTTTGTCCTCTAAAACGATTTTGGTAATTCTTTTTCCTGTTTGGTAATTTTTTCCAAGCAGAATCGGTAAAGCATGAATAAAGAAAATAAAATATACCTTATGTTTTTATCATAGAGAGTTTAAATCCGAAAAAGGTACGTTTACCTTATTTATATCAGCAAAACGAAGCAATTTATAGGCATAGCAATATAGAGCAGTATTGACATCCTACAGATAAAAAAATATATATATTTTATGTACATACTAGCTGACCCGGCAAACTTCGTTCTGCCCAAAATATATTTATACCTTTCATGAGAATGAAATGGTATTATAACTTAGTGCCAAAAAATTTTTGTCGAAAGTACCAGAAGGAAGCGTGGGGGACCCACCAAAATATATACCGATATGATCAGAATCACGAGCTGAGTTGATTAAGCCATGTCCGTCCGTCCGTCTGTGTGAACGCAAACTAGTCACTCAGTTTTTGAGATATCTGAATGAAATTCGGAATACAGGTATGTTGTTATATGCAGCTGATCATTTGTCGGAACCGGCCGAATCGGACCACTATAACATATAGAAAACAACCGATTATTCAGATATACATGCAATTTTTGGATGTAATTTGTGCATAACTTCCCCATTTAAACAGCTAAGGACATGAAACTTTGAAGTAGACGTGCCCATTTTGGCCCAAACAAGGTTACCGAAAATTGTCAAGATCGGACCACTATAACATATAGTTCCACAACATCCGATTATTCAGATATACACATTTTGGTGTATAACTCCTCCATTTTAACAGCTAACAGCCTGAAATTTTGAAGTATTTGTACCCATATGGACCCAAACGGGATTGCCGAAAATTGTTAAGATCGGACCACTATAACCTATAGCTCCCCTACAACCGATTGTTCAGATAAACACATTTTGGTGTATAACTCCTCCATTTTAACAGCTAACGGCGTGAAATTTTTAAGTATTTGTACCCATATGGGCCCAAACAGGGTTACCGAAAATTGTCAAGATCGGACCATTATAACATATAGCTCCCATTCAACCGATTGTTCAGATATGGACATTTTGGTGTATAACTCCTCCATTTAAATAACCAAGACACCATTTTTTCTAATAAATCTTTCCATAAATAACCCACAGAATTAAAATTATAAATTAAACTTAATCCGGCTATGTACATACATAGGTAACTTTTCATTTCCCCACTCATGAAAGGTATGAAGTCTTCGGTACGGCCGAAGACAGCCGCGCTTTTACTTGTTTTTTATTAATTTCATTTCAAAAATTGTTACTACACCGGTATTATTTTTAATAAAAAATTGGCGATTTTACACTACTTCATTGTGTATACAACTTCAAAAATATGTACATACCTAATTTTAGTATTCAGTTTAAGGCTGCACGATACACTACATTTTTAGTTTTCTATCCCGGAGCTTAAATAAATAGCGAGGACGGTTTTCCAACACGGGAACATGCCACATAGAGCTGACCATGTGAAAAGCATGGCATTTCTAGGTTTATGCCGCATACTTCCAACGACTGCCTTTGTGACTGTTAATTGTCATCGGAAATGCAAGTTTCACTGGCAACTGCATACATTTGAATTGGAAGGGCAAATCTGTTGAAGATAGATGAGTCCGGGGAAGTAAGCATTCCTCTCCCTTGAAAGGGCCTTTCAAAATGCTTGCCACTATTAAATTGTCCATTAGCTTTGTAACAATCAGTCGTGTACCATTGCACAGTTTAGGAGCATGAAGATTGCGTAGCATAATAACAATAGACCCAAATTTGAGACGCAAATGATGAGGAGGCATTTCAGGCAAATCCAAAGAGTTTAATAACTCCACTGGGTAATTTACTACTTCGTCTTCATTTTCAACGCGATCAATAGATTTATAAGAACGCAGATCTCCCGGAATTTGACTTTGAATCGCCCAATTCAAGTCGTGCCGCACCACCTTTTCCGATAACCCCCACTTTTATGCATGGGAATGGTTTTTATATCATTTAGCTCTATACCAGTTTTCAGCTCCCTACCTTGAACCAGTGATGTGATACGTAGGGAAAATTCCCTACATGTAGGGATTTTAGTCGGAAACAAGTGACCGTGGGAAAAAAGGACAGATTTTTATAAAATAGCTAAATGTAGGGATTTATTGGCAAAACTGACTGTCGATCTGAATAATGAAAACGCTGTGAAGACGAGTTAAATCGCGAATCCTTTAATGGTGTAATTGGAGACAAGCTGTCGCATCGTGAAGACAAGCTTTAAGATCTTTTATTGAACTATCGGATAACACGATACTTTTTATCCGTGCATCGGAGCAAAAGATTTTTTTTATTATATTCTATATAGAACTGTTAAAGTGGAAAAATTTTATGAAAATGGTGCAGGTACACTTGAAGAAATGAAGTTTTTATATCCCGAAATTGGAATGGGAGTGAAAGGTAATAAAAAAAATGTAAAGGTAGATGCTTGCGCACTTCAGCTAGAGTGGGGAAATTTTGAATTTAATTTTAAGAGCGAAGGAAAGGATAATTTTTTAAGGATGAATATCACTAAAATTACAAATTTTAATTATCATTTTCTTTTTCCTAGTATATAACAGCTGATTTCCATTATTTATATAAGAAAAAACGTTCATTTACTGTCGTGCATTTAATTCATTGTTATACCATGGAAATAACAAAAAAAAGTGTAGGGAATTTCGTGGGGAAAATTTGAAACAAGCGTAGGGAAAAGTAGGGATTTTTCTCTTGCTCTGTAGGGAATTTCCAAAAAAGTGTCTACCATCACTGCCTTGAACTGTTTTAGAGATAATCAGCTTGAAAAATTAAGTGTGTATGGGAGGTACCATGCAGCTTTGCCGTTTTAAATTCTTGAGATTACCCAAAAAAATATTCAAATTACCCATAATTGCCCAAAATTCCCCATACAAATTTTCAAATTATACAGTGGCGTAGCTAGAGAATTTTTCGGGGGGGGGGGGGTCACAGCCAATGTAAAAAATGTACCAAAATTAAAATTACCAAAAAAAACTACATTTTTTTTTTACAAATGATAAAAATCGCTAGCTTAGAATGCAAATTGTGTAAGTCCTTTTTTAAAACTTTGTAGGAGAGACAAAAAAACAAAAAAGAAAAAAAAATTCGAAATGAAAAAAAATTTCTGTTCATATAAATATTTTGGACTTACACAATTTTTTTCGCTTTTTGGACTTACACAATTTGCGTATCACTGAATAACAACGAGTAGAAATATGACAAGTATCTCAGACTTGTTTAGCGCCGTGCGTATTTGATTTTTCTAGCGTTCTACATAAAAATACACTTTTTCATAAAAGTGGACTTACACAGTTTGCACTCTAAGCTAGCGAAATGTAATTTTTTCAGACTATAATTTAACATTTTAGTACACAAATATCGCTTATAATACATATATCAAACTCTTAAGGCCCTTGGCCACTTAAAATCTGGAATGTTAAGAAGTGTATACATATGTGTGAGTGTCGGGTGATTGACGCAAATATCTAAAAGATTTGATTCTCATCAACGCGAGCCCGAACAAGAACGTGTAGCACACAAAAAAACTCACACATACACACTGCTTGACATGCCAGATTGTCAGTTGCCAAGGGCCTTTAACTATACTTCAAAAGTAAGTCTCATATTCTCTTCTGGAAATCTACGCGCATAGGTAGATTTTCAAGTTTTATGCGCCCAAAATTGAATTTTGTAAAATTGTTACAATTACAGAAAAAAAACATACCCACATATTGGAAATAGAATGGGGAACAATAATTCATCGCTTTTTTCCCGACCCCATACTCTGCACTTGCCCCAGATGGTCGTAACTTAGCATATCTGAAGTTAATTTTTTTGTTTTTTTCTTACATATTTTTAAGTGCTAGTTTCAACTTGAATATTTATTATTTAAAGCATTTCATTTAAGTAATCGTGATGAATCCTAAAGGTTCAAGTAATTATTAACACTTTTCAATAATATCCTAAGTTTATAGTTTTAACCTCTAAAGTTGGGATATTTAAAAAAACTTATCAATCTTTTTCATGTTAAAAATTGGTTTTGTTATGTTGCTCTGTCAGACTCAGTCACATTAACCCTCGGATATGATATCTAGTATAATTAGTAGTTAGCCGACAAAAAATTACGTCGCACAAAGCCGCACTTCACTACTAGATACAGGGTTTTTCATATGTACCTACAATAATTTTCTTTTTATGCTTTATATTTAATTTTAATGTTTATATTTCTAACGCATATCTTGGTTAATGTATATGATGCTCGAAAGTAACCCAGATATTTAGCAGCGATTATTGTTAACTTTTTAGGCAGTATTTTTAGTATTTCCAATTTTTCAAAGTTAAGGAAGTACTTATCATAAATAGGGGCTAAGAATTATAAAGCTACATTTTTTAGAAGATTTTTGAGTATGCAATTTTGCAGCTCATTCAATTTTAAAATAACAATATGCAACATTCAACTTTTTGAAAAATTTCATTGGCTTTTCGGAAATTTTAATTGGAACGGTCCCACGTACATATAACGCAAACACCCTACAGAAAAAAATTACTAAAATCGACGGAAATTTTTACAGCATTGAGAATAGCACTTTTTACACTAAAATTAGTTGGCTACATAACAGTACACTTAGAAATCTCCGCAAAATCTTCTATAAATTCTGGCCGCACTTTGAAATTTTTAATCCACTTTTAGAAATTTCTACGATTTTTCGGCTTTTCCATAAGCTTAGAAATCCTGCTTAAGGCGATTTTTATTGAAATATTGTTTACATTTTTAAACGAAAATAAGAGAGTCAAATTTTCGACAGAACTATTTGAAATAAATTTAAAAACTCTGGCGTATGATTTTTTTTTTGAGTCACTGTATATATTTTTCAATAAAATCGACTTTTAACTAGAGCCCTAGATACCCGGGTATCGAGCAATTCGATCTGATCGTTTTTGTTTGAAGCCCGTTTGTTGTTCAAATGCCCGTACAAACATTCGAGCATTCGAGCTTACAAACAAAAAAAAAATGTGTATC
Organism: Urophora cardui; assembly: GCA_960531455.1. Lineage (NCBI taxonomy): Eukaryota > Metazoa > Arthropoda > Insecta > Diptera > Tephritidae > Urophora > Urophora cardui. The sequence continues at coordinate 49,223,114 of OY482673.1, forward strand.
GGAAAAACAAAAATGAAAAAAACTACATATAAAGAAAAAAAATAATAAACAAAAGAAAAAAACAAACTTCAAAATACCCGAACTGTTCAAATGCCCGTACAAACATACGGGTAATAAACAAAGAAACAACTCTTCGAGCATTTGAACAACAACTGTTCGGGCTACTCGAAAATGTTCAAAAAAAAATCTGGAGCTCTAATAGATACATAGATATTCGGAGACTGATACGCAACGCGACCTATGGGTCTATTGTGTCCTCCCGCTCATTAGTCTTGAGTCATTGAGTCTTCCCGTAACGTATGTGGTCCTATACCTAGGAAAGGCTCTGATTCTATTGGTTTTGCCGCCGCTGCCTCTCTGGCAAGGCCGTCAGCAATCTCATTTCCCAGTACTCCTCAATGTCCAGGAACCCACGCCAGAAGTAGTGAGTTCCTGGCGCCAAGTTTGTTAACTTTTTCGATGCGCTATCGGACTAGAGAAGGCGCAAAGCAAACTTCCTTCACTCAGAAGCGCCCTGAATTGTATCAACTAGATGATACTGTCAAATCTAACTCCCGAAAAAGTTTTGCCCGTATAAAACGCCTCAATTTATCCGCTACTTATAAAACTTTCTTCTTTATACGATTGCGATGTTTAAACCATTTCTACTCAACTGAAGTTATTGCGTTTATCCAAAGACATTTCCTTTGAAGTAAATATTTGGAGTGTTTTTTGGGCACTTCGCTGCTCGCTTATACTGGATTCTGCTCTCTTGGCTGACAGTTTCCACACAAAATATTAGAGACTTTAAGAGACTTTTAGAGAGTATGCCAGATACTCATTAAACTGATCTTTACTGATTATGCCAATTTTTTTCTATTGCGAATAAGTGAAATGGTTTAAATTTTTTGTCTATAGATGTCTCCCCGATTTCGAAACCATCTTCGAATACCGTACGTTAGAAAATTTTTTCCAATTCCGTACTTTAGCAAACTTCCTCCTCAAGCAGAGAAGTAGGGAGCTTCACGTCCTTGTGGGGTTGATTACAGGACACAATCCATGGAGACAGCACATGGCCACCATAGGCATCATCGAGAGCTTATTATGCCTATACATATTGTCTGGAGGAGAACGACGATGGCACAGGTTATTTTCTCTTGACTTATTCAGCCTTCGCTAGACTAAGATTGCGCATTCTCGTGTCGGATGTATTGAGAATGGCGAATGCACAGTCTCTACCACTCGACAAACTTCTAAGTTTTATTAAGGAATCTGGGAGATTTGCGGAGGATCCCCGATTCCAATATACCACCACTTGCCCTACCTGCTGGTGAAATAGTGGCGTACCGTGGAAAGACTCAGCTGCAAGGATTCTTTGGATGGCCTTTGCAGTAGCATACTAGTAGGAACTGCTAAATGCTGGTGGAATTGAGAGACATTCCGCGGGTGTACTGCCTCGGTAATCTCTGTATATCCGCTGGTCGACTGTATCAAATCAATATATCATGTAACAATATATTTGATCATACCCCATACTTTAAAGCAGCAGTTTACAAATCGGGTTATATTTCGGGTTAAAAACGCATCACACAAAAAAAAACTTATTTGGGTACTTTTTGAACAGTCTGCCGACTTTTGAAATATGTTTACCAAAACAAAAATTAGGAAATTAGGCTGAATTTGTGGATTATTATTAGTTATAGGTCAATATTTTATGAAATAACCACACAAACCTACAAGTTGGCAAGATTATTTCCAGCAAAGAAAACGGCATATTTTTATTTTCGTTAAAAAAGGTTATTTAATCCAGTGCTAAGGTGCCCATCCCTGCCTTTTAATCAGATTAAAAATATGCCTATAGTAATTATCTAGTGAAAATACCTAGATGTATAAAGTTTCGTGAGGATCCGTTCGGCGGTTTTCTCGCCAATTGAGTTTAAACACAATTTCCATTTCACATTTATAATGTAAATATACTAGGTACGATGTGTGTCTGTAGCATTAGAGTGCAAGCTGTGTAAGTCTACTTTTATGAAAAAGTGTATTTTTATGTAGAACGCTAGAAAAGTCAAATACGCACCGCGCTAAATAATTCTGTTATACTTGTCATATTTCTACTCGTTGTTATTAGTGATACGCAAATTGTGTAAGTCCAAAAAGCGTTCTTCCAAAATATTTACTTGAACAGAATTTTTTTTTTTTCGTTTTGAAATTATTTTATTTTTTGTTTTTTGTCTCCCCTACAAAGTTTGAAAAAATGACTTGCACAATTCGCACTCTAAGCTAGCGATATGTATCTATCCTCTAGGATATCCAATCCATTCGCATATTCACCGCAAGTCTTTTTGGCTAATTTTCCAAAACTGATTGATTTGGATGCTGCTGATGTTGATAACTGATCAATGATCATACATACTTATTATGGAAAATATAAATGACTAACAGTACTTGCAAATGCACGCAAACAAATAAGTAAAAGCAATTGGCAAAGAAGAAATTAACAATATCTAATAGATAAATAAAAAAAAAAAATTAGCTGTGCCGGCCAGAGTAATTCGAAGCCCCTTTCTTCCGGACTCTTAGAGTTCAATAACTCCGAAATGAAATTACAACTGCCCTGCATAGATTACATGCCATAAAACCGAATGGCGCACAGTGTTGAGCTGGTGCAGACGCGAACGAATGCATATGTGTGTATGTATGTATGCATGTGTGTATGTTTGTGCATGCACATCTAAACGAACAGCCTTGCCGTAGCGTCAACATTGACTGCGCCAAAATGTTTTGTTGCCAACAGCGAAGCAGCAGCGCCGTTGAAAGAAAAACTTCAACTGCAACTGCAACTGCAACTGCAACATCAAAAACCAGATAAACCTAGGAAAATACTTTACATAACATGTTATTGAACTATGGAAAATAAAAACAGACAGTCACAATGCAATTATTATTGTTTTTTTTTTGCTTTGCTTTGCTTTGTTTCATGTTTTTGTTTTACTTGTTGTTGCTGCTAATGCTGCCTGCTATTTCTATTGCTAACTCTATTTAGTCGGCAACACACAATGCAAGTTAATTCGTGGTACGATGGTTTTGAACACATACACGCACACATAAACACACCATGCATACATGTATACGAGAATAGATGACGAGTAGCCGATTCGGAAGGGGTATCGGGACAAACAGTACGATTTGTTGTACAGGCAGGCAAGCGAATGCGGCTGAGCCAAATTCATTATAAGTGAAAGTCAGTTTTTTTACTGCAGTTCATTAACATTGAACTACGTGAGTTGGTGAGCTTGGGAGAGCCGAGTAGGTTGGCTGCATTGCTGTTGCTGTTGAGTTGCGCTCGTAGCAGCAAAGTGCAGCAGAAAGCAGAAAATAAAAATCAAATATGCAATAGCAAAAACAAAAACAAAAAATACAAACAAGCAAGCTTGCATTAGAAACAACAAAAAAAACACGCGCCAATAGCAACACCAATACATACATACATATGTGCAATAATCAAGCGAGCTGAACGCAACAACAAAACAAAATGCAACATCTCATGAACAGTGTTGCCGTTTTGATGCAGTCGTATAAAATGTGATACTTTTTTAAGCCATAGATACGGAGATACTTTTTATTTTGGCTTAGAAAAAATTGTATACCTACCTTTTTAATCGGTATCAAATAATGAAATGAAATTTAATCCATATCAAAGAATACGAGGGTCACTGCGAAAGTTCGCGGAATCAAGCACTTCCTGTATTGGCAGAGTTCTGCTATTGGCATATTCGTAAAATTTGACGTTTTTTTACCTAGAATTCAGTTAACAGTTCGATTTTAAACTGCTCGGTCCCGTTTCAAAAACATATAACAAGAGTAGTATTTGCGTGAAAAATTGAAATTTCGAATCTTTACTTCCGAGTGATTTTGTTTTATGATTTTCGATACAGTTTTACACCGCATCAATGTTTGGAAAAACTTAATTCGTTATTTGCTGATGAAGCACCATTCAAAACTATGGTTTGCAAATGGTTTGCAAAATTCAAGCGTGCAAGACCAACGTTTGACCTTCGTGAAGGTCGTCCATGCACTTCTGCTGACGCAAAATATAATGATGCTGTGCGTGAATTGATTTTGTCAGATCGGCATTTGACATATGGTGAGATAGAGGCATTCTTAGGCATTTCTGCGAAATAAATATATACGATTTTGCTCGATCAGTTGCATATCAGGAAGCTTTGCGGTAGTTGGATCCCACACAATTTGAAAGAACGACAAAAACAGGCAAGTACTAATTGGTACAAAGAAATGCTAGATAAATTCGAAATGGGTCGTTCAAATTCAGTATATAAGATCGAAATAGTTGACGAATCTTAGATATATTCATGTGAGCCTGAAACTAAACAGAAATCGACTGTATGTGTGTTCCAAAATGAACCTAAACCCACAAAAATGGTACGTTAACAAAACGTTACAAAAAAGAATGATTGCTTGTTTCTTCGAAAAAAATGGGTAATGTTGGAACTGTTTCTTAAACGATCGAACTACCGTTATCACCCAGTTACTTCTTCTTTTTGTCATACATCAAAAACCAAAAAAAAAACAAAACGCGTGGCGAGCGTTTTTCATCGCTTGAAGGGGCCGCTAAGCATTTATCGGATGTAAATTTTATCAAACTTTTATTAGGCATCACTACCTATAGCAGGCATTTTGACTAAGAGGAGGGCAGCTCAACAAATATTTAAATACTGATTCAATGACTCCAATTCAATTCAAGCAAGAGCTCTGGTAACTAGATCACCCTGCTCGTTTGGAACTTTTATATTACTCGGTACAATATCGAACCGACCTTTTTCTCTGCATAACCAAATCGAATGATTTCGATGGATAAGTTGTGGAAAAACGAACAAAAGCCAATATTTACGTAAAATACCTAATTTCAAAATTTCACAAATATATTATGCGAAACTGCTAGTTGGCATATGTGTGTACATGTCGACGCATCCAAACAATACTGTACTAGGTCTGAAAACTGTGTTTTGCAGGGGAAGCTCTCAAAGCTTAAATTCGATATGAAACTTCAGTTTTATGCTAAGTATATTTTCACTTGTCACTTGTAACTTCTATTTGGATTGGAAGTGCAATACCAAAGCTCGATACTATCTATGTTAGGGTGTACGCTTTATATAAAACCATAAGAAAAAATAAAAACTTGCTACATTGTTTTTCATGGCAAGCTTTTAATGTTTTTATTCTGTAAAAATCTCTAGTTGTATTATAGGTACATTTTTGCTTATAACTTTTGATTGGATTGTCCGATTGATACCAAAATTTGACAGCATCCAAATTAAGACACGAATCTAATACTTGAAAACACAAAAAACCGAGAAGCGTACTAAGTCGACTTAGTACAGTATTGGTTGAAAGCGTCGATGTAGTCAGCAAGTGTTCGGTAAAATATAAAAACGGCGATCTAAGATTGCACAATTTTAATTTTTTTTTAATAATTCATTGGTGTTACGAAAAAAAAAAAACATGAATGTATAAATTTGTAATACCAATGTTTTTAAGGCGGCGGCAACACTGTCCATGAAGCAACAGAGCAGCGCGGCGCGACGCATCGACAGCGTCGTCGAGGCCAATGATAGCGAAATGGAAAATGTGCAACTTTCAGTTGGCGCACCATGCATGGTTGCGGGATTTCGGCGTGTGATTTGAGGTTGAGTGGTTTTTCCACAAAATTGCATGCGCTCTGCAGCAAAGCAACGCGCAAGCCCGCGGCTTGATGGTGTACGGTGCACATTAGTAGTTGTCTAGCAAGTATCTAATGCCATTGCACCACACCAACTCAGGGAAATACGTACATATAGATACACATGCATACTTACTAATCATTGATGGCAATAGCCGCAACAACAACAAAACTAATCATAAAATTAGCCATGAGGCTTGCTAGTATTCTTCAGCAGTTTTTGCCGACCGCCATGCATCATGCGCATATGTATGTGCATAATGCTGTACTTTTGCTAGTGTGGCTAAGCTGTCTTCACATTTAATTACCTTTACCAATTACATAACTCTTTGAAAGTAAACAAATTATAGAAATCATAGTAGATATTTATGTAAGACCCAACTAAATCCTAATTCCTCTCAAACACATATAATTCGATCACTTTTAATTCTGATGCATTATACATTAGGCCGTGGAGATCTGTACGAAGGGAAATTAATCGATATCGTGTCATCGAAATAGGTAGTCCTCTAATTTTTCTGAGTAAAAAATTCTTCAACGACATTTGTCTAAAATTAATTTTGTCATTCCGGAATTTGGTTTTTATGGACCAACGCGAATTTTTGAAAATAAAAAATCGACAAAAAAATAACCAGAACAATATGCACATCAAATTGAGTGCTGAATCCAGATATGAAATCAGAATTAAAATAGGAGGAGTCACTTTCGAGATATAGCCTATGTTCCGGTTTTGGAGGTGGTATAGCATCTCTATGTTATAGTCATCCGATATCGATGATTTTCGCTGACAGTACTTTGTGTACAATAAATGCTTCAAATCCAAAATTTCAGAATTTTAGCTACAAAAATTGAAGAGTTACACCCCAAAATGTAGACCAATGGTATTTGAAGTTTTTTTGCTTCCAGTCGTACCCTGTGGCGTATGAGTAACATTTAATTTTCTTAGAGTTGGACATTTTATTGTTATGGTTGCAAACTAGTCCCACTGTTTTTAAGATACATATCTGCTTCAGTTAGGGGTATGAAACATTGCAGTAGTTTTACTCATATGGACATAAAAAATCTTAGTGAAATTTGTCAAAATCGGACCGCTATAACATATAGCAACCATATAGAGATTTTTGGGTATAACTTCCCTATCTAAACAGCTAAAAACATCCGATCTGAAAAATTTTCACCGAAATTGTTAAGGTCAATATGAATACAAATAGTGCAAACATACAACTTTCAATAGATGTTTAAATGGAGAAATTATACCCCAAAATAGCTTTTTCTATCCAGAAAACATATAAAAACACCAATTTCCCTGGCACAATATAGGTTATTAAATTATCCCGGCCATGGTCCTACTTCGCCCATTTTCAATACAAACCGTCCCAGTCTGGATAGGAATCTCTATACCAAATTTCATTAACATCCCACATAGCATTTGGAAGATTGTTTTATGAAAACTGACTATACCGAGTCCTTTTCTATACCCTTTGATGATTAGAACCTGATTAATCATTTCTGCGATTAGAATAACACTCGAAAATTAGTCAGACCAGCGATTGAAAAGTAATTTTTTTTTGTCATGTAGAAATCATCTAACTGAGCATTTTTCGATCCCCTTTGCTGATTAAAATAAAATAATTTATCACAAATTGATCATGCTAAAGATCAATATGTGATCTTTTACTTTGCTTTTTTAGATTAAAAAAATATTCCTTATCCTAGTATATAAAGCCATAATTTTTCATAAAAAATTTCAGAGAATTTTATATTAGATTTCGGTATTGATGCTTGCGAATGTTGTAGAGCAGGAACATATGGATGTACATATGTATGTCTTCCGCGCTGTCGTATATGGGAGTGCCAAAATGCGCATATGAATTTTCATAGAAATTCATTTATGGATTGAATAAACTCCGTATTTGCTTAATATTATTGTAGGCTAAAAATCTGTTTCAAAAGTTTCAACCAAAATGTGGACTGAGGGTGACTGTGGAAGTTCTTTTTGCGATATTGGGAGAGGTAAGGCTAAGAGTAGAATATGTAAGACGATAGAAGATGGGAAAGAAATGCGATTGTAAAATGACCCAAACTTTATAGGAAAATGAGTAGAAAAGTATTAGAAAATGTTTAGAAATTGATCAGAAAGTTACTGAAAAGCGAACCAAAAAAGATGCGAAAATGCCAAAAAAACGATTGAAAAATTACACAAAGAAGATTGGAAAGCCAATCGAAAATGATCAGAAAAACGAAGAAAAATTACTCAATTAAAAAGTGACAACATAAGATTCAAAATCGAAAAAAATAAAATCGAGAGGGATTCGAGAAAGTACGATTAATATAAGACTCGAAAATTGCTACCCAAGAAGTGTTGGACGTATGGTACCATTTTCTATCGACGAAAGACTGTTTTATGATCAGGAAATGAGCACATTTTCCATTATTTTAGACCTGAATAGGGATCGAAGAAGAGTGGAATATGATCAAAAAATTCATAAAATGTTTGTGGAATATTTCAATTTATGCCAAGTTAGAGTGCGTACAAACAGACAGACAGACGGATATTTCTTTTTTCAAAGCTTACCATTTTAATATGTAAGTATAAAAGCATATCTATCTGGATTATTTCATGTTGTTAAAATCTAACGTTATAAAAACAAAATTAGAATACTTTGTATACTACTTATGTACAAATCTGTGTTCATATCGAACAATAGCTTATGTCGAAAGGCAAATTTTCAAGATACTCGTAAGTTGGTGTAATTTTGTAGCAGTTCCCCGCACATGATTTCTAAGTTGAATCATTGAGACTAAAGCTGGCTGAAAGCCTGAGAAATATTTTAAACAAAAACTGCAGAATGTACCTACTCTCTGAGATGAATTATTTCAATTTTTGGGAAAGTAACTCATTTTTTCCTTAAGTACACTTAAGCTACTGTTCCATATGAACACAGAAATATACTAAATATTTTCAAAAATGTTAAAACAATTCAGATTAAGATCAAAAAGACAATGTAATAACAAATGGTTCAGATGGCTTCTGTAACCATTATCTAAGTGATGGCCATTATCTTTACGCTTATACAAACAAGCGCACGAAATTCGCTCAAAAACCATATGCTCCTCAACTAGCATTGAATGAGACAAAGGGCACGTTATCAGTGAGGTTATACTGAAAAATCAGTTGGGTTTTTTGTTCTTTATTTACACATATACATGTAAAATGGTAGTAAAACACATAAGCCAACTGAAGCCAAATGCCTACGAATATCGTGCACATAGAACTACGTACATACGAACATATTTATGCATATACATTTGTGCACATATTTATACGAATATTAAATTTTCAAGGCGAATTTCGATTTCAGAATCATATCACTCATACGCAGAGCCATACATATGTAGGTATGTATGCATGTGTGTATGCATATTAATAGGCTGAGAACTATCGACATATGTATAAGAAACAACAAATTTTCTTACATCTCAACTTACTTTGGCACGCTATACGCTAAAAAGCATTAAAATCATGTTAACTCAGAACAAAACCAATAACAAAGGTAACGGTGTTTCAAGCATGGTTTGCACTTGAAAAGCCAAATGCCCAATGTCAATAGCGCTTGTGCAGCCTTGAATAGCATACACACGTTCTTACATACATATACAAAAATTATATGGAAATGTACAAGCATACATACATAAATAAGGTCTAACTAACTACGTAAAAGGCCCGCCCTGACACTCAGGCTAGCTAAAGAATTATACAACGGAAAACTAATAATAATTTAGTTAAGTTTATATATACAAGTGTACATATGTATGTATAACCATTTTGAAAATCAATTTGCATTAGATAAGTGTTCTATGTATACACCAAATCGAAAATTAATGTATGTATGTATGTGGTTGCGAATAGGCATAGATAGTTTCTTAAATTACATATCTGTGCCCGCAAATTAAAGTAGCCTAATTCGAGATAACGCGAAATTGAGTTATTGTTATAGTGTGAATCTTTGGAGGAAAACGCATCGATCTGTCTTATCCCCATTTAAATTGGAGTAATATTTAAAAAGTTATTAAGATATAAAAATTATCCTAACTCAGATAGAAACATTTTGCACCAGTTAAAACAACTTATCTTCTAGCAAATCTCTTAAGTCTAGTATTGTATGAAAAATCGTTTTATTAAAACATCCTAACTAGAGTTATGTGGGTACTTTATGGACGTATTTATATGCGTTTTCAGTTTATTAAAAAAACTTAACTTGAGTTAGGAATTTTTTTTATCAAATATGTTTTCATAGCCTAAGTGGAAATAGGTTATTTTAAGTGATTTTTTTTTATTTTTACACAATTTATCTCGAGTTAGGTTTTTTCGTTAGAATATTTTTCTCATTTCATGCGTTATTATCTTCAGTTAGGTTTTTTGTTGGAAGCAAGTGGATATGATAAACTGAGATAAGAGATTCTTCAAGGATATATATTATAGAAATTCAATTAATTATTATATACTGTATACATAAAACACCTTTTTTCATCAATTAAACTATAATGTGGCCGCTGATGTGCAGTGCGTAGACTGCTCGCCTGCTATACCAGAGGTCTCGGGTTCTAACCCAGTCCGGACAAACACCACAAAAAAATTTTCTAATAGATTAAAACCCAATTATTGGATTTTTATAAATCGCGGTCACCTCTCGGTAGTGGGCGGCATACCCTCCGAGTGTATTTCTGCCATGAAAAGGCTTCTCACAAAAAAGCATTCGCCGTTCGGAGCTCGCATAAAACTGTAGGTCCACACAAATTGTATGAATAACAATAGTTAAGAAGCACACTCGTCATAGTTTTAATATCGCCATTTTATTATTATTGTAATTTTTTTTATTTATTAATATAGATATTTAAGCTTAAAAGCTAGAAACTAACAGATATTTTTATACTCAGCTGTACTAGTACACAGAGTATTATAGTTTTAATCACATAACGGTGGATTGTAACAGAGTGAAATAATCGAGATAGATATAGACTTATATATATCAAAATGATCAGGGTGAAAAGGGAAATCGATTTAGCCATGTCCGTCCGTCCGTCCGTCCGTCCGTCTGTAAACACTCTAACTCGCGCAAAAATTGAGATATTTTGATGAAATTTGAAATGCAAGTTGGTATCGAGACTGAGACGGTTGGTATTGAAAATGGGCGAAATCGGACCATGACCACGCCCACTTTTCCTATATAGAAATAATCGGAAATTTGGTATCTCAGTCACTAATATAGCTGGAGCGATGAAATTTTACCCACGTGTTGAGCTCAGGCCCCTAGGAAGAAATTTGATGAAATTTTGGAAAATGGGCGGTGCCACGCCCACTTATTAAGCGTCAAACCTTGAAAGTTTTATATGTCATAACTCAGAAACCATTGAAGATATATCGACAAAATTTGGTACGCGTGATTTACTTACTTAGGCATACGTTTGGACGGAAAATAGTTAAAATCGGTTGACGGCCACGCCCACTTTTATATATGTATATTACAAAGTGACCTAATAAAAACATTTTAAGCGATATCTCTGTCAAATATAAAGATCTATCATTGAAATTTTGTCGCGTGAGTCCAACTGCGGACATAAAACGAAAAACACAAAAATTTTGGAAAATGGGCGGTGCCACGCCCACTTATTAAGGGGCAAACATTGAAAGTTTTATGAATCATAAATCAGAAACCATTGAAGATATATCGATGAAATTTGGTACGCGTGATATACTTACTTAGTCAAATATTTGGACGAAAAATTTCCGAAATCGGTTGAGGGCCACGCCCACTTTTATATATGGGTCTTATAAAGTGACCTAATAAAAACATTTTAAGCGATATCTCTGTCAAATATAAAGATATATCATTGAAATTTTATAGCAGGAGTCCAACTGCGGACATAAACCGAAAAACATAAAAATTTTGGAAAATGGGCGTGGCACCGCCTCTTTTTATAAACAGGCATATACGAGATTTCTGAGCCCATAACTCGACAAATAATTTATATATAATGACGAAACTTGGTGTGTACACTTTCATTACTTGTGGTAATACACGCTCGAAATTTTAGCGAAATCGGTTGACGACCACGCCCACTTTTATATATGAGAACGGGGCCTAATAAAAACATTTTAAGCGATATCTTTGTCAAATATAAAGATAATTCATTGAAATTTTGTGGTATGACTTCCACAATAGACCGGAAACAACAAATAGAAAAATTTTGGAAAATGGGCGTGGCACCGCCTCTTTTTACACAAAGGGATATACGAGATTTCTTAGCCTATAACTCGACAAATAATTGAGATATTATGACGAAACTTGGTTTATACACTTTTATAACTTGTGTTAATAGCCACGCAAAAATTTATTGAAATCGGTTTATGACCACGCCTACTGTTTAAGAAAGATATTTCTGGAACACCCTTTGGGAATTTGTAACGTGACATCTTTGTAAGTAGAAGTCATAAAGGAATGAAATTTTGCACAAAGTATAATATTGATATGCTTAGTTGGATGAATGATAAAAATTTAGAAAATGGGCGTGACTACGCCCACTTTATGCAGCACTCGCTTTATATTAATTGCACCGTGTTTCCATCAAACGCAAACAAACAATGAAAGCATACAGCTGAGTATCTAATGTTCGATTCCACTCGAACTTAGGCTTCCTTACTTGTTTTATATAGCACTGGCAACTCAGCAGGGCCGTGCGCACGGAGGGGGGGGGGGGTTGGGGGTTAAAACCCCCCCCATGACCAAATCTAAGTTGCAATGATTTTGCAAAAATTTTCAAAATACAGTTTATAAATTTTGCATTGAATTTTGACTCATAATTTTTGACAATATTAGTTACAATAATTTTACGGAAGAAGAATTGGTAAAAGTTGCAAAAAATAAGGTTGGCTAATACATAAGTTCGGCACTTTGAATTGCACTTGGAGCTTTCCGAAATTACAAAGTTGTGTAGCATATGTTCGTTTGGCATTTTTAAAAAAAATTGTACTGATAACAAAAAATGTTCATTTTGTGAAAACAGTGAGAAGTTTCAATTAACAAGTACTGTAAACAGTACACGGAAAGAAGTTTGTATACTTGAATCAAGAAAAATGCTTTCTTGATATCAATTTAGAAAATTTTTAGGGAAATAAGAAAAATTGACTTAATTATTACTGGAAATAAGAAATTGAGTTTTCCAAAAATGAGACAATTATTTTCTTATTCAAGAACACTAACAAAATCTATAGAAAAAAAATGTTTAAATAAATAAGAACATCTTTTCTTAAATTTACTTAAATGAAGAAAATCTTTTTGCTAATATCAAGAAGAATTTAAGAAAATTGTGTTTCGACGAATTGGAACAACAAAATACAGCGAAAAAAATGTAAAATGAATAAGAAAACGTTTTCTTGAGCGAAGTAAAATTTTTCTTGCTGAATTTGCATTTCCAAAGTTACATGTATTTTTTTTCATTTGCCATCCGCTTTGCATATTTCTGAATATATTTGCAATTCTCAGATTGTTAGTGAAGCATTTGGTATAAGGAGTTCACTATTTGCATCTTCATTTATATTAAATAAAATGTTGTCATTTCAATAAACAAGTCCAAGGAAAATACTAGTTGACTAATGATGGTTTTCTAATCCCTCATGATTAGTTTTCATTTTCCTTATTTTTTACGTTTTTAATATTTTTAGAAAATATTTGCTTAATTTAATATTTAATATTTTCTTATGCCTCAGACACACATGTGGTATGAATATTAGAATATCAATATTATGATTTGGCTATGCTATGAAAATTTTCAATTAAACTACAATATGAGGGTGACACATATGTGGTATAGACCGAAATATTATTACTAGGGCATGGAAATCTATGCAAATACATGTTTTTCTTAGATTTAGGTAGAGCAAAATAAATAAACAATCTTTGCGAATCGTGAAATTGTCTTAAAAATGGCATTCAAATGGTTTTGCATATTTTGCATATTTTGGTCATATGTGCATATTTTTACATATTTTGCGTTGTTTGCATTTTTTTATTACATATTTCGCATTATATTGCCTATTTTTGTAATTTGCAAGTTGACAGTTTTATACAAACGAAATTCATGCATAACAGTCATCTGACGACGAATAGAGTTTCGTGTGAACACGGCTATTATTAGTATTTTCGATACGGTGCATACCTGTCGTCAAAGAGCCGTTTTCAAACATGCTCCTATTACCTCTGTGGATGTAGAACGTTCGTTTTTTCGACCGAATCGGCAAAGTTTTCTTTTTGAGAATATGAAAAAATATTTCATTGTGTATGCTAATAAATCGTTAAATAAGGATTAACCTTTACAAATTATGAAATGTTCAAGACTGAATTTATGTACATATCTATAAAAACATACATACATATTGCTAGCTTAGAGTGCAAATTTTGTAAGTCCTTTTTTCAAACAAAATTAACAAATTTCGAAATGAAAAAAAAAATTTCTGTTCATGTAAATATTTTGGACTTACACAATATTCTTCGCTTTTTGGACTTACACAATTTGCGTATCGCTGAATAACAACGATTAGAAATATGACAAGTATCACAGACTTGTTTAGCGTGGTGCGTATTTGATTTTTCTAGCGTTCTATATAAAAATACAGTTTTTCATAAAAAGTGGACTTTCACAGTTTGCACTCTAAGCTAACGATATGTATAAACGTACAACGTAAGAGCAAAATTGAATTAAAAAATGTTTGTACCTACCTAATTTATTTAACTATTGTAACTTCAATAAACATGAATTATCTGAAGTTGAAAAAATTTGAATTAATGCATTTTTTTTGATTTTTCATGCATATTTCTCAGTTTTTGTTGCATTTTTTATGCGCATATTTTTTATTTTTTAGTACATGAAATTCCATGCCCTAATTATTACTATACTACGATGTGTGTCTCTCGCATTACTTCGTTAAGCTCGTATAAGAAAAGTTTTACTTGCAACAAAAAAATAATTTCTTAATTTATTTCAAAAAAAAAGAAAAAAAAAACACTTACCCTAAGTAAATTATTTCTTATTTATTTAAAATCCAATTTTACTTGAAGCAAGAAAATGTTTTCTTATTTATTTAAAATCCAATTTCACTTGAAGCAAGAAAATTTTTACTTATTTATTTAAAATCCAATTTTCTTAGATTTTCTTGATATTAAGAAATTATTTTCTAAGTTCAAAATCAAGTCTAATTTTTCTTGTCTCGGCATTGATTCTAGTAAAAAATTCTTTCCGTGTACTATTCAGGACCTGGTTAACTAGGTTTTGATGAATCATAATGAGTTTAAGAAAAGTTAGAGAACATTTAAATTTATGGTGTATGGGTCTCGATATCTGTTTCAGCAAATATGTTTATCTTAGCGAAAAATGTATGCGAATGCAAATCAAAATTAAAACCCCCCCCCAAGGCTAATTCCTGCGCACGGCCCTGCAACTCAGGCCTTCGGCTAGTTATTATTATTATTAAACTTTAATCGTGTTGCCTTTTACAAGGGATGGATCCTGGTAACATGGAGGAAGAAGACTTTCTAAATATAGATTATAGTAGCGACGACTCAATTAAGGACTCATTTTTTAACGATAGTCAGTCGGACACGGGGTCAGATAGTGCTGATTAGCCTATGCCTTCCTACACCTTTTTCGATCTTCTGAATATTTTTATAAACGCTTTATACACTTTTTATTTAACTGTACATGACTGTGTTTCCGGACAACCTACGTGTTATATGTGGCATGAGACCCTCGCAAATCGTGGTGGCAATGGAATAGCATCGTGCTTATTCAAACACTTAAATAGTTTACCATTCAATATTAAACATGTCGTTTTTTATAGCGATTGCTGTCCTGGCCAAAACCAAAACTCTTTTATTAGTACTATGTTTTAAATCTTCATGCAAGGTGATACTAACATTGAGAAAATGAATCACAAGTTTTTGGTTCCTGGTCATACGCATATGGAGTGTGCTCTAGACATGCCTTAAGTGAACGAAAAAAAAACAAACGAATATAAAGATTCCTCACTGGGTTTATAAACATATGTATTTTGCACATGACTCTATATGTCGATTCCATCACCGCGCCCCTTTTTTCGGCGGTTCCAGCTGTTATAACCTTGAACCTCTCGCTTGGGAGTTTTCAATAATCATTTCCGGATAAACGAAGCTTCTTGTGGTGATTTCCCTAGTACCATTCCTTTTTCAGTATTCGGTAAAATAAAACGCAAATTCAGTTCGGGTTGAAAACGATCCGCGGCGTAGGATTATGGATTATTTTTTTCAGGCCCAAACAACAATGATTAGCGAAACAATTTTTACTTTATTTCATTCATTTCAAACAAAAATTAAAAGTCAAAAACTCTAAGACTTCTAATTCCACTACTTAGTTAGTTATATCCACTTAAATGGTCGTTTCGGGTCGTTTTCGACTCGAACGTAGGTCTACGCTTAAAAACACTTAACTCGAGTTAAATGGAAATAAAAACCTTATTGGGAAGAATTCGACACAATAAAAGAACTTAACTAGAGTTAATTCCGTTTTTCGTAAAAATTGCATCCAATAAAAGCACTTAAGTTATAAATGACAATTTTTTGCAATTAACCTTGCTTTAATATTTCTGGTTCACAACTATTCCTTCTCTAACACTACAAATCCATTATTTCCTCTTTTAAAAATCCGAATTGGTCCAATGGTTTGAATTTTGACAAAAAATTGAGTTTTCTCCGTTCACCGTATTTTGAGTTAGGCTACTTTAATTTGCGGGCACAGATATGTAGCTACAGGCAGGGCCGTACCCAGGAATTTATTTCGTGGGGGGTTACATCGTTGTGGATTTTGAGAAAAATATATAACTTATTTCGTGCACTAAATAAAAATAATAAAAAAAAAATCTGGTTTCTCAAGTGCTATTTAGAAGAAATTTTTTTTACGAAACTTTTGATTTTCAAATTAGGATTTTTATAAGAAGTTTTAAAAATCAGGAAACTTTTATTCATTTAAAAATTAGACTGTTTTATTACAAATACGATGAATACTTTATTTTTGGTGATTTTATCCAAGTAAAAAAAAAATAATATTTTATGGACGAAAAACTCGGTTAGATTACCCAGCTTTTTTCAGCTGTAAAAGTCCGCCTCATGATTTTTAGCTTATGTTGAGACTCTAACTTGTTTTTTTTTTTGCAACTTTGTTATTTGACATCCGATTTTTAAAATTGATAGATATGTCATTATTTTAGTCTTTTGAGCAAGGCTGCAAAATAACGTTATTTTTAACAATAAACAAAAAAAAATTTTTGTTTCTGTTGAAATATTCGATTTTATAAACGTAAAAAGCATAACAAAATCCATTTCATTTCAACTGTTATCAAAAAAAATTAACAAATTTTTTTTTGTTTTAATAACTATCAAAACAATTATTTCAAAAAAATATAGTTTCAAATAACACATATTCACATAAATGAATTAAAACAAATAAAATTTTTGTTAATTTTTTAGATATCAACGAAACAAAATTATTCTGATTAAAGATTTATTGATAATTTTTGAAACGAAAAAATTTTGTTTCTGATAATTAGCAAAACAAAATAATTTTTGGTTATTTTTTATTGATATTTTTTGAAACAAAACTATTTTGTTCATTCCTTGAGCAGCCTTGCTTTTGAGCAGGGTTTGAAATTATTTTCAACTTTTTTTTCATTTCCATTGAATTTCATTTTCATTTGAAAATTAAAAAATTAACAGCGCAACAGAAGTATAAAAAATAAAAAGTTCTACTGTACTGCATCTGCGCAGCCTTAAGTTTCAAAAAATTATAGTCGTCTGTTGCTGTATTGTGGAAATTTGTACAGCACAGCAAAGGGCAAACATAATTTCGAGTTTTTACAGCACTGTTGTTTTTGTTTTTTTTTTTTTGTTCTGTGCTTCGACTTAAGATATTTTCAAAGGAAATCGAAATTCAAAAGTTCTCAAAAAATTATGATAACTTTCGCAAAACAGCGACAGCTTATTTTTGAGACTGTTGGTGTTATGCTGGCAAACAGTGCTTGGGAAGCTTTATATTTCCTCCTAATGTCCTTTTATCTGTGAAGTCGTTTTCATATAGCTGGGTCACCTAACCGAGTTTTTCGACCATAAAACATCCTTTTTGTTTCACTTGAAAAAAATCGCCAAAAATAAAGTATTTATCGCATCTTTTTAATATTACGCTTAAAATGTTTGCAATAAAACAGAATAATTTTAAAAAGAATAAAACTTTCCTGATTTTTACAACTTCTTATAAAAACCCCAATAAAAAACCATTTTTTTCAATAATCGCAAAAAATCAAAAAATGGTGACTTTCCAAAGTTAGTATTGAAAATATGTAGGTGAAATCGGACTACATATAAAAACGCACACATCCCATATATGGGATCTTTCGAAAAACACACAAAATGTTATAATTCAGAAACTAATATAACCCGAGTAATGAATTTTCAGCCGTGACTTTATGAAGTTA
The DNA here is from genome assembly GCA_960531455.1 of Urophora cardui. Classification (NCBI taxonomy): domain Eukaryota; kingdom Metazoa; phylum Arthropoda; class Insecta; order Diptera; family Tephritidae; genus Urophora; species Urophora cardui. The sequence continues at coordinate 49,241,389 of OY482673.1, forward strand.
TAAGGAAATATGCTAAAATTTTAGAAATGTAACATAATTTAATTTATAAGTGGTATGTCGTTAGAAGCGTACTTTAATTATCTTTCGAACGGAATAGATACGGTTTGCGGGTATTTGTAACTTCAGCGAAAAGAATTTTTGATTGAAGTTGTAACCAAAAAAACCCAAAATTACCATTATCTCAAAACCCTAACTATAAAAAATGGTTTTGACCTCAGCAGGTTCATGCCAACCCTCCCAAATACCTGGAATTCTTGGTATTTTCTCAAATTAATTATTTGTAACCTAGTGTTTTCAACATATAGCTTTGAATATGATAGAAGTAAAATTTATCTACCAGAATTTCGTGGGGGGTTCAAACACCCAAACCCCCCCTCCCTAAATACGGCCTTGGCTACAGTTATATTTTGTTTTGTGTTCTTTTTTAAACGGTTTTATTTAGATCACCCCGTTTGTTTTATTCTTGGGTCAAATTTAGTAATTCAAATTTCACCCTCTTCCTGTCAACCGATTAATCTGAAATTTTGTACGCATGTATAACCCCGATGACAATGCAATATTATGAAAAAAAAATTCCGATAGGTGGCGCGTGGGTCGCTATATTTACAAAAATCGCATTTATGGTCCGATTTGGCTGAAATTCGGAACATGTATTACTACCTTGAAAAGAAATATTTTCTTTAAAAAAAAATTCCGCTAGGTGGCGCGTGGGTCGCTATATTTACAAAAATCGCATCTATGGTCCGATTTGGCTGAAATTCGGAACATGTATTACTACCTTGAAAAGAAATATTTTCTTAAAAAAATTCCGCTAGGTGGAGTTGAGATCGGGGTAATTAAAACTGAAAATCCTATTTGCAGGGACTACGTATAGAGGCGTTGGACTGCAATAAACTAACGGGCAAGAAACCTTGCAATAATGAAGCACTAAATGAATTAAACAGAATGCGAAATAAAAACTAAAAACTAGAAAATAAAAATAGGTAAAAAAACTTTTTAAGTTAAACGGTTTTATGTTATACATACATTGCAATGTTTAAGATAAATGTACTAAAAACCAAAAAATAATAAAATAGATACAGTCGTGGGAATTATAAACATTTGCATAGACTAGACTAAAATAAAACCGGGGGGCGCGTCAATTGTCTACAATCGTTGATTAAAATGTTTGTTTTGTAATGTTACACTATAATTAGGCAGTTGTTCAACCGACAACGATGGACGTGTGATAAGTAGGGCTAGAATGTGGAAAAAAGCTAGCAAGCTCGATTATAAGCGAGTTTTAGGTTTTCATAGTGGTGAGCGAGTAGTACTTTTATCATATGTTTTGTCGATTAAAGACAAACTACGAGCAGTGAAACGATTCCTCGTGTGAATGTCCAACGATAAACTAGTTGAAACATCTCTTTTATTACCATGGAGTGTATAACTATTGGAATTTCCATGAGAAAGAAAATAGTAAGTAATTTCCTCACCGTCTGCGGGCCAACTGCCTAACGACGAATTAAACGATTCTTCTATCGCACATTAAGTCGATAATTTGTAGACAATTGACGTGCCCCCGGTTTTATTTTAGTCTAGTCTATGCAAATGTTTATAATTCCCACGACTGTATCTATTTTATTATTTTTTGGTTTTTAGTACATTTATCTTAAACATTGCAATGTATGTATAACATAAAACCGTTTAACTTAAAAAGTTTTTTTACCTATTTTTATTTTTGGTTTTAATAAATAGAATTTATAGAATATTTACTGAATTTATATACTTACCTTCTGTTACATTAAAGTTATTCGTTTATAATCTGAAGGTTGGTTTATATTATTATTGTTATTGTTTCTTCACAGAAAGGCAGTGTTGTATAACAAGTATGTATGTTTTAATAGTTCTTAGGCGATATGTTAATATTATTTTACGATATTGCTCGATTATTATAAATTAAAATCAGTCGTTTAGAAATATTTAGTTTTATTTTATTTCCGCTTTCTGATTTTGTTTTTATTAACGTTACATTAAAAGTATAATTTAATTTTCCGTTTGAATTTGTATGCTGTCCTCACCCCTTTGGGGGGTTGTAATAAAATTCCAATACAGAATCTGTCCTTAACCACCTGTACATATCTCACAGCTACTGAACTTCTTACAATACGAAATCACACAATAGAATATTCTTTGTTTTTTGTCCTTTACGAATTATTGAAACCTTTTTTCGATGATTTCATGTTTTAAATACAACATATTTTTATATATGTATGTTTTATTATTAAGTTTAAGTTGTTGTTTTATATTTTTTCGGTTTATCTTTTCTTCACTGCTACACTGGCATTTTTATTTTGCATCGAATTCCGTGAATATGTAAAGTCTTGCCATTAGCATCCACAAATCCCACCTTAACTCTTCGAGGACGCATTTATAGAATTTTTTATAATCTAACATTGGAACGTGAGTCCATTGGGATCTGTAAATAATATAAAATTTAACATTAGATTATGTAAACCGATAAATTTACTGTAATTAATTAGAGTTAAAATTTATGAAATCATGACTAACAGCCAGTTTCACGAAAGAATTTAAATTTAATTTGATTTTTTTTACTCGAATTTTATATGTAATCTGACAGGGAAAAGATCAAATTTTCACTTAAACTTTTTCGTGAAACGGGCTGTAAGAAAGTAATTCTAAGGTTTGAAGTTAAAAACTCGTTTTATATTACACTACGCAACAATTAATTAAAAAAATAATACCAAGATATTTAGGTATGGGGAGGATAGGTATGGGCCTGCTGAGCTCAGAGCTTTGTGTGGTTAGTTTTTTGAGATAACAGCAATTTTTTGCTGTTTTTGGTTATAACCTCATTCAAAAATTATAATCAAAATATAATTTTTCTTCGACCGGAAAAAAACGCCAAAAATAAAATATTCATCGGATATTGGTAATACTATTACGCTCAAAGCGTTTGCAAATAAACTTTCCTGATTTTACAACTTCTTATAAGAAACCTAATTTCAAAATTATTTCAAAAATCGCAAAAAATTAAAAAAAAATTTTGACTTTGACCATCTGTCATTCAGCGAGATTTGGTTCAATTACTACAAGTTATACATCGTTGTAAGCGCATTTTATTTGTCTTTCGAACGAGTAACTGATCGCATTTGCGACTTCCGCGAAAATAATTTATGAATCAATTGATAACCAAAAAACACAAAATTACCGTTATCTCAAAACCCTAGCGATACAAAAAATTTAAAAAATAGTTCCGAGCTCAGCAGGCGAATCCCTGAATTTCTTGGTATTTCTTAGCTGTAGCATAGTGTTAATGATGCCAGAAATATCTGTGCACATTTCTGTGGACCTTTGGAAAAGCAACCTAAGCCTAAATTCGCAATTTTACAGGGGAACAAACAGTTTTGGAAGTCTTTGCATGATATATTTTCAAAGAAGTAATGATACAAAAAATCTTCTGTTCTTCATTTTTAATTCATTTTTTTTCTTAGCTTAACGGTTTTCAAATAAAATACATAAGTGATTTTCCCAAATCGCTTGGCCTCCTAATTGAAATAAAGCTTATTTGGTAAACTGAAATATGATAGAAAATCGACTTCGGATGGTAATTAGGTTGCTTTTTCAAAAGCTTATTTAATAAAATATGTGAACTAAATTAAATTAGGTTCTCTTTTTCAGTTGAATTCCTGATTTTTTTTCTGAACTCTATCTTATATGAACTTAAGATGATTTTCGACTCATCATATCTCTTGAACCCGAAATGATATAATAACGCCGATTAGAAATATAAAATAAACTTGATACGGAAAAAGCTTTACATAGAGATGTAACTTCAACTACCGTAAATAAATATTTTTTTTATTGTTGAATTGGGGTAAACTAAAAGCCGATGATGCATTTTCTCTGAATTATTATATATCACTAGCGTCACTAAGAAATGATTTCTCATGCCTTTTTTGTTATGTATTAACGTTCACAATGGGGTATGTGATAGGTAATGATGATAGCTTTATTCACCTATTGTCATGTAAAATATGTATTATCGTTACCGTGCATAATAAACTCTATAAAGAAGACCTTTAAACGCTATTTAGATGCAACCAATTTCCTTAGTTTAAGCTGTAGTTTATTGTTTGGTTTCTCGCATTTAATTCTTTGGTACTGTTTGTTCCAAACCGTCCGAATATGATAAAGCTCTCGTCATTTAGAAATTGAACTAATAATTTTTATTGTTAAACACCATTAAGCTTTTGCGCACAATTTTTGATTTCGAAACCGAATTTCATAGAAAATACATGCTCAAGTGAAATCAAATCAGAATATATCCTAACTGTCTTGGCCCTTTCTGCAAGTCATGTTAGAGTTATCTCGAGTAGGTACGCTGTAGGTATTTTGAAAATTTCTCTTACCAGCGAGCTTTTTATCTGCCCGCATATGCATATGTTCATATGTATAACCGTAACAATTGTATTTCTACTAGTGAGCACAAATTTACTATATGTGTACATTGGTATATTTGAATGTATGTAAATATGCGATATAAACATACGAATAAACGAAGGGCAAACAAGCAAGCGTCTTAGCGGCAAGCAAATTATCATGCATAGAGCTTTTTATAACGAACGATCCGTTAAGCGGTGCAGTGCGAGGTGTTGTAAATTCAAGCTTCCATACCCTCCAAAAATAGATATAAGCAGTTTAAAGAAATAAGGACTACCACAACGGCGCTGATTCCTGGTATGCGCTCATTTGTTCTGCATTTTTTATGTTGGTCCAAACAAATAGCGTTTTCTTTTCTACACAGATATGTTGCCATTTTCAGGTCCAATCATTGATTTTCATAGTAAAAGTACATTTAAATTGTCACTTATTTAGTTTATCATTGTATTTAATTTAATGTAGTTTTTTTTTTATTTTATTTTATTTTATTTTATTTTATTTTATTTTACTGTTATTTATTTTATTTTCTTTTATTTTATTTTATTTTACTGTTATTTATTTTATTTTATTTTAAATTATTTTATTTTACTTTTATTTTATTTTATTTTACTTTTATTTTATTTTATTTTATTATATTATATTATCAGCCTTATCGTGAACTTCATGTGAACAAAATGTTCCCAAAAATTACAAAGCAAAACAAAAACAAAATGTGAAAAATTGTTATTGTTTTGCTTTATATTTTTCGAGGGAAATTTTTCACATGAAGTTCATGATAGGGCTGATTATTTTATTTTATTTTATTTCATTTTAATTTTTATTTTATTTTTATTCATTTTATTTTATTCTATTATATTTTATTTTATTTTACTTTAATTCCTTTATTTTTCATATATCAAAGCATTCACCAAATTCACATTTACCATAAATTAATTAGTCTCCATAAAAGCCCTTATTATAACAAATTATCTAAGCCTTATTTCCCATGGTGTATAAGCCTTAGAAATAAGGGTGCCTCTCAGATAGAGAGAGAGAGAGAGTCATGAACTGATGACACTAACACATCATTTCATACAACTGACATTCCTTACAGGTTACTCGCATTAAATTTTAAACTTTACGATCATATGAAATAAGCCTCATAAATGGCGTACATTTTTTGGAGGGTATATGTATATGTATACACATTCGTACATTCCATATACATAGGTATGTGTACGTACGAATGAGTATATTTATGCACGTTCGCATTATAGCCTTATATATTGCAATGACCTTCCCACACTGCCATGGCTAAATAATATAAATACATATATGCACAAACGTGTGTATAATATGTATGCATACAACTGCATATATATGGAATACTATGTGTAGATATGAATCCACATAGCCACAAGCATATACATAAATATGTATATTTAAGCTTGAGTTATACACTTTAAAGAAAGTTCCGACATGCCTTTGAGGATCGCACAAGAACTAATAGCGTTTTCGATTCTGCGGACGGGGGGAGTGTGACATTTTTGGCAATAGAACAATCAACCCTGAAAAAATGTGTGGATTCTATGTGGAATAGAACAAAAAAATTTGACAGCCCAATAAAAATGGAGAATAAGTGCGACATTTTTGCCAGAATCGAAAACGCCATAAGGTTTCAAGAAAGCTAATCTTACAGCAATTCGTGTGTTCATTGGGCAATTCGAAGATCAATAGTCATAAATGGCCGCATGCTTCTCTGATATTCAAACTGTATGCATCCGCGATTAGTCTCATTTTATGCAGGGTATATGTATATATACATAGGTATATATATGCACCCTCTAATGAACACAACAGCTAAAGCTCTGCCATTATTAATTGAACTATGTATGTACATACATATATACTTTAGGGTGGTCCCCAAATGTATGGGGACAAATTGTGCGACACCCCTTAACCCTTATATTTAATATCGTTATTTCGGGCATTCGATATAAAAAAAATTAATTTTACTTTTTTCCTTTCCATAGAGTTTTCGGAATTTTGACCCCTGTGCGACACGCCTTAACCATCACCGATCGCGATTAAAATTTATTTGTGATATATTTGACTGTGCTGTTACCGATCTAGGGGGTGAGAGTGAGAGCGAAGAAAATCGCTAATTTGATTTTTAAAGACCAACCTAATATACATATGTATGTACATACATAAATGTGCATACTTATTGGACATAACACATACATATTGGAAATAAATAGTTTTCAGAATGCAATTTCGCACATTTTTTGCTGCCATGCCAGAAATCGCCGGTTCGAACCGAGCCCGCACCATCACCAAATTGAAATAGCTATACACTCAACTTTCGTTGTAAATAGTTGTTAAATTTTCTTCCACTTACCCCCAAAATTAAAATAGTTAATTTTTTTTTAATTAATTAAATTGCAATTATTGGAGTTTTAAACGAATAGCGATCACCCCCTCGGCAGTATACGGCATACCCTGCGAGTACTTTTCTTTAATGAAAAAGCTTCGGCATTCGCCGTTCGGAGCCGGCATTTACTGTAGATTCACCCAAATGGTAGGTAAAAAATAAGGAGCACGCCTAGAATTGGGGAAGAAGCTCGGCCTAAAACTCTTTAGAGTTATATTCGTGCCAGTGTGTTACACATATGTACATAAGTATATCGATTTGTAAATTGTGTGAGTGAGTGAATTTTCTGAGTAGGTACATACATACTTTTAAATTACAAACTTCGAGGCCTTTGTACTGTTTTTTTCGTAGGTTATATCAAAGGTTTATTCCATACTAGCTGACCCGCCAAGCGTTGTTCTGCCTAAAATTTATTCCTATAAAGCCTAAAGCAAAATTCCTAGACTACCGTGTTGCTCACCGTAATATCCCTATCCCTATCCCTATCCCTATCGCTATCCCTATCCCTATCCCTATCCCTATCCCTATCCCTATCCCTATCCCTATCCCTATCCCTATCCCTATCCCTATCCCTATCCCTATCCCTATCCCTATCCCTATCCCTATCCCTATCCCTATCCCTACCCCTATCCCTATCCTTATCCTTATCCGTATCCGTATCCCTATCCCTATTCCTATCCCTATCCCTATGCCTATTCTATCCCTCCAAGTTTTGATATCCTACGGAAAACATTTCCAGAGATATTCGGCATTAAATATTAAGTTTGTAGGGGTTGTGCCACGCCCCTTTTTCCGATAGCTTCCAATTTTTCTCATAAGTATAGCACAGTTATTGTTTATCTATGTACTAATTTACAGGGTACTACCATAAACACTTTCAGAGATATTCAGTATGAAAGATTAAGTTTGTATGGGAGGTACCACGCCCCTCAATATTTTCAAATTTGTTTAGCCTAAAACCGATTCGAGGAGACGTCTAGAAAATGATTATTGAAAGTTTCATTCATTTCTATGCAGTCGTTTTTGTGTGACGCAGGCGTTATGGTAGAAAAACCACATTTTTGGTCACATTTTTCCCACATTTTGGTGAATAACTCGGGAACTGGATGAGGTATCCAAATGAAAGTTGTCCTAAATTTTATGTTAGATGTTAAGTTATAGAATGGTGAAAGTTTCATGCAATTATATTCAGTAGTTTTTGCGTGATGCGCGCACAATCATACAGACGGACAGACAAAAATTCCAAAAATTGTATATTTGGGTTACGCTGGTCCAATAACGACCTCTCCTATAAGGTTTTCTTGAATATCTTCAATCTACAGACAGCGACCTGTTACAATTTTATTATATGTATAGATTTGCTGTCGTATCAGTGTTGTACATACATATGTATAGGAAAGAAATGATTACTGTTGAAAATAATAAGCAATTGTTACTGTTCTACTGCACCATACGTACTCGTAATTAGGAACCACCGGAAAAATACAAGCAACATTTTTTTGAAAACTCTTGCCAAAATATCTACAAAGATATTTCACGACATATTTGCAAAGATTTCCATTTTTAACACCATATCTGAATTATGACGTACCTATGTGTAATCGTTAACAAATGTTATTGTTTTTTATTTTATTATTTTATTTTTGTTGTTTTTGACAACAGAACACTTGCCGCCGATACCACAATGTCACTGCCACAGTCATTGCCACTGAAGCGTGCATTCACTTGGCACGGGTATCAGCTGCAAAACAAGATACTACATATGCACATACATACGCAACTATGTATGTATGTACATATGTACGATTACAAAACTGCAAAATGACCGCCACCAAGCCGAAACGGGCATTCAACTTAAGCCGATCTCAAAAATTTGTGTGTGTATATTTTGAAAACGAGTCACTGTAAGACATGAAAATTTCGAACAAGTAAAAATTACACAAACCAAAAGGAAAACGAAGCAATATTAAAAATTATAATTGATGAAGTAGAATGTCGGATGTAGCCGTATATTATATAACCAGATGTGGGTTTAAGTCGGATTTCGTTTCTTGCTGCGTACATACATATATACATACCATTTGATATCATGGTGCCGCTATTACGCCTGCCATGCCAGATATTTAACTAATTAAAATCCAATTAATGGATTTTTCAAAAAATTGCGGTCACCCCTCGGCAGTGGGCGTCATAAACTTCGTGTGTATTTCTGCCATAAAAATTATTCTCACAAAAAATTCGCTCTTCGTTCGTTCCCCACTCAATTGGTTAGGGAAAAATTTAAGGAGCACGTCTCCTTTAATTTTACGATTTTATATCTTAATCGGCTGTGGAAGGTTAGGTTAGCTTGCAGTGGCTGCTAGTTCCTATATAGCGCACTTAGGCCCCATTGTGATACCACGTGGATCCGAAAACTCCCATAATTTTTCTTATCATTCTTAAATTTTATGTGCCATGTACATTAGGCCTTCTCGCCTTATAGGCACTAAAAAAGTCTGTCGTAATGATTTTTGACGACGTTTAACATGCTGGCATAAATAAGGTACATTAGGTTAGTAAAAAGTAAAGTGTCCTAATGGCGCACCGTCATCTCAAGGCAAATACGCTGGTGTATTAAACTTTTCAATCCGACCAAAAATATTAAGAAAATTTTATTTGGACGACAGCTATTTTCCAAGAAGACATCAATAGGGGGGGCGTACGGCGAAACTTTTTTGCGATACGGTCTAATGTAGGTATGTACATTAGGGTGTTCCTTATAATCAAATTAGCGATTTTCTTCCCTATCACCCGCTAGATCGGTAACAGCACAGTCAAAGATATCATATATAAATTTTGGTCCCGATCGGAGACGGCTAAGGGCTGTCGCGCAGCCCAACTAGCACCTAAGTAACAATGACGGATACGGGAACCTTAGGTGTGTAGCAATTACGGAGCATTCACTAAATGTACGACTTCGGTGAGAAATTAACTTTGTTTGACAAATTCCCAGTCGCTCCGTGGTAATTTCTACCTATAATTGTTACTTTAAAGTTAAGTGGATTTTTAGTGACATTACCGGTAGTAGAAACGTCGTGGTTACTAGTAAAAGTACCTCGAAGTTTTTAAAACTTATACGTGGCAAATAATGGTAGCGGCGACAAATTCATGTTACTTAAATGCAACTTTAAAGTGCCAGCTACTTTATAGCAACAGTAATAGTTTCGGTTACGTTTTTGGGACGTTAATTGCCCGCTTAATGTCACGAAACTTGTAGGTAATATTCGGTGGTGATAATAAGGTATCCATTACCTATAGATCACCACGTAATTGCCAACGGCTACTACAAAGTGCATGTTACTTCTTAAGCTCACCACGAAGTAAAAAATTCTATCTAGTGGCGAGTATTACAAACGAAATTGGTCTCGTAATGGCGTCTGTTTAATCGCGATTGCCACACTGCAATTAACATCCAAAGTAGGTAATTTTTTCGCCGTTGGTAATTTCGTAACTTTCAAGTGCGCTATTAAAATTCTTACTAAGGCCGTGTGTGAATCGGTAGAAAAGAACACGACGAGTAAATGTTTGCCAGATATTGGGTGAAAAACATTTTACTAGCCGATAGCACTATAAGGAAAATTTCAAAGTTCTTGATTATTTACAGTAAAAATTAAAGCTTAAAAACCGCTTTTTCAAGAGAATAACGGTATGCTCTCATTTTGTTGTCAAGAAATTTATTTTTGACATCCATTTTTACATTTTTTTTTATTAAAATAATACTTCTACGGTACAATTTGATCCCGAGTTTTCTATACATTTTTATATGGTAGTTTTGTCATCGTATCAAATTGAGATTTGAGGGAGATATACAAACTTTACCAACTTTTGTGGGATTTTTTTAAATTTGTTTAAGTACCAAAATACGTGCAAGCATTTTGGAAAAAAAAATCGTATTTTAAAATTTTCAGATTTATGCCGGAATCGCAATTTGGCGTTAGGTCGGTCGCGCGTTGATGTATTAGATGTTGGATTGTAAACATGTTCACTGTCACTAATATATTTTTTTTAATTTTTTCATAAATTTCAAAATTTTTCATAAAAAAAAAAAAAAAAACAATTTTAATTACTTAATGTCAAACGCCCGACTTAGTAGAGAAATGTTCAACTCAGGCGTTATACAGGGTTGCAATTAACATACGATATTACAAAAATTTTACGATCAAACGCTTGAGGTCACAATGCGATTTGCTTCATATATTTCCATACATTTCTACTCACTTGTCAGAAGCGCGACCGACCGAACGCCACATTGCGATTCAGGCATTAACCTTAAAATTAATAAAAAACAAGTAAGGAAGCCTAAGTTCGAGTGGAATCGAACATTAGATACTCAGCTGTATGCTTTCATTGTTTGTTTGCGTTTGTTCGATATAGGGTGTATTTTATATGACACGAGTGCTGCATAAACAGGGCGCAGCCACGCCCATTTTCAAAATTTGTATCAATCATCCAAATAAGCATATGAATATTATTCTTTGTGCAAAATTTCATCCCTTTATGACTACTAGTTAGAAAGATGTCACGTTACAAATTCCTAAAGGGTGTTCCAGAAATATCTTTGTTAAAAAGTAGGCGTGGTCATAAACCGATTTCAATAAATTTTTGCGCGTCTATTAACACAAGTTATAAAAGTGTATAAACCAAGTTTAGTCATAATATCTCAATTATTTGTCGAGTTATGGGCACCGAAATCTCGTAGATTCCTTTGTCTAAAAAGAGGCAGTGCCACGCCCATTTTCCAAAATTTTTCTATTTTTTGTTTCCGGTCTACTGTGGAACTCATGCCACAAAATTTCAATGAATTATCTTTATATTTGACAAAGATATTGCTTAAAATGTTTTTATTAGGTCACTTTATAATACCCATATATAAAAGTGGGCGTGGTCGTCAACCGATTTTGGTAATCTTTCGTCCACACATTTGGCTGAGTAAATATATCACGCGTACCAAATTTCATCGATATATCTGTAACGGTTTCTGAGTTATGGCTTATAAAACTTTCAATATTTGCCCCTTAATAAGTGGGCGTGGCACCGCCCATTTTCCAAAATTTTTATATTTTTTGTTTTATGTCCCTAGTTGGTCTCCTGCCACAAAATTTCAGTGATAGATCTTTATATTTGACAGAGATATCGCTTAAAATGTTTTTATTAGGCCCCTTTATAGTTCCCATATATAAAAGTGGGCGTGGCCGTCAACCGATTTTGATAATTTTTCGCCAAAACATTTATCTAAGTAAGCAAATTACGCAAAACAAATTTCATCGATATATCTTCAACGGTTTCTGAGCTATGGCATATAAAACTTTCAACGTTTGCCCCTTAATAAGTGGGCGTGGCACCGCCCATTTTCCAAAATTTTTGTACTTTTTGTTTTATGTCCGTAGTTGGACTCCTGCCACAAAAATTCAGTGATAGATCTTTATATTTGACAGAGATATCGCTTAAAATGTTTTTATTAGGCCCCTTTATAGTTCCCATATATAAAAGTGGGCGTGGCCGTCAACCGATTTTGATAATTTTTCGCCAAAACATTTTTCAAGGTAAGCAAATTACGCATACCAAATTTCATCGATATATCTTCAACGGTTTCTGAGTTATGGCATATAAAACTTTCAATGTTTGACCCTTAATAAGTGGGCGTGGCACCGCCCATTTTCCAAAACTTAATCAAATTTCTTTATAACGGCCTGAGCTCAATACGTGGGTAAAATTTTATCACTCCAGCTATATTAGTCACTGAGATACCAAATTTCCGATTTTTTCTATATAGGAAAAGTGGGCGTGGTCATGGTCCGATTTCGCCCATTTTCAATACCAACCGTCCCAGTCTCGATACCAACTTGCATTTCAAATTTCATCAAAATATCTCAATTTTTACGCGAGTTATCCTGCGTACGGGCGGACGGACGGACGGACGGACGGACGGACGGACGGACATGGCTCAATCGATTTCTCTTTTCACCCTGATCATTTTGATATACATAAGTCCATATCTATCTCGATTATTTCATTATGTTACAATCCACCGTTATGAAATCAAAATTATAATACTCTGTGTACTAGTACAGCTGAGTATAAAAAAGTATGAGTGAAAAAGTTTGCCCACCTATACGAGAGATAATTATTGTTGATTGTACATAAATATTTACAATCAAAAGTATACCAATAAATTTACAATGCTACGCATATTGGTTTTTAAATCAATGACTGCATTTTGAACCTGTTGGTATTTTATTCTGGATTTTTTGCGAGGTGCGTGACAACCGTGTTTAAAAAATATAAGCACAGGGTTGATATACGCAAGTTCCAATTAGGTAGTCATAACTTTTCCGCTACTTTGAAGTCACATTATAGTGGCATTTGTTACTTTATGGGAAATATAACTTTGAAGTTACATATTTCCAGTAGTCGTCACTATCGTCAAGTTTTATTAACTTTGAGGTCGTGATTTTTGGTTAATACGACTACAAAGTTATTTGTTATAAAATCCGCCATATTTGTTTGTAAATATGACACAGTCACTGAATTAATAAATTGAAAAATGCCATATTATTATAATTTATGAACCGAAATTACTAGGTTAATAAATAAAATTTATTTTTAAGTACCAAAGAACCACTAAACAGTGTTTTGGCATCTAGGTATGCGATTTTTTTGCATTCTGTTGGACGTCAATAAAATAAAAATTTTCATAAAAATTAAAATTCGAATGGCGCGTGAAAATTTTAAACCTATCTCACCATATTTCACAATAGATTTTCATTCGCCTTAGTTTTTTCATGCAAATTGTCGCAAAACCATTCCTTTCATTATCATTATTATTAATACGAATTTATTATGTTGCCATTTTAGTTTCCAAATTAAATAATGGACAAGTTTCGCATACATGTATCTGAATATAAAATGAAACAAATATAAAATAAGCAAATAAGTTGAAAGATGCAGCAAACCATAAGTTAAAAAGGGAAGAATATATGCTAAGTTCCCCGAAAGTGGTACTAATCATGCTGTCACGTCGCCACTACGTATCTAAAACGACAATGGAACGTTGCCGAACACGTTGCGGCGACGACTCTGGAACGTTGTGGTTACCGAAAATCATTCCCCATTTTCGGCGTAAACACGTAATAAGAACGTTCCTATTACGTGCCTATGGCTAGTGCCACAACACTTTAAAGTAAAAACATTGGTCGTAGCTACGATTCAACGACTATTTGTGCTAGTTGGGAGGGGTCACATATGCTAATATGAACTTTGACCCCTGTGCGACACTCCTTAACCGCCTTCGAGCAGGACCGGGTTATCCTTGAGCGCAAAACTATCGATTTTTAACGATTTTGGGCATTAGATACACGAAAAATTAAACTACAATTTTTGAGTCTACATAGAATTTTCCGAAACTTAACCCCCGTGCGACACCACTTAACCATCTCCGATCGGGACAAAAATATATATAAATAGCAACAATAACAAGTAAGGAAGCCTAAGTTCGAGTGGAATCGAACATTAGATACTCAGCTGTATGCTTTCATTGTTTGTTTGCGTTTGTTCGATATAGGGTGTATTTTATATGAAACGAGTGCTGCATATACAGGGCGCAGCCACGCCCATTTTCAAAATTTGTATCAATCATCCAAATAAGCATATAAATATTATTGTTAGTGCAAAATTGCATCCCTCTATGACTTTTAGTTACAAAGACTTCACGTTACAAATTCCAAAAGGGTGTTCCAGAAATATCTTTGTTAAAAAGTAGGCGTGGTCATAAACCGATTTCAATACATTTTTGCGTGTCTATTAACACAAGTTATAAAAGTGAATAAACCAAGTTTCGTCATAATATCTCAGTTATTTGTCGAGTAATAGGCTCGTAGATTTCTTTGCATAAAAAGAGGCGGTGCCACGCCCATTTTATAAACTTTTTTTATTTTTTGTTTCCGGTCTATTGTAGAACTCATATCACAAAATTTCAATGAATTATCTTTATATTTCACAGAGATATCGCTAAAAATGATTTCATTAGGTCACTTTATAATACCCATATATAAAAGTGGGCGTGGTCGTCAACAGATTTTGGTAATTTTTCGTCCACACATTTGGCTAAGTAAATATATTACGCGTACCAAATTTCATCGATATATCTTTAACGGTTTCTGAGTTATGACATATAAAACTTTCAATGTTTGACCCTTAATAAGTGGGCGTGGCACCGCCCATTTTCAAAAATTTTTGTATTTTTTGTTTTATGTCCGTAGTTGGACTCCTGCCACAAAATTTCAGTGATAGATCTTTATATTTGACAGAGATATCGCTTAAAATGTTTTTATTAGGCCCCTTTATAGTTCCCATATATAAAAGTGGGCGTGGCCGTCAACCGATTTTGATAATTTTTCGTCAAAACATTTGCCTAAGTAAGCATATTACGCATACC
Organism: Urophora cardui; assembly: GCA_960531455.1. Classification (NCBI taxonomy): domain Eukaryota; kingdom Metazoa; phylum Arthropoda; class Insecta; order Diptera; family Tephritidae; genus Urophora; species Urophora cardui. Next base: position 49,256,718 of record OY482673.1, read on the forward strand.
AAATTTCATCGATATATCTTCAACGGTTTCTGAGTTATGACATATAAAACTTTCAATGTTTGACCCTTAATAAGTGGGCGTGGCACCGCCCATTTTCCAGAACTTCATCAAATTTCTTCATAAGGGCCTGAGCTCAATACGTGGGTAAAATTTTATCACTCTAGCTATATTAGTGGCTGAGATACCAAATATCCGATTTTTTCTATATAGGAAAAGTGGGCGTGGTCATGGTCCGATTTCGCCCATTTTCAATACCAACCGTCCCAGTCTCGATACCAACTTGCATTTCAAATTTCATCAAAATATCTCAATTTTTACGCGAGTTATCGTGCGTACGGACGGACGGACGGACGGACGGACGGACGGACGGACATGGCTCAATCGATTTCTCTTTTCACCCTGATCATTTTGATATATATAAGTCCATATCTATCTCGATTATTTCATTATGTTACAATCCACCGTTATGAAATCAAAATTATAATACTCTGTGTACTAGTACAGCTGAGTATAAAAATATATACATATAAGCTTGGAGACACTTATTTAACTATATTCCATCGAAAAGTTATGTTTAGTTTTATGATAAATTAGAAAATTAATTTTATCTAACTAATAAATTTCATATTGTGGTCGCTGTGGTGCAGTGGGTAGAGTGCTCGCCTGCTATGTCAGAGGTCTCGGGCTCAAATCCCAGGCCGATCAAACACCAAAAAATTTTTCTAATTAGTAAAAATCCAATTATTGGGGGTTTTAAGAGCAGCGGTCACCTCTCGGCAGTGGGCGGCATACCCTCCGAGTGTATTTCTGCCATGAAAAAGCTTCTCACAAAAAATACATTCGCCGTTCGGAGCCGGCATAAAACTGTATTTCCACCCAATTAGTAGCAAAAACAACAAAAGGAGCACACCTCGAATTGGGAGAGAAGCTCGGCCATAACACTCGTCATAGTTATAATAGCGCTAGTTAGTTAAATCAACAGCTTTCGGCTCTCTCTCTGTGTTTTATTCAACAGCAAAAGTATTTGTTTTTATAGCAAAGTTTTTGATCCAACAATTGATTCAAAAACGGGCGCTGTTGTTTCAAAAACTTTCTTGCTTTTAAACATTTTTTTTTGAGAAAATTTTTTTTGTGAGAAAACCAACAAAAGCAATAATGATGGAGAGAAGATGAAGAGAAAAATCCAAACAAAAGTTTATTTTTAGCAGAAAATTTTCTCCAAACATCCCCGTTGTTGATTTAAAGGCAAAAGTATTTGACCCAACAGTTTCCGTTGTTAACAAAACTAATGAGAACAAATTTTTTTTTAATTTTTTTTTTACAATAATTCATATAATTCATGGATTCTTTTTTAGGAAAAGAGAAGTATAAATAGGTTACTACAATTCAATATAATGTTGAATGTTCCACTATGTGATGATTGGATAGAATTTCAGGTTGATGTCATGGTTCGAATCCGGAGGGAAATATAAAATAAAGACGAAATAGCAGAATAAGAAATAAAGATAGCAACCAGTGAATGATAAGAAGGAGAGAAGGATAGGAGAACAAGCGGAGGCTACATATTTGCAGTTGGGACCCAGGTGGAGAGAAGATGAAGAGTAAAATGCAAACAAAAATTTATTTTTAGGTGAAAATTTTTTCCAACAATCTCCGTTGTTAACTTAAAGGCAAAAGTATTTGATCCAACAGTTTCCGTGGTTGACTTCAATCAACAACGCTCGCACCTTTGAAACAACAACGGAGCGTTGTTGGGCACATTTCAACTGCTGAAAGTAGTTTATTTAACAGCGAAAGTCTTTAGTTTTACAACGTTTTTTTTTTTTTTCAGAGTATTAATAAATTTTATGCTTCTGGAAAATTTAAGCAATTTTTTTGAAATTTTTACCTCTAATCATAAGACTGGGAATATAATATTTTTCAATTTTTCTTGTGAGCTAAAAGGCAACTTTCGGCATGTGTGCCAATAACGGTTTCCTGAAAAAAGCAAATCATGTCAAGTTTGATTTGGTTATAAACCGGTTTCGGCTATGTGCGATCTTCAGTATCTTGTTTCTTTCTCGACCCCGGTTTATAACCAAATCGAACTTGACAAGGGATGACGGAAATTCGTTCCACAATGCATCACAATCCTACCCTGTCGGAAATGCAAACAACAAAAAATAAATCACTACACCTTAATAAATTAATTAATGTAAATATTATTTACAGAAAAGCTGCGATAAAATGCATTTCATTTTCCATTATTCTCTTGCACCTTACTACCAATGTGTCTCTTTGTTTTGTGTAAGATGTAGTATTTTAAAATGGTGCAATAATGTGCACAATAGAGGTAATGAATGTGGACATGTACTTTCATACATACATATGTATGTATCTACTCACTATATAAATATACATACATATATTAATCTATTTAGGTACCTACATATGTGTGTACATATGTACATATCGCTCATTTGCTGCAAAACCGGCATAAGTAAAAAAAATCGATTGTCCAGAAAACGCTTTCAAAGTTTTCAACTGACTCCAATCTTACACAGAAAATAGGAAATCCTACAAATTCAAAACAAACCAATTCAGTATAATATATTTAACATATCCATAAAGGAAAATCAACACCAAGTATCCATTTATGGTTTTTTCCTGAATAAGAACCAACTCTCCTTTGCATAATGACGTTATTGTTGCAAAAATATATTCAATAGAGTGTCTTAAGTTATAATGTGTCATTATTGTTGAAAAAAAAAACAATAAGTTCGTATTAATTCATTTTATTTTCAGTCTTTTGAACTTCATATATACATATTATGTACTTATGAATATCACAAAAATAAACATAAATTAATTATAATTCATACACCGAGAGAAAAGATACTGGTAGATCAACGGGATTACGGGTTAAAACAACAGATTCCACAGTCAAATCACATCCAAAGGATATATCTGTTAAATTGACAGACGATATTTTGTTTTAACAGTTTTATTGTTGTACTACTCTGAAAACAAAAAATCGCTGTGAATCCAAACACTTTTGCTGTTAAATCAACAATTTTCCGCAGTTGAAATTTTGTTACTTAAAAATAAATCCCTTTGTGTTTTACATGGCAATTTATTTCTAACAATTACTTTATAATGTGTATTTTTAGAGCTATTGGCAAGTTTTTTAAATCTTTTGTTTGCATTTTTCTCTTCATCCTCCCTCCATTCTATTTCTAAGTACAAATATGTAGCTTCATCTCCGCTTGTTTTCCATTGCGGCACCTTTTTCGCCTTCACTGCTTGCTATATTGTGTTCTCTATTTTATATTCTCCTCCGATTTAAAACCATGACATCAACCTGAAATTCAATCCAACGGCATCATATACATAGTGCGAAATTCAACATTCAACTTTATATTGAATATTGAACTTTAGTGGCTATTATACTTACCTTTGTTCGAAAAAGCATCCGTGAATTAAAACTCACTCACGCAAGCAAAGCAACAAGTAACAACGGAGAAAGCTGGCAAAATAAATACTTTTTCTTTTGATAGTCAACAGTAATGATTTGTTGAATCAACAAATAAACATAAAGGTTACAGCAACAGATATTAGGGTTAAGTTTACAGTGACTCAGTTATATCAACGAAAATTTCTGTTAATAATTGAAGATCAGTCCTGTTGAACTAACAAATAGGTTTTAATAGATATATTTGTTAAAGTAAAAGATGTTTTCGTTTATATAACTCTAAATGTGTCTACTTAAACATATTTCTGTTAATTTAACGAATTTAGGGATTAACAGAAGAAAACTGTTGATACTACTGTGATTATTTTTCTGAGTGTAGAAACAGTCTTTTGAACTTAAGAAATTAAGGAACTCTTCAACATCTTTTCATCTTAAGTTATAATTCATAAACGATAAATGTTAACTTTTTACTTCAAGTAATTAAAAAATTAATGGATTCATGTTTCGTCTTGCTATCCTCACTATCACTTTCTTGTTGCGGTGATTTTGAGCAGTATGTTGCTTCAGCCACGGAGTCGTCAAAAGCTCTGTTCAATAACGAAAAATTGTTACGAATTTTTCATAAAAAATGACAGTACTCCATACAAAAATGACATATTTTAGGAAAAACTCGTAACAATTTTTCGTTATTGAACAGGGCTAAAGTCTTCCGAAAAAGAGGATGATCGGGATAAACTCGAAGATGATTTGCTGCTGTTGCAGTTTGACATTTTAAAATAACCTAAAACAACTTTTATTATTGTGATCGTGCGTTTTATTCATACATAGCTATATTTTTTATCAGCAATAGCATCATATTTTGTGTTAGTGAGAGCAATTTATTTTTACTGTTAATAGTGCTATATTCAACAACGACACATTTTGTTATAATGTAAAATGATGACGGTTTATTAGTCATTCTTTTATATGTAATAACGTCATATCACGAAATACTTAAGTTGGCGATAGTATTTTTATCAACTAGAACGTCATATTTTGTAATATACCATGTTTGAATTAAATCAAAATTTTCAACAAGATAGTCATAATTCAAATTAGCGCTGTGTACTTGAAAAAATCTAGATTAAAAATACCATTACCTTTTCACGAAGAACTCCACAACACAAAATATGCCTCTGTTTGAGAAAGCCAAACGATCTTAACACGACGGCAGCAGTCGCACAACTGAGATATGTCGTTCTCACGTATAAAAAAAGTTGAAACAGATGAAATGAAATAACGGCATATTCTCTTCTCAAGCGGAGCATATAAGAGGTATTCATATGAATTTTTTACTCAACATGAAGTATGATATAACTAACAATTCTGCATCATTAACTCAAAAATCACGTTTTTTGATTTATGCCGGTCTTGCAGCAAATGAGCGATATGTATGTAAATCATCTTAATATTTGACAAATAATTACATTTCATGTGATTGACAACAATTAATTGTAAGGCATTAACCAGAATAAATTATTTATGTACGAGGGCTGCTCGACATATTTTTAGCCTAACAATGAAAAAGTGTTACCAGGTGAAATCTGAAATTTCCATTGGAAAGTCTGACATTTTTATACTCAGCTGTACTAGTACACAGAGTATTATAGTTTTGATTTCCTAACGGTGGATTGTAACAGAATGAAATAATCGAGATAGATATAGACTTATATATATCAAAATGATCAGGGTGAAAAGAGAAATCGATTGAGCCATGTCCGTCCGTCTGTCCGTCTGTCCGTCTGTCCGTCTGTCCGTCTGTCCGTCTGTCCGTCTGTCCGTCTGTCCGTCTGTGAGCACGATAACTCGCGCAAAAATTGAGATATTTTGATGAAATTTGAAATGTAAGTTGGTATCAAGGCAGGAACGGATGGTATTGAAAATGGGCGAAATCGGACCATGACCACGCCCACCTCCCCTATATAGTAAAAATCGGAAATTTTGTATCTCAGTCACTAATAGAGCTGGAGTGATAAAATTTTACCCACGTATTGAGCTCAGGCCCTTATGAAGAAATATGGTGAAATTTTGGAAAATGGGCGGTGCCACGCCCACTTATTAAGGGGCAAACATTTCAAGTTTTATGAGTCATAACTCAGAAACCGTTGAAGATATATCGATGAAATTTGGTACGCGTGATATAATTACTTAGGCAAATGTTTGGATTAAAAATTGCCAAGATCGGTTGACGACCACGCCCACTTTTATATATGGGTATTATAAAGTGGCATAATAAAAACATTTTAAGCCATATCTCTGTCAAATATAAAGATATATCATTGAAATTTTATGGCAGGAGTCCAACTGCGGATATAAAACGAAAAACACAAAAATTTTGGAAAATGGGCGTGGCACCGCCTCTTTTTATAAACAGGAATATACGAGATTTCTGAGCCCATAACTCGACAAATAATTTATATATAATGACGAAACTTGGTGTGTACACTTTCATTACTTGTGGTAATACACGCTCAAAATTTTAGCGAAATCGGTTGACGACCACGCCCACTTTTATATATGAGAACTATAAAGGGGCCTAATAAAACATTTTAAGCGATATCTCTGTCAAATATAAAGATCTGTCATTGAAATTTTGTGGCATGACTTCCACAATAGACCGGAAACAACAAATAGAAAAATTTTGGAAAATGGGCGTGGCACCGCCTCTTTTTACACAAAGGGATATACGAGATTTCTTAGCCTATAACTCGACAAATAATTGAGATATTATGACGAAACTTGGTTTATACACTTTTATAACTTGTGTTAATAGACACGCAAAAATTTATTGAAATCGGTTTATGACCACGCCTACTTTTTAAGAAAGATATTTCTGGAACACCCTTTGGGAATTTGTAACATGACATCTTTGTAACTAGAAATCATAAAGGAATGAAATTTTGCACAAAGTATAATATTGATATGCTTAGTTGGATGACTGATAAAAATTTAGAAAATGGGCGTGACTACGCCCACTTTATGCAGCACTCGCTTTATATTAAGTGCACCGTGTTTCCATCAAACGCAAACAAACAATGAAAGCATACAGCTGAGTATCTAATGTTCGATTCCACTCGAACTTAGGCTTCCTTACTTGTTTAACATAATCGTGCTCAGAACGTTTTGGCGTACGACCATCATTTGTGTTGTTTACAGTGACTTGAACAATTTAATTTGCAAAAAAATGGAATTAACTCGTGAACATTTTCGTGCGATCATTTTTCACAAATTTTCACAGGTTACGAATCATGGATCTATGCGCATGAACCCGAAACACAACAACAATCGACCGTGTGGGTCTTCGAAGATGAGCCAAATCCAACGAAAGTTGTTCGTGGAAGAAGCAGTTCGAAGCAAATGGTCGCCTGTTTCTTCGGCAAATCTGGTCATGTGGCGACTGTTCTCTTGAGCAACGGAAGACGGTCAATTCTGAATGGTACACCACAATTTGTTTGCCTGAAGTCTTCGGAGAAATTCGAAAAACGAACAAGAGAAGACGAATCATTGTTCACCATGACAATGCGAGCTCTCACACATCGGCTTAAACCAACGCCTTTTTGGCGGGCAAAAAACTCGAATTGATGGGTCATCCACCGTACAGCCCTGACTTGACTTCTTATTATTCCCGCTCATGAAGAAAAAAAAACGTTTTGGAGGCAACCCTCGTATATATTTATATTTCATATTTAATTATAATGTTAAGTGTATTCATAATTTGTTTATATACACATAAAATTAGACGCAAGTTTAGCTAAATGAAACGCATCTCACAACCAAGGTCGTCGAATAGCCCAAAAACGTTGCTAGATTGCTTTATAGCAGCAAAACCGTAAATAAATCCGTGCCAACAGAAACAGTTAGATGTACATACTAGGTACATAAATATGGGTAGAACGTATAAAATAAAGAAACGCACAAATAAATGCTGAAGGAATCTTAGCTTAGGTAAAACGAATAATGAAAATAAAATAATTGGGCAATTCACAAGCTGTTGTAAAGTATTGTAATGCTGTATACTGGTAAAGGTTTACAATAGGTGTATCAGTAGGGTTGATTTTTCTCATACAAATTTCAATACAACCAATACAACTGGGCAGCCTATGTTTATTGAATGTGTTATTTGATTTAAGTTTTTTATTCTGACAGTTTGCTAAAAAAAATTTAAGCAAAAATATGGAAGCGACTGACGACATTCCGGTAAATATAATGGAGTTAAATAAATACAAATGTACGTACATATCTGTTTCATATTTTTCCTTTTTACTTCTTTACTTGTAGTGCAAGAGACGCATACGCTCCAACCCACCTAACAAGGAGGTGGGATATGGCCGAGAAGAAGATGCTGGTCGAATTCCTTTTGGAAAATCGAGAATTCGAGGTCTGTTAGGGTTTGTTATAATTTCAATTTTATAAACCACCTAATTTCGTTTACGTTAGAAACCAACTGCCCAATTTTACTACAATAGTTTTACCGCGAAAAAACTGTAAACAATAACGAAATACAACAAAACACATACGAGAGTCTGTTCACAGGTACTGCGTTCTTATGTACATTTTCCTATACAACATGTGTACAACTTTACAATACCCAGTGAATTGCCCAAATATAAAATATAACTTATAAATATACGTACAAAAATACGTAGTTTTGACTAATTTAATACACATTTTTCAGTGAGCGCATATACATACATACAAACTTATAGTTATTATATAGTTGTACTATACTGAACTGTAAATTTGAAATAAAACAATAAGTGTTGTACGCAACCTTCAACATTCTAATACTTTAAATAGCCGCTTGCTCTGCCCCTTCGACTAGCACCTGCATTTAAAAGTAGGACTAGAAGTGAGAAGCGCAGAATGCAAAGCGTGAAGCAGCAAGTTTGCGCTCATTATATGTATGTATGTATGTATGTCTGTTTGTACGTATACAAGTAATATTAGAGATAGAGAGCCAATATATAGATATATATATATATATATATATATATATTTATATATATATAAGTATATAAATATGTATGTATGTGCATTTATATAGTAGTTGCTATAGTAGACATAGGCGCACTCGCAGTCGCAGTCGTACTCACAATCATAGTTAAATTCACGTTCAGTCAGTCATATGCGTATCAGGAAGTAAAAATTTCAAGGATTGACTCATTAAAAAGTCGAATGCGAATACGAATACGAATGTAAAAACAAAAACGTTTTCAGCAACGTCGTCAACGACAGCTACAACATAGCAACAACAAAAAGCCAAAACGAATAACAAAACGCGTCGTGGCAGTGACGGTGATGGCCACGACATTCGACAAATGGCGATGCAAACGCCAACAACAGCAGTGAATCAACAACTTTGCATTAGAGAGCGAGAAGACCCAGCAGAGAAGTGTTAACAAATTATTAAGATGGCTTATTGGAAATGTCTATTTACAAAAGCTTTGCACTAAACACACATTTAAATAACATTAGTATAACTAATCATGTAGTTTCGATGAGTAGCGCCGCTCAACTCGGGCATACATTTTTGGATAAAGATGCACCTACTTCCTTTTAGCCATTTGTATATTTTGAAACGCTTAAAATATCGTTTAATTTGATCATCATCCCATTTGATTTACTGCACGATCAATACATATTGATCATTTAATGGATCATCAGTATATGCAGATATGGGTTTATCATATAACTGAATGATTGTAAAGTAGCTTTGAGTAATAAATAAATTTTTATTAAACATCACAAAATTTGCTTTAAAATGTATTATTTATTTATTTGGATGATTAAAGAAATTTTATTCCTTATTGGCATGATAAATTCATTCAAAAACGCCCATCTCTAGTAGGTATATATTGATCGTGTAACAGAGCTCAATTGCAAGTGGAAACTTGATGGGGGATGCTTATAAATGTTATTTTCTATAAAATTTGCCCATCCATCGCGTTTGAATTTACAGCGAACAATTTTTCTAAAACACAAGAGAGTTAAGAGGGGATTTACAATAATGTACCATTGGTTTTATTTTCTGAAACTTGATGGTAGTATTCTATAAATGTTTTCATTTAAGTTGTAATTTTTTATTTTTTTCATAACAAAAAGTATTTTTTAAAAAGTAAATTAAATTTAATCTAGTGTTAAAGTTACATACTTTGTTCTTGCATTTTTCTTCTTCCACTAATGAAGCTGCTGCTTCGTAAAGCAGAACACAATTTTCAATTAAAATTACTCATACGCCCTGACTGATTTGTTCGCCCTTCTATGGAATACCAGATGGCTGCCTCGGGGGTGCTTGAAATAAAACGAAACAATTGCAAACATTTTCTGTCAACTGTTGTAAAAATTTGTTTTGAGGCAAAGCTGTTTCGGCGTTGTGCCATTTGAGTATGAGTATATGAAGAATTATTCCAAAGAGGAATTGGCTTAGCCAAGGTCAAATATGAATGTACATAAAAGAGTTGCAATCTTGATAGGGAACTATAATAACTATATTCTATGTTAGGATCGTATATTTCTCTCAAAGATATTTAGGGGATTCACAACCTGTCATATTGCGTCATATCGTCATAAGTCATAATATTTTGTTGTTGCATTCTAGGCTATATGTGTACTAAATATATACAACTCTGCACGATATGTGTTTGGGTCGTCGTATTTGATCAGCTGTTTTTGTTTACTTCTTCACAGGGCTTCGGAAAAGTCTTTTATAACTATTTCCGTAAAATATTTTAATATGACATATGACTTTATGACACTTTGTGAATCACCTATTTGTCTATTTCATAATCATATTGTTAAACCACAAAATTAGATCAAATCAAGTGATAGTAATACACCGTTATATACAACTTTGTTATAGCCAAGATTAATTACTACGCAAATGTGTACAGTATGTACATATCTCTTTGTTTAATGTATATTTCTCGTCTATAAAAGAATGTTGCTGATTCACTTTTTAAAATGTATTTATACAGTTGTTGTAAATGTCACTTTATACACGTTGTACATACAACAAACGCACATAGGTATATACAAATAAATACATTGATACATACGTGCATATGTACATACATATGTACATACATATATGCACATTGACTCACACGTACTCGTTAATATTCCTACTGGGCTTTCAAACGCATTTACAACTTGAGAAAAATAAACCGGCTAGACTTTTGTGTAATTTTTATTTTATTTATTTTATCATTTTTTGTTTTTACTCAGTGTTACAACATACATATGTACAATGCACAATTGCATATGCTTTTGCTTTCTCCCAAACTTGTAACTGCATATGTGTGCATATAATTTGTGCCTTTGTATGTATGTATGTATGTAATAGTTTTGTAAAATAGTTGCCATTTTGTTATACATATATGTATGTATGTACATTTTGTTGTGAAAAAAAAATTGCACATAACCCCTAACCTAACTTTTATACATATCTGTGGTCACAAGCAATAATCGTTTAAGTCGCAAATTGCCACAGATATGCAAGTGCATGTATATGTTCTCTGAGATGTTCCCTACAAAATAGCTAAGTCTTATTTAAGAATTAAAATAGCATATTTAAAGGCTTACGAAATAAGGCCCGAAAATTATAAGGGTAGCAAATTTGTTTAGCGTAAGGCTTAAAATAAGGCTGATTTTCCTGTGTTGATGTCATCAGGCCATAAGGAGTACTCTCTCTCTGAAGAGCACACCTTATTCCAAAGGCTTATCCGCCATGCGAAATAAAGCCCAGATAAGTATTAGAAAGTTAGGAGTAAACAGAGTGAGTGCATAACAGAAGCAGAGCTGCTAGCATACTCCTTGTTTAGACCTGATTTTTCAACAACAAACAAAACTTTTTTGCAGGGTTGTTCAATGCATTTATCTATATGTATATGCTCCTATGTATGTATGCACAAATCTTCGATACTTTTGCAAAACCGCCTATTAGGCAGTAATCAAATTTTAAAAGAGATCGGAGGATTTTTTTAACCTTAACAAATGAAATAGCTTTTTTTCGTAGCAAAGTAAATATTTAACATAATTGTTTTTACAAGGACAAGGTTATGAATTGGGATGACCTACTTCCAATACCTGCGGCAAGAAATTAGCAAATTTCACGTTTTCAATGGCGGTGCCTTAAGCTATTTTGCAAGTTACCGATGATGTGAGTACATACACATACATATATATATATATATATATATATATATATTCTATTCTACAATACATACGTTTTTAGCGATGTTATCTACGCACTGCACACTCAATTTATTTTAGATTATTATGCATAGCCAGTGTCTGTAGCGGCACTACAGAGTGCCGAAATTTGGAATATTTCAGTAGATATTTAAGTATGTAGTAGTTATATCCCAGCCAACATGTGGAGTGCGCGAGGTATTATGACAACTTTCGCGGCGTGCTCACGCTCCCAAATACACCCCGAGAAGTTAATATATGTACGAAAAAGTCTCCCTCGCGCTCCTTAAAAGAGCGTGCACGTAGTCGCAAAATGCTCCCTCCCTCGCAAAATGCTAACCCGTAAAGGCACCGCGAGGACTCGTTAAAGTGCTATTTAGGATTTTGAAAAATGTCCAGCCCACATAAACTGATTCATTTGGAAGTGCTTTTTCCTACATTCTTTGAAGTGCTTCGAATGCGATTGGCTGGGATATATACATACATACATACTTTGGAAATATGTACAGTCGAACTTCCATAACTCGAATCGCCTAAATCCCAAAAAAAAAGTTCGAGTTACGGAGACTTTGAGTTACAGAATTTTTTAATTTTTAGTAAAAAAAAATCAATTTCATACATGTTTGTATTTTTTAAACTACATTTGGATGGCAATTTTTATTTGAAAACATTGTTTTACAAAAAACAATTAAAGTAAGTTACAATGCGGTGAAATATTCTGAAATTAATGACTGAAAGTTTACTTTTTTTTGTTGTTTTCAGCAAAAAAGGACTTCAATTTTAAGCATCATAAGCATAGTGTTCATCAGTAGTAGTGTTATTGGTTGTCAAATATAAACTCGATGTTCGGAAGAACTTATATTTCTCTTCAATCGACAAAGATTTTAAAACTCGTTTAGTTGCCATTATAATGAACAAACTGCATTTACTTCAGACCTGACAATAAGTGCGACTGACGTTGAACTGACTTATATGTAATACATAAAAAAAGCTGTTCGTGTACAAAAAGGAATTCCCCGAACTACAAAGGAAACTTCAAAAGAAAGCATTTCATGTAAAAAAAGAGATTTCTCCGAATTATGAAGTGAAATTCAAAAACAAATATGTGTTACTTCGAGTTAGAGAAATGCTTTATATGGGTGTGTATGGATTTTCTTTCGAGTTATGGAAAATTTCGAGTTATGGAAGTTCGAGTTACGGAAGAAAATTTGTATGTATGTAAATTCTTTCTTAACGTTACTGCCAACCATTTTCGTTCGAGTTATAGAAGTTCGAGTTATGGGAGTTCGACTGTATACATACATAATTTACTACTAAATTGAAAACCATCTTTATTTTGATAGTTTTCTCTGGTTAAAATTTATTTAGAATTTTTATATTAATGAGATATACTCGTAGAACTCAACGCTGGGTATATATGTACACTGGCAACATTCGAATATATGTAGTTACAAACAATTTTCTATTTTGTACTGTGCTTAATTCTAGTTCGTTTCATTTATCATTCGGTTCTATTGTGCATTGTATGCAATTTAATTTCATATTTCACTTCATTTCCTTACCTATACGCTATCTTAAATATAGGCGTATATGTATTAGACTGGCGCGATTTACTAACCTATATCATATCATCGAAATTCGTATTCCTCTAACTTTTCTGACTAGAAAATTCTTTTACGACATTTGTCTAAAATTAATTTTTATGTTCCGAAATTTTGTTCTTATGGACTAAGACGAATTTTAAAAAATCAAATATCAAACAAAACAAACCAATATGCACATCAAATTCAATCCAATTTTATATTGACCCCAATGTTCAATTAGAATTAAAATCAAATGAGTCGTTTTTTTTTGATTTTCGTTTTCGAGATAAAGCCTGGTTTCTGATTTTCGAGGCTGAATGCTCAAAATCGCATATTTTCGCATTTATCTCTTGCTGTGTATAATATAGTATCTTAAATTGTCTTGCAAAGATAAGTAAATTCAATATGGTAACAATATTTTAAAATTATAATTTGTCTTCCGGTATAGGTGAACTAGAATGCGCACTTTTTTCATTAGCCCAAAATCGCGGTTGGGATCTCAACGTTATATGTATATCGATATCATCGATATCGATGACAGCGCTTTTATTTATTTATTTATTTATTGATGTCTAAAATAGTTCATATTTACACAGACATTTAAGCGTAATTTAATATAACAAATAAGTATAAATTTATGATCTGAATAAATACATAGTAAAAATATAACAGAAAACGAAAAATTGAATGAGATATGCGTATACATATACAAAAGTTTCACTTAAATATAAAGGTAAACCGGAAGTTAAGTGCGCGCAAGATATGTGTTCAGTTCAAGAGCAGTCTGTATCGGATCAGTAAAGTCAATATCTAAGAAACCTGAGAAATAGTTAAACTCAGACATAGTTCTATTTAATGGTGCATTTGCGCTGTATACCGTTCTGCTTAAGCCAACTCTGAAAACATTAAAATTACGGAAATTCCGACTGGGAATATAAAAATGTATATTCTCAAGAATTGAGGGACAGTCAACATTCCCTATCACTATGCCCATTAAAATCGAGATAGCCTGAATAACTGCTCTATTACGTAAAGTAGGTAGGCTGATTAGTTGACACCGAGAAGAATAAGAGGGCAAGGGTTCATTAAAGTTTAAAGAGCGCAAGGCAAATCGTATGAATGCCCTCTGTACTTTTTCCAAACGATTTATATGAATTAAATGATGGGGTCTCCATATAAAAGACGCATAATCTGCTTTAGAGCGAACAAATGCTGAATATAAAACCTTTAGTGTGTAAGGATCAGTAAAATTTTTGGAATTTCGTCTCACAAATGCAAGCATAGCAAATGCGTCCGCTATCACTTTATTTAACTCATTAATGCCCGTAACTCTTTCTTTCGAATTTCAATACCAAAATTTGTGCAAATAGTCTTTAACTGTATAGAAACAAACTTTGTTCTAGCACTTTAAAAAAAAATATGGTGAAGGGGGGGTTTTTGGGTGGCAACTTTAGTTGCCAATGAGCACTTACGTATGCAAATAACATATGTAGTAAAATATGCTTGTTTGTCACTTTTCGTGTTTTTTTTTTATTTTATAATGCATAAGTTATATAAATGCATTTACAGAAAATCTTAAGCGCTATGGAATTGTTCAAAACAGTATATTGGATGAAGAAAAACATTAAATTTTTTACATAAAAATGCGGTTCGACCCCCACATTTTTTGCAACGGTGATATTACGACTCGCCTTTTTTTACAATGTGATCCTTTCTGTCAACTCTTAGATTATCTACCAGAGATTTTTGGCTAGATAATGAGGGGCCTGGTCTCAAGCGCGGGTTTCCATATGATCTTAATAAAAACATTGAACATTGTCGTCTAAACTCGAGAAGGGATATATTGTTACCCAGCTTCCTATAGATCACCTACCCTTGGACGCAGCTTATATCTAAAGACCAAGGAAAAAATGGCCACCACCATTTTTTTACCTGATGGAAGTGCGGTACGTTGACAAAAATTGGTCACACTAAGTAGTCCGCTGTAGGAAATTTTTTTGAAATTGTCGTTCAGAATCTCAAAAATGGGACGTATTTTATACATTCTATCGTTCGTCTATGGGTTGCTTGACTTTCTCCCTTAGCTAAAGTTCGCTGGTTTCAGAGCTCATTTGAAAAGAAGGCACGTCAAAACTTGGTATACAATCTTTTGACCACTTTAAGTGATTACGTTTTTGTCTTTTTCTGAAAGGCTCTTCATCTTCAGCATCTTCGTTTTCAATATTTTCTCACCCTCCAAGCTCGGCATCAGCAATTAAAAGTCTACGAGGTAGGTTTTCGACATTTCCTTCCACTTCTCCATCAGAATTATCAGAATCTACATCTGTGCCTTGGCCTGCCGATTATAGGGGCGGTAGAAGAAATATGTCTCCTTGGGATTCATTTTCACTGTAATTTTCCAACTCATTTATTATTTCATCTAATGTTAATCCGCGTCTCCTATATAACCTAATAAATAAACAGTTGAAAGCAAATATCACGCAACTAATCAAACCAAAATCATAATTCCAACAACTACGTAAGTGCCCATTGGCAACTAAAGATGCCAGTAGTACAAAACTACGTACAGGCATACACACGAAACAGATATTTCTATATATTTATTGAAAATGAATAAATACACCATTTTTCTAAACAAAACCAGTATTTTTCACTTAAAATATATTAAAAGTTAAATAAAAACTTACATTTTGTTCGGCAACTTTCACAAAAACACGTTTGAAAAATATGTACAAAATTCAACTTCTGATATCATGAACTAAATAGCACAAATTAAATCAAATTTAGTAAAAACGGAACAAAACGGTATTTTTCTCTGTTGTTTTGCCCTTTTTTAAACGTACTTCTAGTTCTTCTCGATTTTAAAGTGCAAATAAGAGCGACACCTCCGCTGGCCACTTAAGATGCCAATGGGCATTAATGAGTTAAGTGCGTAATAAAAGTGAGTTTTGAATCAAAATGTACTCCCAAATCCTTTATCTCATTAACTGAGTCCAAGCAGATATCATCCGATACAAAATTGGATGAAAAGAATTCCGCAAATAGATTGGCAGCTTCAGACACCGATGCAGCGCATGCACTTTTATAAAAAACCGACTTAGGTATATTTGAACAAATTCTTCTAGATTTTATATAAGACCAAAATTGTTTGGGATTCAGCTTAATATTATTCTCAAAGTCCCGAATATAGCTCTTATAACGCAACTTATTTAAGTTACAAAATTCCTTTCTATAATGACAGTACTTAAGGAAGAAGCAATGACGATTTGTTGACTTGAACCTCTTATGAAACTTATTTCTCAGATTTTTCAGACGCTTTAAGTTTTTCGAGAACCAAGGAAGTTTATACCTTTTGGGCTTTAGAACTGGTACATACGAACATAATAAGTCATATACATGCGCTTTAAATATACTAAAGCATCCCTCAACTTCAATATCACGGAACATATGATCCCAATTTAATTCACTCATCAATATATCTAAAGCATTAAAATCACAGCATTTATAATTAAAAGAAATTTTACTGTCTATTGATGCGTCATCAAAAAACTCATAAAATTCGAAATCCGACTCCAACGGTGAATGATGCGAATTCGGGCGAGATATTGAAGAAATTGTGCTATATTAAATTTTACATTATAAGAAATGAAAACCAAATCTAGAAAACGACCCAAATTGTTGCAAACATGGTTAATTTGGGTTAAACCAATGCTTAAGAAATTATCAATAACATAGGACTCAGCGAAACTAATTACATTAGTAGGTGTTAAAAATAAATTGTTGTCAAAAGCTGACCAACTCAAACTATTTAAGTTGAAATCACCAAGTACACATACTTGGTTGTCTCCAATGTTTTTGTGAAGTGTTATTAAATTATCATAATGCATCTTATATATGTTATCACCACTGTTCGGAGGAATATAGGATGCGCAGATATATAGCAAGCCGAGCGAACCACGAACTCGTACACATAATTGATCGATGACAGTATCATTATCATGTAGCATAAAGAGTGAGGCTTGAAGATAGTTTCGAGCAGCAATTAACACACCGCCTCCTCTACTGCATCCAGTTTTTATAGGATCCCGGTCTTTGCGGAATACATCATATTGGGTTAGGTCAAATAATTCCGCATCGAAGAAATTCGCATTGAGCCAAGTCTCAACAATAACAATAACATCAAACTCTAAATGCGAACTGAACATACGCACAATATCAGACTTTCCACGTAGTCCAGAAGCGTTTTCATATTTTTATATGTTTACGAGAGATGGAAGAAGTTGCTTGTTTTAAGCTACGTGGAACAGCTAGTCTTGGGAAAGCTGCTCCCCTTCCTTTTGAAAAAACCGAAAACGCCGTATATTTACATCACTCGGCCAAAATTCCGACTTCATAAGATTAGCGCATAGATGCTCAGGAACCTTCAATTTGAAGTTAATGTAATTTAGGGAATCCGGACTTGTATCTTTTTTCACTAACTTCATGCAAATAATATCTTTTTTCACAACAGTGGTGCGTTTCGTGGTATAGTCAATTATAGCACCTGATGTAACTGAAGGCTTAAATGATGATAAATGAAGCCACCTATAGCGAGTAAATACCTCAAGCTCATTATTTTCACAGCGCCCAACCACTGCATTTCTTTGTCTAGGAACTTTTTTATTAGTCACTGTAATCCAATTATTAGCAGCCATAGGCAGTTGCATCGGCGACGTCACAGTCAACGTTTGTTTAGAAGTAGTTGGCAAAACATTATCATTTATCAGCAGCCGGAGAGCAAGGTGGTGTACTTTTGCCTCCAACACAGCACAAATTAACTGCCGGGCGAGAAGGCGGCAAACCGCCTGTAGATATACCAACAACAGCAACAGAATTATTTTCAGCAGCAGGAGAGCAAAGTGGTAGATTATCACCACCACTCACAGAGCACGTTTCAGCCAGTAGGCGAGTGTACAATAAATGCCTCAAATACAAAACTTCACAATTTTAACTGCAACAATTGAAGAGTTATACACCAAAACGTGGACTTTTGGTGTTTGAAATATTTGTTTTTACTTTATTTAACTCTAAAAAAAAGCTCAAGGTTACTCATACGCCATAGAGTACTACTTGCAAATTTTAATTGAATTTGATGTCCATATTGGCCTGGGTATATTTTTGTCCATTTTTGTCCATATGTGATTTTCAAAAATCCGTCTTGGTCCATACAACCCAAATTCCGGAACATCAAAATTAATTTTAGACCAGGGCTGCTCAACGCTCTTGTATTGAAAGTACAAAGCTCAATACATCTACAAATTTTGTATATGCACTGAAAAATTTTTTTGCTCATTTAAATTTTTTTATGAATTCCAATAAAATATTATTTAAGGGCCGGTTTCACCATCTCCGGTTAAGCACTTAACCAGAGATTTTTGCCCGGTTAAGCAATTTATTTGACAGCTCGCCATACAATTTACGTCAAATTAACCAGCGATTAAATTAACCGGAGATGGTGAAACCGGCCCTTAGAATTTATTTTCAAATGGTAGTATCACATACATAAACATTTTTTTATTTTTTATACGAAAATTTTTTGAATACTAATTTTTTACAGTGCTTTCATTTTTTGATTTTTTTTTCATTACACATTTGTTATTGTAAATTTCGATTTCTTACGGCAGTGCTCGAGCTCCTATACAAAGTGCTTTTGCTCTGCACATTCAATATGAATCATAGGCACATACATATAAATTTTTTTTTATATCTCAGTGCTTATGGCAGTGCAAAGAAAATTTTATTTTCATATTTGAAGTGAAAATATGTATCTGTGCCTATGATTCGGTACAAAACAAAAACAATTGTGCTTTGAGTGCCTATGAGGTGAGCAGCCCTGTTTTAGACGAATGCCGTGGAAGAGTTTTCTACTTAGAAAACTGAGAGGAGTACCAATTTCGATGGCACGATATCAATTAATTTCCCTACATACACATCGTCCCGGCCTAATATGTATACATATGCATATAAATGTATGCTTATGTATATGAATGTATATATGTATGTACATATGTATAACACAAATATACGCAATAGTAATGGTAGTTTTAATTTGCATGTGCGTACATACATACATACATATGTATGTGCAGTCGCTACCGCCCCCGAAGTCAGTCCTAATGCCCCAATACGCTACCTATACCCTCCTGCCATCATCCAACCAGCATTTCATTGCTTGCGTTGCATTTGACTACCCGTATACTTGAAAATAAGTGCATTGAAAATATTATCGAAATGTATAAATATCTTTCAATGATACATTCTATGTACGTACACGTTTTTCAGTGAACATATGTATCTATATATTTTTTGTTGTTATTATTCTAAAACGTTACAAGCACTTAGGCATATGTAACTTTTTTTTCATAGTGTTTCCCTCTTTGCATTGGCAATTGCCGCTAAAGCCTGCCACCCATGAAGTAATTGCGTACGTACATACATCAATACTACGTTATTTTTTTAAAAACATACATAGCACATGTACGGTATATATACATATTTGTGGTTAGACGTTTTTGGATTATAAACAAACAGATCGGCCTGCCGGCGATTATTGTTTTAGATCTACATATATACTTAGTATATGTAGGTATATGTCTGCAAGTGCATTCGGCTACGTTCATACCGGCTCGATCTTCAAAACTCATACATATATATCAATGATGCCCAAACATTTCTTACGGGCGAGCAATGTCATAATTTAGAAAAAAAATTTTTTTTTCTATATGTTTGTTTTTGTAGTTTTCTACAACTTCATTGACATCTAGATAACCCAGTAAAAAAAATTAGGACACAATATTGCTCTACAGGGAAACAACAAAATAATTTTGGAAATGATAGATTTAATTATTTGTTTTGATAAAAAATTTATGTATTTATTTCTCACTTAAATATTTCCAAATTAAATCATTTTCCTCGTTTAAAACAAGTAATTTCCGAATTTAATATACAAAATTTTGACTTTGAGCTTTATATTAATAACTTACTAAAATTAAAAAGCATTATGAACTCAAGATTTGATATTTTGAACACATAAAGCCCATGTCACGAATATTTTATGATCCGTTAACATGTGATATTTCGAAAATAAACCCCGAATTTCAAATGGAAATGTGCGAATTGCAATCCGACTCTAAATTTAAATTTTCTAATTATAAAGGAATTGAGTTTTGGAAATCAATTGACAAAATTAAATATCCTTGCCTCCGAGCACTTATTTTAAACTCCCTTCAATGTTTTGTAGTACGTATATATGTGAAAGTGTATTTTCAAAATTAAAAATTGTAAAATCAAAACACAGAAACCGGATCTCAGACAAACACCTCGAGTCAATTTTGCAACTATCAACCACAAATGTTGAAATAGATATAGATAACATTATCGAAAATATGAATGAATAAAATTAATTAATGTGCGTATTCATATAAAATATATTCCACATTTCATTATTTTCATTGCTGGGTTGGGCCTGTTCGAATCAAAATAAAAAATTGTTTTTGTATTTCAATATAAATTTGTTTTCCTAAACTCGCCTATGCTCGCCATATACACAAATTTCTTATGAAAGTGTATAGGCGAGTGAAGTTCAATACCTACGAGCACTACAAAAACAAAATGTGTATGCGAGTATAGGGCTTGGGCATCTATGATATATATACATAAGTCTGCCACATATGTACAAATAAAATAAGTCGGCTATTGCTTCATTATTCGTCGGATATAACTAATAGATACGAATACAACACTTCCGCTTGCGACTTCGTAGTTGTTTCTCGTAGCTTTCAAGGTCCTTTAATACTAGAAGCATTCCATGAATATTAATCGGCGAATCACGCGGTTCGCCTTGAAAGCTCTTTCATCATCATCATAATCATTTACAACTACTGACTTATATACATACTTAAATACATAAATCTGCGAAAGTAGACATACATATGCTTTATTTATTTAAACGCAGTAGTTTTCAAAATTATTATAAAATTTGTGGCTAATCTGCTTTTGTGTAAAGAATTAGCCAAAGTCAGTTTTTATTTGATGAATTAACAACCATTAAGCCTAATTATCAGAATTCATTATGTATATTAAGGTAGAGTGAAAACATATGTAGATTTTTTTTTGTTCTTTTTTTGAACGTACCAGCGATGAAAAGTTGCCTTTATACGAGTTAGTGAACCCCACAAAATTTTATGGCGATAGGACGACGTTTCGACCTGCCCTCAGCCCCGCAAAGTTGAAAGCAATAAGCACAGCGGGTTAGGGGGCCTAGAATATACCCGTGGTAAGGAATGCCTGTCGTAAGAGGCGACTAAAATCCACCGGCCTAGAAGGTTGATTATGGCCAAAAAAAATCGTTCGCACGACAGTCGGGCTAGTGTCAGAAGGGACTAGTACCCGAGCGTACCGGATTTATCCGGCAAAGTACTGTCACATCCCCTACACTCCCCAAAATTTTCGGGGAGTGGGTTGGTGGCTACAACAACAACAACAACAACAACAACAACAACATGTGCTACAAATATGAAATTTTTAAAATTATAAAATCAAAAAACGAAGTATGAGGATTGATAACGATGGCTAAGTTGAGTATTAAAGTGAATTTATTTTTTTTTTGAAACAACAACAACAAAAGTTATTAAAGGTCAAAGTTTATATTATGCATTTTTTAAATTGCAATTACTTAAAAATTACTGAACTGATTTCGAATGCTTTTATACCGTTCGATAGGTATTTTGATTCCCTTTAATTTGATATACATTTCATATATAAAAAGTAAGGAAGGTAAAAGGGGGGTTGACCCCCGTAGGGGGGTGTTATGGAACCCACATAAAATGTACATCGAATTAAGGGGAATCAAAATACCTATCGAATGCTAGAAAAATATTCGAAATCGGTTCAGTGGTTTTTAAGTAATTGCAATTTAAACAAGTAAGGAAGCCTAAGTTCGAGTGGAATCGAACATTAGATACTCAGCTGTATGCTTTCATTGTTTGTTTGCGTTTGTTCGATATAGGGTGTATTTTATATGACACAAGTGCTGCATAAACAGGGCGCAGCCACGCCCATTTTCAAAATTTGTATCAATCATCCAAATAAGCATATAAATATTATTGTTAGTGCAAAATTGCATCCCTCTATGACTTTTAGTTACAAAAACTTCACGTTACAAATTCCAAAAGGGTGTTCCAGAAATATCTTTGTTAAAAAGTAGGCGTGGTCATAAACCGATTTCAATACATTTTTGCGTGTCTATTAACACATGTTATAAAAGTGTATAAACCAAGTTTCGTCATAATATCTCAGTTATTTGTCGAGTAATAGGCACGTAGATTCCTTTGTATAAAAAGAGGCGGTGCCACGCCCATTTTCCAAACTTTTTTATATTTTGTTTCCGGTCTATTGTAGAACTCATGTCACAAAATTTCAGTGATAGATCTTTATATTTGACAGAGAGATCGCTTAAAATGTTTTTATTAGGTCACTTTATAAAACCCATATATAAAAGTGGGCGTGGTCGTCAACCGATTTTGGAAATCTTTCGTCCACACATTTGGCTAAGTAAATATATCACGCGTACCAAATTTCATCGATATATCTTTAACGGTTTATGAGTTATGGCTTATAAAACTTTCAATATTTGCCCCTTAATAAGTGGGCGTGGCACCGCCCATTTTCCAAAATTTTTATATTTTTTGTTTTATGTCCCTAGTTGGTCTCCTGCCACAAAATTTCAGTGATAGATCTTTATATTTGACAGAGATATCGCTTAAAATGTTTTTATTAGGCCCCTTTATAGTTCCCATATATAAAAGTGGGCGTGGCCGTCAACCGATTTTGATAATTTTTCGCCAAAACATTTGTCTAAGTAAGCAAATTACGCAAAACAAATTTCATCGATATATCTTCAACGGTTTCTGAGTTATGACATATAAAACTTTCAATGTTTGCCCCTTAATAAGTGGGCGTGGCACCGCCCATTTTCCAAAATTTTTGTACTTTTTGTTTTATGTCCGTAGTTGGACTCCTGCCACAAAAATTCAGTGATAGATCTTTATATTTGACAGAGATATCGCTTAAAATGTTTTTATTAGGCCCCTTTATAGTTCCCATATATCAAAGTGGGCGTGGCCGTCAACCGATTTTGATAATTTTTCGCCAAAACATTTGTCTAGGTAAGCAAATTACGCATACCAAATTTCATCGATATATCTTCAACGGTTTCTGAGTTATGACATATAAAACTTTCAATGTTTGACCCTTAATAAGTGGGCGTGGCACCGCCCATTTTCCAAAACTTAATCAAATTTCTTCATAACGGCCTGAGCTCAATACGTGGGTAAAATTTTATCACTCTAGCTATATTAGTGGCTGAGATACCAAATTTCCGATTTTTTCTATATAGGAAAAGTGGGCGTGGTCATGGTCCGATTTCGCCCATTTTCAATACCAACCGTCCCAGTCTCGATACCAACTTGCATTTCAAATTTCATCAAAATATCTCAATTTTTACGCGAGTTATCGTGCGTACGGACGGACGGACGGACGGACGGACGGACGGACGGACGGACGGACGGACGGACGGACGGACATGGCTCAATCGATTTCTCTTTTCACCCTGATCATTTTGATATATATAAGTCCATATCTATCTCGATTATTTCATTATGTTACAATCCACCGTTATGAAATCAAAATTATAATACTCTGTGTACTAGTACAGCTGAGTATAAAAATGCATAATATAAACATTGACCTTTAATAACTTTTGTTGTTGTTGTTTCAAAAAAAAAAATAAATTCACTTTAATACTCAGCTTAGCCGTCTTTATCAATTCTCAAACTTCATTTTTCATTTTATAATTTTGAAAATTTCATATTTGTACCAGATCGTGCTTATTGCTTTCAACTTTGCGGGGTTGGGGGCAGTTCAAAACATGCGAGTAGGTCAATAAAATTTTACAGGTTTATTTCTGGGCTAGAAAGGTGCCCTTCTGGCTTTGGAACAAATTCAATTTCCAAAAAAAAAATTTCACTCCACCTTAACTCTCCGTCAGACACTTATTTCGATTGTCACATTCGGTACACTTGGGTCTGGCTGGACCCACATACAAATTGTATCAAAATGAAAGTGTGTGTGCATGTTATGTTGAAGAAATTCCAAAGTATCCAATCTATTTTTATGAAATTTTCACAGTGGGTTCATGTGGTCTCTCCGCATAAGATGTGGTTTGAAAAAGTGGTCGGTTCCCGGAATTTTGGCCCAAATGTGGACCCGAATGTCCCCGGAATGTACTTGGGCAATATTGGTATCAAATGAAAGGTGCTAATCAGGGCTTAAATATAGAGTTATTTTTAATGAGATATCTAAGCTGGGTGTAAAACGTGTATTCGCTGACCTCGGAATGTTTTTAAGCGATAGTAACAGAGATAGGAATAGTCACATGGATAGAGGGAGGCATGTTTGTCGCAGCGAAATGGCCTCGGAATGTTGTGTGAATTTACGCGTAAATATAGGAATTTTGTACAGAATTTCTGAATGTTAGCTTATTTATATTATTATATTCAAATTTTTATTAAGTTTTTTCAACTTCCTCAGCAGCCCCCTCACGTCCCAAATCATTAGCTAATGCAGTTGCTAGCCGTTCATAAAATTCACTATCAAAGTTTCTTCTATGTGGTCTAAATTTGCACATCAAATCAATTTTATCACTCAAAATTTTCTTGGTAAAAATAGTAAAAATTAAAAATTAACGCGTATTTTATGAATTATATTTGCACTTAAATTTATCAAATAACCACAAAATCAGAACTGAAAAATATAAACTAAAAGGCAAATATCTATTGCCCCGATAATTCATAAATTAAAAAGAAAAATATGCAAACGAACTCCTTCATATTAGGTGAAAAATATAGGAATACTAGGGTATAACCATCCCGCTTCGCTGCGCTAAACCTGCCTCCCTCTGTCTACATATAGGTACATATGATTAGTATCTATACCTCTAAAAAAAAACATTTGGGGCCCTCGGATCCACGTTTTCATCTACATCTAGTGAACCAGGTTAGAAAACCCAATAAAAATAACTCTCGAACCAGTTTAGCATAGTGAACCAAGGGGCCACAAATTCAATCTCCGAGACCGGACTAAAAGCACGTGGTACGTTAATTCTATTAGCGCTCAACCTGGTTATAGACTAAACAAATTTTTGAAGTGGAAGTTGTTGAGCAGGGCTTCGAGCTGTTTTCACTGTGATATCTAGGTCGGGTCACCAGATATGGGTCAAAACGTTGACCCGGATGACTCCGAACTGTTTTTGAGCGATATTGGTATAAAATTAAAAGTAGACTTCAATGTAGAGCTCTCTTCCATGTAGTGCCCAACCCGGTTCCCTGGGGAAGGAAAAGGCAAATTGAGGGCTAAGGGAAATGAAATAGGATGGAAAGGGGGAGAGACTAGGAGTGGGAGAGAGAATAGAAATAGAAAGGAAATTAGCAAAGGAAATGGAAATAGAAGGGGAAAGGTAGAGGACTCATTATGATATACAGATATTTTTCGTCGCTGCGAAGCGGGATAGGAACTCAGATAAACAGGAAAGTCGCGATGTGGACTCCCTGAGCGATTTGGCTCAAAAAACTTCTTAGATAAATAGAAAAAGCTTCTTATGGAACCCTCACTTCGGCATCCGTGAAAGCTCCTTCGAAACTACAAAGTGACCATAAGCCCAACTAGAGTAAGTAAGACTCGTCGTAAGCCCTAGATTTCAACGACATATAATACATGTATATACTACATACAATTATATATATATATTATGACCAAATATGTGATCTATGTTATTGTATGGCGAAAATATCAAGCACTTAGAAAAAAGCTGCCAAAAATCAAAACGGTTTCCAAGAAAGCTAAAAGTTACACTTTGTTAAGCTAAAATTATTTGGTCTATATGACTGTCTACTCAGAAATTTTCAAAAAAAAAGTTTTCTCAAAAAATTATTTGCACTTTTTGTCGTAGAAAATTCATAGGCCCTTAATAACAGGGTACTTCAAAATAATTCGTCAAAATTTAAAATTTTTATAAAAATGCAAAACCAAGAATTTGTAAGTATAAACTTAATGAAAAAAAACAATGAAATTTGGTTTATAAAGTTTCATTTGAGCGTTAGACCAGATAGGTCAACCATTTTGGCAAAGGGATGTTCTCATTGTTTGTTTACGTTTGACGGAAACACGGTGTATTTTATATAATGCGGATACCGCTTAAAGTGGGCATCGCCACGCCCATTTTCAAAATTAGTATCAATTATCCGACTAAGCGTATAAATATTATTGTTTGTGCAAAATTTCATTCCTTTATTACTTTTAGTTACAAAGATGTCACGTCACAAATTTCATAAGGCCATTTTAGAAAGGTTTTTGTAAAAAAGTAGGCGTGGCTATAAACCGCTTTCGCTAAATTTTGTTACGTATGTTAGCACAAGCAATAAAAGTGTAAACACTAAGTTTCGTCCTAATATATCAATTATTTTTCGAGTTATGGCTCAGCAATCCCGTAGGGTCCTTTGTCCAAAAAGGAGCGGTGCCACGCCCTTTTAAAAAAACTTTTCTGTTTCAATGAATTATCTTTATATTTGACAAAGATATCGCTCAAAATGTTTTTATTAGGCCTCTTTATAATACTCATATATAAAAGTAGTCGTGGTCGTCAACCGATTTTGGCAATTTTTCGTCCAAACATTTGCCTAAGTAAGTATATCACGCGTACCAAATTTCATCGATATACATATGTATCTGCTTGTACTTTAATAAGTGGGCGTGGCACCGCCCATTTTCCATAATTTCACAATATTTCTTTATAAGGGCCTGAGCTCATTAGTGGTTGAAATCTTATCACTCCAGCTATATCCATACTATACGGACGGACATGGTGCAATGGACTTTTTTTTTCACTCTGATCATTTATATATATATATATATATATAAGTCCATATCTATCTCGATTATTTTATGGCGTTGCAATCCACCGTTTTGTGATTAAAACTAACAAGAATCCGCAAATTCTAATTTGAAACTTTGATACAGGTCGACAAATTTTTGTAACAGAAATAAAACTATACTTTTCTAAAGGATTTCGATACGCTGCAGAAAGTAACGTTTTGCTTTTTCGGGTAGGTATCTTTATTCTAACTTGCAATTTATGTCTCATGAGTTTTGCAATATTTTCTCCATATAAACAAAGCTAAAAATTTTGAAGCACGCTTTTAGGCAGTTTATTATATTACACAGGCTGACAAAACGTGTTTTCGCCCTTTTTCACATTGATATCTCAGAAAATAGATCCAAAATCAGATTCATATTCAGTGCGCCGAAATCCTTTAGGAAAGTAGAAATTTATTTCTGTTACAAAAATTTTGTTGAAATTTTGTCGGTCTGTCTAATACGGTGCAGTGAAATAACGCCCGTGGAATTAACGCCCGCGGGCGTTATTTCCCAAAAAGGATAACGCCCGTGGGCGTTTTTTTCTTTCTTGAAAAAGAAATAGCGCCTGCGAATAAAACGAAATTAAACCCGTGGGTTTTATTTCCATTCACAAAGGGAAACGACGCCCGTGCGCCCTATTCGGCGATATGGGCTTTATTTCCCTTTCGAAAGGGCAATTAAGCCCGCAAACGGGGTTTTTTTTTAATATGGTGTATTAGTGGGAAAAGCGCCGCAGGCGAAAAATTGGAATAAAAAATCGCGCGTTTTTAAATCCAATTTTTCGTTTTTTTTTTTTTAAATATGGTGTATTATTATTGGAAAAAGCGCCGCAGGCGAAAAATTGGAAAAAAAATCGCGCGATTTTTAATTCCAATTTTTGGTTTTTTTTTAAATATGGTGTATTATTATTGGAAAAAGCGCCTCAGGCGAAAAACTGGAATAAAGAATCGTGCGATTTTTAATTCCAATTTTTCGTTTTTTTTTTTTTAAATATAGTGTATTATTTGAAAGTGTTTTTAGCAGTGTTGCCAGAACTTTTCCAGAGTTCCAGCTAGATTCTCAGAAAAAAAAAGCTAGAAAAAGCTAAAAAAAATGTTTCACACACCAAAAAAAAAATTTAAAGCTAAAAAAAGAAGCTAAAAAAAATTACGAAATTACCCAGTAGAACTTGGAGCGAGATCTCCCCAAGCGAGAGCAGAAGAGTACTTTCCGAGCAATATCAGAATTTTGTCAGTTTTGTTTTATTTTGTGTTTATTATTTCCCTTCCTAGGACACACAATGTTAAAAGCGAGTATACAAAATTGTATGCTTATACACGAAGTATAGGGAGTAATAGAGTATCTATTGACAAGTAGGTACTCCCGGATTAATAAAACGATGATCCCAAGTCCTACTGCGTTTAATGCTTTATTAATAGGTGATTTCCCGTGGCAGTGATCCGGACAAAAAATTTGCAAGCAATTGCAACAACAATTTTTTGATCCTGATGTTTATCTGGATCAAAAAATCTATTACAATCTATACGGACCCGAAATGGATCCAGATAAACATCAGGATCACAAAATTGCTGTTCCATTTGCATGCAAAATTTTTATGCGGATCTGGATCACAGCCAGGGGAGCTCGCCTAAAGTGTGTTCAAAAAACACATAAATGCAAGGTCAATTTAACAGGTCGGTTAAACATACATACACACATACACGCAGTGAGCTTAATGTCGAACTCTCGTGACCGAGATGTCAAAACTGTGAGGAAAGCGAAATAATTTGACACTCAGCTTACGGGCGAATGATGGATAAACTCATAGAATGAAGAATTTGACGAATTGTAAACACGAATGCATGTATAGAATATGTAGAAGTAAACAAATTGGATAGCTGTCGAAGAAGAACAAGAAGTCAGCTGATCTGAAGAACCGACTTGTTTAGTGGAGCCTGCATAAGTTTTTATTTTCATATACTATATGTAAATTTGTAATTCAGTGTCAATAAAAATAACGAAATGTTGAAAAAATGTTTTACATTCAAATAATGGTAACTATGATGACTGTATGTATGTATGTATATGAGCAGCGCTAATTTTTTGGTGAGTTTTAGCAAATAAAAAAGCTAAAAACAAAGCCAAAGCTAAATCAGAATTTTTGCAGCTAAAAGACAAGAAAAAAAGCTAAATCTAGCTTGAAAAAAGCTAGAATGGCAACGCTGGTTTTTAGTGCTTAGCACGAAATTTTTATTTTAATTCAATTTTTAATTGTTGGGGTAAGTGGAAAAAAATTCAACAACTATTTACAGGGAAGGTTGAGTGTATAGCTATTTCACGAAAAACCATTTTCGATCATCAGCACTCTTTTCGGAAGTGGATGCACCGGGGATTGAACCCGAGTCCATTCCAACTTCAGCCGCAATGACCCAACGCATAAACACACTCGACCATTGAGACTCTGTGCAAGCTGTTGGATTTTCCCCACTTTTGCCTTTTTCATTTTCAACATTAACGTTAGTGTGTATATGCTTTTGCATATATTCTCCACAAACGTGCTGAATTTTTTGTTGTAGGCAGTTCGCAATGAACATTGTTGTTGGTATTTTATTTTATGTATATACCAAACAACGTTAACAATTTTACTTGAAAGTGTTTTTAGTGCTTAGCACGAAATTTTTATTTTAATTCAATTTTTAATTGTTGGGGTAAGTGGAAAAAAATTCAACAACTATTTACAGCGAAGGTTGAGTGTATAGCTATTTCCCGAAAAACCATTCCACTTACCCCAACAATAGTGTATTATTATTGGAAAAAGCGCCGCAGGCGAATCAAATAAGTAATCCCGAAAATAAGACATGTGACACAGAAGACATTGATGTATCCGAAATGGATTGTTCTGACTATGAAGAAACGGCAGACAATTTTGGGAGAGTCAAAGCATGTTGTTGTGTGTTATTTGTTTTATCAAGCCACGCGATGTTCTCTTAAGCCCATGCAATCACTTTAAATTGTGTGCGGATTGCTTTGGAGAGCACACTAAGGTTGCAATTGTAAATGGCAATATAAATATTTTGTGCCCGGTTTGTCGTCAAATTGTTGAAAACTCTATAAGAGTATTTGTTTAGATCGTGGTCTGAAAGTGCCAATATGTATGTAATGAAATTTTATTTATTTTGATTGAGTATTTAAATATTTACTTACTTACAGACCTTGAAAATTGTTACTAATAAATGATTTTAGAAATTTACTGAAGCTTTGTTTATTTTGATTGAGTATTTGAATATTTAGAAGGGGATTTAAGAAAAATATAAAGAATCGAAAAATTGGAATTAAAAATCGCGCGATTTTTTATTCCAATTTTTCGCCTGCGGCGCTTTTTCCAATAATAATACACCATATTTAAAAAAAGCCCGTCTGCGGGCTTAATTGCCCTTCCGAAAGAGAAATAAAGCCCGTGGATAAAACGAAATAACGCCCGCGGGAATTATTTCTTTTTCAAGAAAGGAAAAAACGCTCGCGGGCGTTAATTCCACGGGCGTTATTTCACTGCACCGTCTAATACTCGTGGTTACTCATACGTCCCGTCATCCGACTGTTTTTTATGAAATACCCTGCAAAACCTCTGCTGGTTATTTGACCAGTCATATGACCGGCAGGCATGACCAAAAGTTTTGGAATATTTCCTATCACATTCTTCAGGGCCTCAATGAAATAAACTTTCCTGAAAACTGCATTAATTTGCGCAGATTCCTGTATATTTTGATTAAAGAGAAATTTAAGATATCTTGAAAATGCCAGGGTCCAAACTTGAAAATCCGTGACTAAAATAAATAAAATTCCTTTTTAGGCGATCTTCGTACCTTCCCTATGGCCCGCACTAAAAACTGAGTACACCATTCGATTAAGCCGTTAATTTTACATGAGAATATGTATTTTTTGTTTTTTTATACTCAGCTGTACTAGTACACAGAGTATTATAGTTTTAATCACAGAACGGTGGATTGTAACAGAATGAAATAATCGAGATGGATATAGGCTTATATATATCAAAATGATCAGGGTGAAAAGAGAAATCGATTGAGCCATGTCCGTCCGTCCGTCCGTCCGTCCGTACGCACGATAACTCGCGCAAAAATTGAGATATTTTGATGAAATTTGGAATGCAAGTTGGTATCGAGACTGCAACGGTTGGTATTTAAAATGGGCGAAATCGGACCATGACCACGTCCACTTTTCCTATATAGAAAAAATCGGAAATTTGGTATCTCAGTCACTAATATAATTGGAGCGATGAAATTTTACCCACATGTTTAGCTCAGGCCCTTAGGAAGAAATTTGATGAAATTTTGGAAAATGGGCGGTGCCACGCCCACTTATTAAGGGGCAAACATTGAAAGTTTTATGAGTCATAACCATTGAAGATATATCGATGAAATTCGGTACGCGTGATATACTTACTTAGGCAAATGTTTGGACGAAAATTTTCCAAAATCGGTTGACGGCCACGCCCACTTTTATATATGTGTATTATATAGTGGCCTAATAAAAACATTTTAAGCGATATCTTTGTCAAATATAAAGATATATCTTGAAAGAGTTTTTAGTGCTTAGCACGAAATTTTTATTTTAATTCAATTTTTAATTGTTGGGGTAAGTGGAAAAAAATTCAACAACTATTTACAGCGAAGGTTTTGTGGCATGAGTTCTACAATAGATCGGAAACAAAAAATAGAAAAATTTCGGAAAATGGGCGTGGCACCGCCTCTTTTTAGACAAAGGAATATACGAGATTTCTTAGCATATAACTCGACAAATAATTGAGATATTCTGACGAAACTTGGTTTATACACTTTTATAACTTCTGTTAATAGACACGCAAAAATTTATTGAAATCGGTTTATGACCACGCCTACTTTTTAACAAAGATATTTCTGGAACACCCTTCTGGAATTTGTAACGTGACATCTTTGTAACTAGAAGTCAAAAAGGAATGAAATTTTGCACAAAGAATAATATTCATATGCTTAGTTGGATGACTGATAAAAATGTTGAAAAAGGGCGTGGCTACGCCCACTTTATACGGCACTCGCTTTATACAAATTAGGCTGTGTTTCCATCAAACGCAAACAAGCAATGAAAGCATACAGCTGAGTATCTAATGTTCGATTCCACTCGAACTTAGGCTTCCTTACTTGTTTTATTTTTAATTGTGGTTTTTTACATATATGAATCTAAACCTATCATGGAATTTAAAAAAAATCGCTGTTTTTCGAGTTTTCTTTCTAAAAAAAAATAAAAATCAGTTTAGTTATCCTAAAACATCCTATTTTCATATTCTGTGGCCGGAGGGGTATGTTAGATCAAAAAACGCATCTAATGTATATATTGTAAATTGGTTTGACAGAATTTTGTTAATTAAGTTTAAGATTTTAAGTAATATCAACCATAGTTGCTGAGTAATATAACAAAATCTCAATAATTTTTGTAGGTATGTATGCACCTATTGAAAACAGAAAATACTTAAGCTACAGCTCGCTTTTTGCGAATTATGCCCATTGCTCCCCTACATCATCCCATTACAAACTTTGCTAGTGGATTCTTATAATTGCTACAGTTCTTTGATAAAACATAAATTTTAAAACAATAACAAATTACCTTAAAGGTTCTTAACACCAAAACCCCTTATACATGAACATACTCATCATATTTTTATATGTAGGCACATAGCTACCTAAATATGTATCTAAGTCAATGGATGTATAAAAATCTTATTGTCTATTAGACCTCTGCACAATACCATTTGCCTCTTCTATATTTTCGAATACTCTATGCATTGTACAATTAGTCACAGCACAATTTCAATGCAGATACGAATATAACCCATACTTTTCATTTGGAATACAAATACTATTTCTATTTGCTCTGTTGGAGCGATTAGTGTACACTACTCGCCACGATAGAATAGAACATAATAATAACCATGTTATGAAGTATTCGCAAAACCTTGTTGCTTCTTTGGTTTGTTTGTTTATTTAATGTGCATATGGCATTAAGGTGGACCAAAAAATAAAAGCCCAACAAATATATGTTCCATTTTTTAATGATAAGAAATGTTTTTCTTGTTCATTAAGGACTTTGAAAAAAATTATGTATCATCACTGATATAAAAGGAGCAAGAAATTTGGAGGCATTTGCATGACCTCTAAATTTTAATATATTAAGGAAAAATGTTAGGAATAGATTTCCGTATTATATTCGCATGAAAATCGGGTTGTTCCGCGAATTTCGGGAGAACTTTATTTCCTTCATAAAACCACCTTAATATGCCAAATAAGTTTCCTAACTAATGCCGAAAAAATCAAAAGAATCGAAGTATTGGTTATCGAGTTATTTTATAATGTATAGAACAGTTGGAAATATGTAGATCGTAAAAAGCTCTGGTTCGAAATTTATTTTAGACATATGGTTTCTTGGGCAAAAAAGCTTGAAATTACCCAAATTTTTATAATTGCGATGTGTCCACTAATTTTTTTTTTTGGCCCCTACCAATCGACCCGCCCTAGTGTGTATGCATATGCACATACACACACTCACACTAGCAGCGTAATTTTGCTGAACACAACGTCTGGATGTGTGTTCATGAAAATATGTACATATGTACATACATATATTTCGATTATATTCGAAGTATTCGCAAGTAGTGTACACTATTTGCAGAACCTTTTTTAGGTCATGTAATTGTCGCTACGAATAAGTAATTGTATTGGTTCTGTTTATGGTTGTGCTCTACTTGCGTTTATTCTAAAACGTCAGAAACTAGTAGGTACTGTAATTGGACGGCCGCGAATATTTTGTTGGCCGTTTCGAATCCATTCGTGCAGCCTTCTATTGTCTATATACACTTTTATTCTCTCGTGCAATTCATACATATGTACCTACATACATATGTGCATATGAATGTGTATGGCGGCCAATTCTTGAACAACTCCCGCATCCTTGTCTTCGCGCCTTGGCTGTCATGCCTTTCGCGAAAATGCATCAAGTCGCAAAACAGGCAAAGCAACAGAAACAACAAAAATAATAACAACAAAACACACAAAACTTCGCATTCCCCGTACACCACTTGCTACTTGCATCGTTCGCAAACCGACGAAGCGATAGTGAATGTGATTGTTGTTTGGGGCAATTGAACTTTCTTAAGAAATTGCGACATGTACACTTTGAAAAGCTCTGGATGTACAAGCAAATGTACGCCAATGACCGAGTTCGGGTGAAAGACCTTCGATAACCATCATCATCATTATTACCATGGCAGTCATTGCACCAACTCATTCACTCACTCACTCATTCACTCAAACATACATACATATATGCATATGCATTTATTCATTCGTACACTCTGCCTTCGTCATCAAGTGGTAGGTAAAAAACGTGAACTCACTCACAACAACGCAAGCAAACAACTCGCTCACAACCAGTCATGCCAGACGGGATAGCCAGCAAATCAACAAAAGCATGCATGCGAATATGTATGTATGTATGTATGTATGTATATATGCATGGTGTTGCTCACCGCATTTTGACTTTGTTGTTGTTGCTGGTGTTTTTCGCTTTTATTTTTGGGACGCATTACTTCCCAGTGGGTATCAGCATTTCCTCCCGCCCAGATACATCACCACCCGCTCAACTGCATACTGGCAAACTTCAGATTCAATGAACTAAATATAAACGAAGGCGCAAACTGTGCGAAATCAACAAATGCGCTGAGAGTAAGAGTGCAGAGTACAACGTGCTTTTCGTGCATCCACGGTGGCAAACAGCATTTGCACTGTGGTATCAATCCACACCATATGCAAACTTGGAAATTATTTAGCTGAAGCAGATAATGACGAGATGTCATTTGTTTATATTTCATTTTTCAGATCGTCGTTTAAAACCAGACTCAATACAAATTATATATGTATTTTAAACACAATTCAGTTAATAACGATTAAAATGCAACCGCCTCATTTAATATAGCGACTGTTTGATGACAATCTAGTATGGAGTGCTTATGCCAAAGCCCAGTTCTGCGACTTCTAAAATACTATAGCCTAATCAAGGCAAATTCATTATGGTAATGGCAGGGCGAATTCGGCAATATTCGCCTCGATTCGCTTTAAGTTTTTGTCCATCAGAATATCAAACTCCAAGTCAAATATTTCTTTGTATGACATTCTTCTGTACTCGGCGAGTTCAAAACGAGAAGAAAAAGAAGTCAGCTGTTCACTTACCATTACCATATGAATGAATTTGCCTTGTGCCTAATTTAGATTAGATACTTGTTTTAAAAACATTAGAAACATGTAAAAGAAAATAAGGTACATAATACTGTGCGACAGCATTTTTGAGGCGGAGTAATTCCCACACAGAACGAAAAACCACTCACCATATAGTAAAACCCCAAACCCGTTTTGCTTTCTCAGGTAAAATTTTTTATTGCCATTTTAAATTTGCGAAATTTGGTCTGAGTGATTTTTAAATAAAGGGAAAAAGGGTTAAAATACATATATATCGTATAGAAATATGTTGTGAGGAAACATATAATTAACTTGCACGAGCTTTAATTCCGTCGAATACTTTAAACCGCTAACACCTAAACGAAGAGGTCGTTTTGACCCCTTTTTCAGAAACTCCGATAGAGAGTTACAATGTTCTAGAAAATTATTCGCCATAAAATTTCAGACAAAATCTTTGTACAAACAACCGAAAAGACCACAGGAAATATTAAGCAAACACCACGCCATGAAATATGCAACAACTTTTGTATGAATAGATTTGCATACATTGTGTAGGTATGCGTGAACCACTCTTACAAAGGATGTATAAATGTATGTATGGTTTTTGCTTGCTTTTCGTAAAATTTGGATTTTGTATGCATAAATTTTATTAAAATTGTTTTTTACTAAACAAATTAATTAGGTGTTTCTCATAAAAAATAATAAAACTCAATTCAATAAATTTAAATTAATTTTAGACAAATGTCGCGGAGGAGTTTTCTACTCAGAAAAATGGAAGGAATCCGAATTTCGATGGCACGATATTGGTTAGTAAATCGGCCCACCCTAATGTATATACTTAATGAAATTTCTTCATAAAATATTCTTTTATTTACGAAATTTAATCATAACATTGTGGATGGGTCATCGATTTTTTATTCATAGTTTTTAATCGACTTTTATGATTTTTTAAGAGCCTTCGAATATTAAGAGCAATTTGTCTCGAAATCATATTTTAAGGCCCGGTTTCACCAACCGGTCTCAACTTAGTTAAGCCGATTTTTTTACGTAACACTCATGCAGTTATTGCAAATTGCCACAGATATGTATGCAATGTTCGTTCGTCCTTCGACTTAAGTTATTTAAATAGATTTCCACCGATTTTTTTAACACGCTTTTATTAGTTTCATCCGTATGTACGCAAACATTGCATACTTTTAGGTGAACCGTGTGTATTCATACACTGAATAGAAGTAAGAAGAGGAAGCTAAGTGTAACGTACTAACCATGATCTAATTAAAAGGTCATGTCAGTTCGCTGGCCGCCATATTTCTTTCGGTTTTAGAAAAAAGTATCAGGTCCTCATACGTCATTTCCTTTTGCAATTGGCACAGCTGTTTGTTTGGTTGTTCGCGGCTTTATTGGTCCTGTGACGTAAGCAGTATTTGACATTTCCGCCTACTGGCATTACCGTCTCAATATATATACCGTGGTACTAACTACATGCTATTGCGTATACGTAACAATTTAGAGTTAAGGAAAGTATTTAATTTGCAACTTAGATATAATGATATCAACTGTTTATTTAAAAAAAAAAAGTAGTTAATTACAAAATATTACTAAAACGTTGAAAATGCATACTGTAATTCATATTCGGTTTGCATGACTGGCTGATGATCTCTGCAAAGCAGCAGCAAGCAAAAAAACGAAAACCAACAACATAATCATTTAAAGAGGCAGCAACAAAGTATTGCTCTTAGTAGACTATGAATTTGTTGCTGGTGTTTGTTGTCGTGTTTTATTGTTGATAGTGAGTAAATAGATATGTGTATGTAGAGAGCATAGAGATGGATATGCAACGCGTGTCGCACATTGCATATTGCAAGAGAAAGAGAAAAATAAAACTGTTTGCAACAGTGCAATGCAGTGGCAAATGCTACTCTGAGTATACTTAGGTTGTTAAATTTCGTATGTACATATGTACATATGCATATAGATATGGACATCATGTTATCAACTGACTTGATGATACTCTATCTCGTGAGTCAACTAAAGCAAATTTTACGGAATGCTCTGGAGCAATAGTATTTTATTCACTCACTGTTCTTGAGCCATTTATTATTCAATGTATGCGTATCTGCATACACATATAAATATTTGCTCCGCAATTCACTCTGATGACGTAGTCGGCGTGCTCAACGCGAGTATTTTACCTATGTATGTATGTATACGTATTGTACCCATCCAAAGTTATAATTTATGGCGAGGTCTTTGCTCAATCTTTATTCCATTTTCATTTTTTTTTTTCACTTTTTATTCTTTTTTTTCGTATTTGGTTGCCTTTGCATTGTCGACATGTGTTGTTGTTTTTTTTTTGTTTTATTGCTGTTTAGACGCATAGTTTCTAAGTAAGGCAGTCCCTGAACAAGAATAAGTATGAATCAATGCAATGCCTTCCTGATCAACTCAGTACGAGTAGAATAATTGTACACATGGGAGAGTCGTTTATGCTACATATGTGCATATGTATGTGCCTATTACTTAATAATTTCAAACATATGTATATGTATCTGAGTATGTGTGTAAAAGCCCGTCTCCACATAACTTGTTTCACCAACAAAACATGTAGCAAAATATCTCGCTCAATAACCCATCTCCACGTGGCTAATCGTGATTCAGTTGGACATTTCTCTTTCTTGTTCTTCTTAAATGTTTGTATGTTTGCTTATTTTTGCGTCTTTGTTTTGGTCTGTGTGAGATTTCGATAGATTTTCGATACAAAATTAGAGAAGACATCGATATCATCGAGGTTGGCAAGATGATTCAGAATGAAACAGTGTTTCAATCTTCACTCGCTCTCAGAAATTTGTATGGAAATTGGCGAGTTTCGGCACTGGTTTCCGTGTCGAAACAAGATTGAGCGAGAAAATGCAGAAAAAAGAGCGAAACACGTTATGTGGAGACATGGTATAAGTCTGTATGCCTGTCTGGACTTAAGCAAATTAGTAGATTACTAATAAGTACTTCAAGTACATATCGGCGATGCTTTTGCAAAGCCGTCTATCGAACACTTTGCAAAGCCTTCTTTTTGACATTTGTGACAAAAATGAGTTTTGGAAACCCTCAGCTCCAGATATCAATGACAATACATACAAATCGTAAAAAGATTATTTCAGTAACAAGCTTTTAAAATAACGGTTAATGAACTTTCCTATAATCTCTATGGCAAAGCAAGCACATCTTTTCGCTCTCCTGTAAAATTTGGGTATTGGCAAATGGGCGGTTGTGCACTTTTTTATGGGCGGTTTTGCAAAGGCATTGTCGATATGAAATCTACCGTGAAAACCCAAACTAGTTGCTTGAATAGTGTATGCAGCCGTGTACAAAGTAACTAGTCAACGAAAAGCAATCAGTCATCACGCTTTATGTTTAAATATTTGTTTATATCATTAGGCCGGGGCGATTTCTATGGAGAAAAATTAATACATATCGTGCCATCGAAATTGGGATTCCTCTCAATTTTCTGAGTGGAAAACTCTTTCACGGCATTTTTCTAAAATTAATTTTGATCTTCCGGAATTTGGATTTTATGGACGAAGGCCGCACCTTGAAAATCAAAAATGGACAAAAATCGAGAAAAAAAATTAACTAGGCCAATATGCACAACAAATTCAATCCAAATTTTCTGCCGATCCAAAAGTGTAATCAGAATATTGCGATATATAGCCTGATTTCCGGTAGGATACTACTTGCAAATTTGGATCGAATTTGATGTGCATATTGGCCTGTGTATATTTTTGTCGATTTTTGTCCATTTTTGATTTTCAAAAATCCGTCTTGGTTCCTAAAAACCAAATTCCGGAACATCCAAATTAATTTTAGACGAATGTCTTGGAAGAGTTTTCTACTCAGAAAAATTAGAGGAATCGCAATTTCGATGGCACGATATCGCTTAATTTCCCTACATACACCTCGCCCGGGTGTTAAAAGTGGCGAAGTGTGATCTTTTCATCGACATTAAAATCATATTGATGCGATAAACAGAGAAAAAGTTATGGTACAATATATGACATAACCTATGAAAAGAGGGGTTTTGGCCCCTATCTCCAGATTTTGGGGTATATTGGAAATTCCAAGTATGCAGTATTTATATACCTGACCAGACCTACAACTTGGGGTACGTCTCGCCAAAAGTACTTTTTCACTGTCACACAATGTAATTTTAAGCAAACATTTTTTTTTTGCAACTCTTTTCAACTTTGCTGGAAATTTTAGGCATAGCCATTAAAAACAAAAATCAACTAATGACAATTTAGTTAATGAATTAAGTATTATTTTTTTTTGTTTTTTTTTTTGCGTTTTGAACTCTCAATTTAGTCAGTTATAAATCGCCAATCTGCAACGAATTTTAACAGCAGCCAAATTTTTAAACTTCCTTTTGTTCGCTCAATGAAGCTACTATTTTCGATATACGTACATACGTACATAAGTATATATGTAAATCTTTTGCTAACCAACAGAACACGCTACATATGAAATAATAACCAGCAAAATCGTACACCTTGAACTTTTTCTGTTATGAAGGACTGTTATCAAATTAAAAAAAGATTTGCAACGCAACTGACCATGACAGATGATGCTATAAGAAATCTAATACATTTGTATACACGTAACGAGTAACACGATGTTATGAAGCTAATTTAAGTGAAATGAGATCTGTTAATCACCGTCAAAAGTCATTCAATGCAAATTATTTCAAATGTGTATTATCATCTTCAAATTAATCTAAAAAATAAATTCTTAATGAATACGCATGGCATAGATATTGTATACACTGACACAAAAGCTTGATGTGTTAGCTGTTCAGGTCAATGCAGCTTTAAATCAAAAAATGTTAAAGTGTGTCCTCGAGACCAAACCATCGACCCCTGGCATTTTGAGAACCCAGTGTGGCGAATGCCACAAAACCACGAAAAAACGAAAAAAGCATGTTTAAGGCAGCGCATTTCAAAAACAGCGCATTAGTTATAAAGAATTTCTTAACATATGAAAAAATAAAAAACAATACCTATTATAAAATTAAGCGCAAAGAACCTTGTTGCGTAATTCACATTGGCAAGCCATGAACTGCCTTTTTTGACTCTCCCAAAATCACTCCACTCCATGTCACTCACTCTTATGCGGTTGTTTGCATCGTTCAAAAGAAAAAAAAAGCATACATAAATAAATAAAAGCAAAATTACAAAAACCAAAAAAACAAGTAACAAGTAACTTTAGCAGTCATTGACCGCGCCAGAGAGTAACCACCTGAGTAGTGGCAGTGGTAAAGGACAACAGCGCACGACGACGACAACATTACAGTTTACAGGGCCGTTCATTTGGGTAGTTCAAGGACCACAATTCGAGAGCAAGCACCTACTCACATAACTGAACAACTATATAAAAATAAAAGCATAAATCGTACATACGAATATACATACATATATGTATGTACATTTGTGTATACCTCACCGCTGACAAGCTAAGCTTCATAATGATAATGCAAGTGAACTAAATATTTTTTTGCGTTCGAAGCTCCCACTGCCAAAAAATACCTGACAACACACAAAAAATGGCAAAACTTTAAATGTACGTTAACTTATGCAACGACATACATATGTAGATACATACATAAGTATGTCTGTATTTATGCTCGTATACATTTGTTTGTACTAAGCAAACTTAAAAAGAAGACGAAGCAGCGCAAAACTAAAAATAACAAGTAAGGAAGCCTAAGTTCGAGTGGAATCGAACATTAGATACTCAGCTGTATGCTTTCATTGTTTGTTTGCGTTTGATGGAAACACGGTGTACTTTATATAAAGCGAGTGCTGCATAAAGTGGGCGTAGCCACGCCCATGTTCTAAAATTTTATCAGTCATCCAACCAAGCTTATGAGTATTATTCTTTGTGCAAAATTTCATCCCTTTATGAGTTACAAAGGTGTCACGTTACAAATTCCCAAAGGGTGTTCCAGAAATATCTTCGTTAAAAAGTAGGCGTGGTCATAAACCGATTTCAATAAATTTTTGCGTGTCTATTAACACAAGTTATAAAAGTGTATAAACCAAGTTTCGTCATAATATCTCAATTATTTGTCGAGTTATGGGCTCCGAAATCTCGTTGATTCGTCTGTCTGAAAAGAGGCGGTGCCACGCCCATTTTCCGAAATTTTTCTATTTTCTGTTTCCGATCTATTGTAGAACTCATGC
Organism: Urophora cardui; assembly: GCA_960531455.1. Lineage (NCBI taxonomy): Eukaryota > Metazoa > Arthropoda > Insecta > Diptera > Tephritidae > Urophora > Urophora cardui. The sequence continues at coordinate 49,298,482 of OY482673.1, forward strand.
CACAAAATTTCAATGAATTATCTTTATATTTGACAAAGATATCGCTTAAAATGTTTTTATTAGGCCACTTTATAATAATATAATAATACAATGGCGCTATTATAACTCTGACGAGTTTTATGGCCGAGCTTCCCTCCCAATTCGAGGTGTGCTCCTTTTTGTTTTTCCTACTAATTGGGTGGACCTACAGTTTTATGCCGGCTCCGAACGGCGAATGCATTTTTTGTGAGAAGCTTTTTTCATGGCAGAAATACTCTCGGAGGGTATGCCGCCCACTGCCGAGAGGTGACCGCTGCTCTTAAAAAACCCAATAATTGGATTTTTACTAATTAGAAAAATTGTTTTGCTCGGACCGTGGTTTGAACCCGAGACCTCTGGTACAGCAGGCGAGCACTCTACCCACTGCACCACAGCGGCCACTTTATAATACCCATATATAAAAGTGGGCGTGGTCGTCAACCGATTTTGGCAATTTTTCGTCCAAACATTTGCCTAAGTAAGTATATCACGCCTACCAAATTTCATCGATATATATTCAATGGTTTCTGAGTTATGACTCATAAAACTTTCAATGTTTGCCCCTTAATAAGTGGGCGTGGCACCGCCCATTTTCCAAAATTTCACCATATTTCTTCATAAGGGCCTGAGCTCAATACGTGTGTGAAATTTTATCACTCTAGCTCTATTAGTGACTGAGATACAAAATTTCCGATTTTTGCTATATAGGGGAGGTGGGCGTGGTCATGGTCCGATTTCGCCCATTTTCAATACCATCCGTTCCTGTCTTGATACCAACTTGCATTTCAAATTTCATCAAAATATCTCAATTTTTGCGCGAGTTAGAGTGTTTACAGACGGACGGACAGACGGACGGACGGACGGACGGACAGACGGACGGACGGACGGACGGACGGACATGGCTCAATCGATTTCTCTTTTCACCCTGATCATTTTGATATATATAAGTCTATATCTATCTCGATTATTTCATTCTGTTACAATCCACCGTTAGGAAATCAAAACTATAATACTCTGTGTACTAGTACAGCTGAGTATAAAAAACGAAATGCTAAAGCAAAACGGTAGCGAAATACTCTGACAAAGTAAAAAATAAATAATAGCTTAAAATAACTAAAAAACACGCTTTAATCTTAAAAATCGTACTAAAAATTGAGAAATAATTTAATTAGAAACAAAATGATGAACGAAAATATAAGTATTTAAGGAAAAGCGTGGGGTGCTCAGTATGTCAAAAAATATTTAAAATCGGTGTTTTTTTACTTTGACTTTTTTGAGATTTCATATATCGTACTCTTTAATTTCGCAACTAGGTATATCTTTGTACTAGTTGTACGAATCGAATATTTTCATGTTCAAATATTATTGAGCACCCCCACGCTTTTCCTTAAATACTTATATTTTCGTTCATCATTTTGTTTCTAATTAAATTATTTCTCAATTTTTAGTACGATTTTTAAGATTAAAGCGTGTTTTTTAATTATTTTAAGCTATTATTTATTTTTGACTTTTTAGTGAAATTTTTCATTAAAGGGTGTTTTATGCGGACGCAAGAATAAAAGTAAAAAGAAGTCTGATGGGATGTGGTGTTCTCCGAAATAGATCTACATACATATGTATTTATAACTTCTACCAAAAATCCCAATATGCAGTGAAGTAAACTAGCTTATTATGCAATATTTTCCAAACCCTTTTATTCAAGGTTTTCCAAACTAGTTTGGAAATACAAAATTTCCCAAACGTTTTGTTATATTTTACAATCAGAAAGTGAAGAGAAGTTGAGGTGAAGCATTTGAAAAGAGCAAAAAAAAAGAAACCTGATTGAATAAATTCGAATTTAGACAACAAAGTTTCGAATACGTTTGTAGCGTAATGGTGAGGTATGCTGCCTACGGACCAAGGAGCTCAGGTTCGAGTCCCGAGTGGCGCATTTTTTTTTTTTATTTTTTATTTTTTTTTTAGAGAAATTTTTTTCACCTCACGTTTACAAAACATTGTATAAAAATTGCTTTCCAAACGTGAAATGCAATTATAGAATTAGGGTTCCTTTTCGTTGATTCAGCACTTACTATTAAATGAATTACAAACAAAACCAGTTCTTGCTTTGCATACGTATGTATGTACATGCGGCTGATTTCATTGCAAATACAACAAACCCAAAACAGAAAGCTTTAAGCTTCATTTTTGAGTGAATTTATGCATTGAGTTTATCGCCATCGCTATGAGCGATCGCTGGCTGTTGTGCGTTAGTTCGCTCGCTATTTGAGTGGTTATACGTTTTTCTTTGAACATTTGTTTGTGATTTGAGAAGAATGTATTTTTGAGCGTTCGTGAGTGAGTTTTTCCGTACCCTGAAAGCTTGTTACTTATTGGCTTATATACGGGAGTGAATTGAAATTCATAGAGGCTATTTTGAGGAAAGGTAACTTAAAAGCCGCAATGAAGCATGAAGTATAATGTTGAATGTCCTACTATATGATGCCGTTGGGCTGTTGATGTCTTGTTTCGAATCCGGAGGAGAATAGAAATAATAGAGAGAACACAATAAAAGTGAATGTTTGAAAGATATAATAATTTAGTTAAATGTTACAACTTTTAGGATGGGATGAAGTTACATACATACATACATACATACATACATACATACATACATACATACATACATATATACATACAGGTGAAGCTAATAAAAGCGTGTTAAAAACTATTAAGACAATACAGAATTTAGTGAAAAATTAGTAAATGCAAATCAGCAACAAATAAATTAAAGCAAAAAAAACTGTCCTTAGCTCAGTTAGGTTTATTTTTATTTTTGTTTTTGTTTTATTTTTATTAATAGACAAAGTGTGTTATTCGATTCTAGGTATCTTCCAGTTTTATCACCCCATTCTCTAAGTTTCTCACTATCCTACACACGCTAGACATATGAATGTACATACATACCATACATACATGTATACATACATACATATGTACATGCATACATATGTACATATTTAGGTAGGTACACACGAGTATAGAATATTTTAAATTTACATACATCCATAAATATATGTATATAAACATGTATATATGGACATATATATATAAACGCGTATTCTGTATAGCAGATTTATAAATAGAAGCAAAGCACCGATCAGAAGCCGAAGCCCCGAAATCGAAATCGAACTCGAAAATGCAAACGAAAACACAAACGAAAACGAAAGCGGTGCTGAATTTGAAGCCGAACCTAAAGCTTTTTGGAGGTCATCAAAATTATTGTGCGTTTGAGTCAAGGTGAGTCACCTTGGCCTTATTTTGGCTTTTTCGGCTAAGCGCGCTGCCAGTGCAAGTACCTACTTAACCAAAACGTAACACAGAAAAAACAAAAGCAACAGCAGCAGCAAAGTCAAACAACACAGCAAATACAAAAGTATATGCAGAAAAAAAAACAGTCAAAGCAAAAACAAAACAAACGTTTTGCGCTCGCCGCTCGCTTCGTTTTGGCCAAAGCGTAAATGAGCTGCTTGAACTACACGAAGTTGAATAAAATTTGTGCACGTTATTTGCTGGTTGGCATTGTGTAAGGTCATGTTTTTTAGAAGCACATACATGCATAGAATCAAATATATAAGTATGTACATATGTAGATACATATGTACATATGTAAGCATTAGATGAACGCTCAGTGTATTAGGTTATGTAAAGAGCAAACATGTTTGCATTTTGGCCATTTTTGCTGATTTGTTTTAGGGAAGCACAAAACTGGAATACCTAGCTATGTATTTAGGTCTAGAATTGGTGATGATTATTTCATAGCAAATCAAGCCAAGAAGGAAAATAATGTTAATTGGATCGCTTTGTCTTTCAGTGCTAATAACACGTGCAAAAACTCGACATGACATCATATCACAATGTACGTTAGGCCGGGACAATTTACTACCCATATCGTGCCTCTCATTTTTCTGAGTAGAAAACACTTCCACGACAGTTGCCTAAAATAGATAAAGTTTGATGTTCCGAAGTTTGGTTTTTATGGACCAAGACAGGCACATCAAATTCAACCAAAATTTTATGCTGAATCCGCATATGAGATCAGAATTGAAATTGGATGCGTAGAAATGTGGTCTGATCCCCCGATTTTGGAGGCTGAATGCTCAAAATCGCATATTTTCGCATTTATGTATCTCCAGCTGAATATAATTAATCTTAAATTTTCTTGCAAGTTGCTTAGAGATAGGTAAACTGAATAAAATAACCATATTTTAAAATGTATTTGTTTTGGCCAGTCTTCGTTTTATTTTTAAAAGTTGTTTGCTGAGCCAAAAAGCTCAACAAAAAACTTATAAACAATATTTTAAATTACACATACATAATTTATCTTCCGGTATAAGAGTACTAGAATGTGCTCTTTTTTCTTTATCGCAAAATCATAGTATGGAATCTCTTCGTTTATAGTCATGCGATATGGACGATTTTCGCTGACATCAGTTAGTGTACAAAAGATGCTACAAATACAAAATTTACGAATTTTGGCTGCAAAAATTATATCCCAAAACGTAGACTTATGGTGTTTGTAATTTATTTTTTACTTTATTCAACTCTAAGATAATTCAATGTTACTCATACGCCATAGGCTACTACTGGAAGTAAATACCAAATTCCGGAACATCAAAATTAATTTTAGAAAATGTCGTGAAAGAGTTTTCTACTCAGAAAAGTGAGAGGAATCCGAATTACAATGGCACGATATCGATTAATTTCCCTCCATACAAATCGCCCCGGCCTAATGTACGTAATTAAGGTGGTCGCCAAACGTATGGAGACAAATTTTATAGCATATTGCCTCAACCTCACCCCCTTAGTCGATGCTAATATAGTCGAAGATACCACATATGAATTTTTGTCCCGGTTAAGGAGTGTCGTACAGGGGCCAAAGTTCAGAAAACTCTATGGAGACTCAAAAATTTAAGTTTAATTTTTTGTATATTTAAAAAAAATTAAAATACAGTTTTTGAGTCTTCATATGGTAATCTGAACTTTGACCCCTTTGCGACGCCCCTGTGGCCGCTGTGGTGCAGTGGGTAGAGTGCTCGCCTGCTATGCCAGAGGTCTCGGGTTCAAACCACGGTCCGAGCAAAACACCAAAACAATTTTTCTAATTAGTAAAAATCCAATTATTGGGTCTTTTAAGAGCAGCGGTCACCTCTCGGCAGTGGACGGCATACCCTCCGAGTGTATTTCTGCCATGAAAAACCTTCTCACAAAAAATGCATTCGCCGTTCGGAGCCGGCATAAAACTGTAGGTCCACCCAATTAGTAGGAGAAACAAAAGGAGCACACCTCAAATTGGGAGAGAAGCTCGGCCATAAAACCCGTCAGAGTTATAATAGCGCCATTGTATTGTATTATATTATTATTAATAGGAGATATTTGGATCGCGTTGATTTTGATCTCAGCGTAAACTGGGCCAATGCATATAAAATAGAGAGAGCGCTTTTAAATTAAAGCGACTCTTCAACTGTGTTTACGATATTTGTAAACACGTTTACGATATCTATTTCTCTTAACTGAAAACTTTATTTATTAATTATAAACAAATTAAATAATTTATAGAAAAAGTTATATGCCTATGCACTGCTTCTGACTTATACGAACACATCCATATCAATTTTATGTGGATATGAGTATGTTAAATGTGCTAAACAGCCTGGCAATTGTTTGTATGGGAAAAATGTTAGCCTATTAATATATAAATAGTGGGCACATTTGCCAACGAAGCAAAAACGAAGTAAATCAAAAATGGTACAAAACTAAAAACTTTATTTATTAATTATAAAGAAATTAAATAATTTATAGAAAAAATATATGCCTATGCACTGCTCCTCACTCATACGAACACATCCATATCAATTTTATGTGGATATGAGTATGTTAAATGTGCTAAACGGCCTGGCAATTGTTTGTATGGAAAAAATGTTAGCCAATTTATATAAAGATATTCTAACGTTTTAGTGAATTGCTTTGACCGTCTTCAACTGAAATGCTTTCTTCAAGTAGTGTAGTATAAAGCCAAAACTTCAAGGATTTTCTTAGAATAATTTTTCTATTTTGCTTAAATGCTTTAATAACACGTTTAACTTTGTGAGTAGTATCATATTGCAACATAAAAAACACAATAACATAAATTTCATTTTTATTTCCAAGAATCCGCGAAATGTACAATGCACATGAATAAGAAAGTGCTTAGATCTGCCACAAATGCTTTTCTTAACTCACGTTTGTCCGAGCCACCTCCAAAATTCATATACATATATACATAGATACATACATTGTACATACATATATACATATGTATGTACTTTCCTTCTTAATATCTAATAACTAACTATATTTTGAGTCAGTCAAGCAATCGCGCATTCAGTGCCAACAATATAACGTTTCTAATTATTAAAGTTTTTTACATACATAGCTATACGTACAATGTATGTACATGCGTAGTTACATACCCTGTAGGAAAAATCTCTAATTCCGAACTAGGTCGCTTCCAGTGCATTTTTCGCAAATACTATTGCGAGAAAAATCTCTTTTGCATGTTATCAACTGGCGAATTTAACACGGTGATATCCTAGGCAGTGTCAATTGTCACCCTCTGCACTAAATTCTACAGTTTGCACTAGTTCGTTTGTTGGCACAATTTCGATAGTTCTGAACTATACCTGGGTAATACTGAGTAGTAATTGGACTATTACGTACTTAAATACTTTATATTTTGATCTTGAAGTAATGAGTCCGTACTAAGTACTTTCAGAATATTCAAGTGCTAGTACAAGTACAAGTACAATGAATTGAAAAGAATTGAAGTTTTAGCAAATACTTCAAAGTAATTGAAAAGAATTGAATGTACTTGAAAAGAATTGAAAAATGTACTTGAATCGATTTTTCAATTCCCTGTACTTGTACTTGTACTAGTACTTGAAAATTTGGGAATGCAAGTACCAGTACTAGTACAATTCTTTTAAAATGTACTTGTCACAAGTCGTACTGGTACTTGATATTACCCAGGTCTGTTCTGAACTAGCTAAAAATTCCACAGTTTTACGTCTGCCACTTAAGACCAGCATTTGACATGCTTAAAGCGAGTGGCGCGATGACAAAGTGGCTACCGCGTGTGCTTTCAATCTGAGGGGCGCGTGTTCGAAGCCTGTCGGTGTCGAGGTGGATGAAATTTTTTTTTTATTTAATTTTTTTTAACTAATATTTTTTTATTTATTTATTTAATAAAAATTCACAAAAATGATTAAAAAGTAATAAAATTAAAAAATTAAAAATAAGCCTGAGGTATCGAAAAAGCATAACTATAGGAACATTTCATTTCATACAAGTTAAGATGCATATAGAAAACTCTTTATATAAAACGCTTCACTAAACATCTGAGAATTGCAGAAATATACAAAGCCGACGGCAATTGAACGAAAGAAAAATTTTAATAGAATTTTTGTCACTTCGAAATTGCATACTAATCAAAGTGTGTCTTATAATGGTCACCCAATTCACTCCTTCTGAACTGGTGAGGGTCTAACTACAATTGATATAGTTCCTTTTAGACACCTTTTCGCTAGTTCGGAACTAGAAATTTTCCTCACTAGTTATTAAGTTCCCTGCAGGGTATGTATAACACATACATACGTACATTCTATATACAAAAGTTTTATAGATTTTTCTTTGCTCTTACTGATATAGTTTTTAACGTTTTTTCCACTCACACGCCTATTCTATATTAAATATAGTATCTACTAGCATGAATGTATGTACATATGTATGTACGCAAACAACTGCACTATATACACATTTAGGGCGAGTGAATGTTTTATTTTGTTTCAAACCGTGTTTACAGAACCTTGAAAAGTGAAATATAAGCTAACTGTATTTTTGTTTGACATTGTGAAAAAGCACGTAATGATAAACAAGTCTAGGTGATCTGAAGAGTAAACTCGATTCTAGTTAGTTAATAGTGCGGGCTGGTTGACAACATCTTAAACTTACAGCATATTTAGTGAATACATAATAATAATAATATATTACAATGGCGCTATTATAACTCTGACGAGTTTTATGGCCCAGCTTCTCTCCCAATTCGAGGTGTGCTCATTTTGTTTCTCCTACTAATTGGGTGGACCTACAGTTTTATGCCGGCTAGGAACGGCGAATGGATTTTTTTTGAGAAGCAAATACACTCGAGAAGTGACCGCTGCTCTTAAAAAATCCAATAATTGGACTTTTACTAATTAGAAAAATTTTTTTGGTGTTTGCTCGGACTGGGGTTTGAACTCGAGACCTCTGTCATAGCAGGCGAGCACTCTACCCACTGCACCCCAGCGACCACATATTTAGAGATATGTGCATAAAAATAAATAGGTATATATGTGTAAATACAGTTTGAAGAACTAATATTGAAGATGCGGTAATATAGATATGCCCATACCAAGTTCCAAAATAAACATTGTTTTTTTTTATGACCAGTGTTGCCAGATTGAGTATGGCTTAGCTTCCCAATAAAAACGTTAAAACAAACCTTAGGCTAAAAATTAAATGTTCAGTATTACAAACAAAGGTAGATTAATACAAAGCCGCTAGCAGTGTCCTCGAGATTTGGCTTTTTCTCAGTGAATTATATGCTGAGTTATTATAAATTGTATACATATATATACATGTGTATCTATTTCGGTTAGAATAAGACTTGTTTTAAGCTGAAGCATGTAGATATAGCTTCGTTTAATTATTACTTCGAATATTGAAATTCTCTAACTATACAAATTTTGTTTAAGCTTTAGTTTTATTATAAAAATCTAATATTAGGAGGAAGTGTGCTTTTGTCACAAAAAATGCATACTATATTTTATTTACTTCTTAACAGATTACAAAATTTGTACTTTTTAATCGTTCGCGTTATTTTTAGTTTTTGTTTTTAAGGTTTGTTGTTACGACATTCCTTATACACACCTCTATGTGTATTTGCGTACGCTAGTTAATAGTATGTTAGTTAACAGTTGTGGCGATCGCTTTTTCGTTTGTTAGCTTGTCAGAAATAACTCGTAAACCCGGCCACGCGATGCTGTGGCTTTAATTACACTGTGCGACAATTTGAGGGTGGAAGACCACTTATTGCCACATTTGAAAATTTTTTGATATACCTTCATAGCTACTGGTTATTTTTATATTCTGTGGACCTAGATTTTTTATACATAGATTTTGACCAAGGAGCCCCATAGTGAAGTTTTGTGCCGAATATTTTTCTAGACTATGGTAACCTTAAAGCGACCTGAAAAAGGCCATTTGGCGCGCTCCTCCTTTTCTTTCTAGTTCTCTTTCTCTTCCCATTTCCCCTTTATTTGCGCTTTATTTTCCCTTTATCCATTTTATTTTTCATATTTTCTCTTTCGCTTCCTGTCCTTCGCCATATCCGTCCCTTTCATTTTCCTCTTCCCTTTCCTTTTATTAACCATCTTCAGTGCTAGGCCTTGCATGACACTTCAAATTTAAAAATGAGATAAACTGTAGTGTAAAAATGGATTATTGAACGGTGGCACCCTTTTTGTAAAAATTTTAATAAATTAGTCATATCCATGCCAAGTCCTTTCATATGACACCTCAAATTTAAAAATCAAACAAACTGTAGCGTAAAACTGAGTTTTTGAATAGGTGGCAACCCTTTTTGAAAAATTTCTATTAAATTGCTTAATATCAGGTCAATATATGATACCAAAAATTTTAAAATCAAACAAACTATACAGTAAAATTAAATTTTCAAACATCTGGCAACCCTTTTCAAAAAAATTAAGCCTTCCTGCACATCTACAGGTCAAGCCCTTTCATCTGACACCACATTTTCGAAAATCGGTGTAACGGTGTAAAAGTTATGGTGCTTACAAAAAATTGCTTAGCGTAATATATATAAAGATAAGATAAACTGTAGGGTAAAAATGGATTTTTGAACAGGTGGTACCCTTTTTGTAAAAATTTTAATAAATTACTCATTTCCATGCCAAGTCCTTTCATATGACACCTCAAATTTAAAAATCAAACAAACTATAGCGTAAAACTGAATTTTTGAAATTGCTCAATATCAGGTCAATCCCCTTCATATGGTACCAAAAATTTTAAAATCAAACAAATTATACAGTAAAATTAAATTTTCAAACATATGGCAACCCTTTTCAAAAAAAATTAAACCTTCCTGCACATCTACAGGTCAAGCCCTTTCATCTGACACCACATTTTCGAAAATCGGTATAACGGTGTAAAAGTTATGGTGCTTACAAAAAATCGCTTAGCGTAATATATGTAAAGATGTGTATGAAGTGTACAACACCGTAGTCAATGTCTAGGTCATTGCATAAAATGCACGCACATACATACATACATATGCACAAACACACATATATTGATTAAATTTATGTACATACATACGTCAGTATGAAAATCTATGCGTATACATTACTCTTAACTACAAGAGAGCACATGAAATCCCAGTGGGCCCAAAGATCTACAAATCATCAATACTTTCCTCATTACATTTCATTTAGGGAAGATAACAACTTCCATGATGATGCCCCATGCCAATCGCACGACGATGGCTGACTTCGCGTGAATTATTTTGTACAGTAAAAAAAAGGAATGAAGCGAAAGCATCGGGCTTTCATTCCAAACCGCATGCTTTTTTCATATGGTCGTTTTTATACTTTTGTTAGGTATTCAGCATGAATTGTAGCAGTGTTGTAGTGCTTAATACACAGCTGCCTACCACCTAACTTTGTTATGCACTTCATTCGTATAAATTTTTCTGTTTCGGCTTACTCTTCTTAACTCCTATTTTAGTCAGTGAAGAATTGATCTGTGCTCAATTTGTACGTGCCGTTCAATATACTTTAGGAGTACCTAAGGTATATCTAGTAAAAGCATGTGTCCTGGCAAAAAAAATCGCATCACCTCAGAAATGGGCCTAGTGGGATGTTAAAATCAAAGCAAAAATTATAAAAGTACATACGTAAATTCTAATCTCGTCACCTCGCAAAATCGAGACTGAAAACCAACTAATGCAAATACATACATATGCACATAGCTACCTATGTAAATAAATATATATGTATAAATAGATAGCATTATTAACATTTCCTTGTAGAAAAGTTATTTTAAATGCGAGTGGGTTATCGTTAGACCGACAAATACATTGATACATGTATGTATATACAAGAGCTTACGTTTCTCGAGACTTCTCGTGAGATTCTCGAATCTGAAAAATCACTGAAGGCTCGCTAGCTTCTCGACATTCAATTACATCGCAGAAATAGCGGTGTAAGCGTACTATGCTGTTCTGTAACCTATTCTGTTTGAGATTTAATCAAGAACTCGAGACTCGGTTTTCTGAATTGTCGAATTTCTCAATTCTCGAATTTATCAATTCTCGTATTTCTCGATAATGCTCGAAGCAAGGCGTAAGCCCTAGCACATAAAACAATTATTTGGTCTAAAAGTTTCAACCTTCGAAAAGAGAGTTGTAGTTCAGAATGTGATTTTATATATGTATGTATACATATCTATATCGTACGAACGTATATTAATTTTGCATCCAAATGCTTAGAAATAAGACTTTGATTTTCTTTCATAAAAATATCTTAGCTTAGTTTGCTACTCTTCACGGACAGGGCAGTTAATTCAAGCTGCTGCAATTGTTGATAACTAATCATATAAATAAAAAAAAAGCTTGAAAAGAAATTTTAATTGTATCTGTTTGTTAGATGTACATTGTACATATGTATGATTTTATTAAAATGCTGCAGAAAAACCTCTTTATTTATCTAGTTTAGATAACGGCAAAAGTGATTTAAATTCGAGTATATTTATGAATAATTCAGTATAGCGACAACAAAAATATTCTACAAATTTTCGAAGCACATATGTACAAAGATTGTATAAAAATATATAACACAACATAATACTGCTTAAGTGATCCAAATGAAGTAAAAATGTGCCTTTCCATATTTCTTTGTCTTTAATCATACCATTGAATTCCAAGCACAGGAAAACAGGAAATGTCCCCCTTTTACTTAATCTTACAAATGAGTTTATGTATTGATCCATTTATATAAGACAAAATGCTGAATTATCCTATGACAGAATCATGCAAAACTTCATTACTCACTTTATTATTCAGCTCCATTACTACATATCTGTGGCCACAAGCCATAATCGCCTAAATCGTAAAATATGATTTCGAGATAAATTGATTTTTATATTCGAATGTGTATTTTAAAAATCATAAAAGTTGATTAAAAACTATGAATGCCATATCGATGAGCCATGCACGATGCTACGATTAAATTTTCTATATAAAACAAAATGTTATGAAGAAATCTCATTAAGTATATATATAAATTTTGGCTGTTATAGCAAATTTAATATACCTCTATTGTGAGTTAAGCCAAAATGTTTTTTTTTTTAATATCTTTTGATTGAAATAAGTTATAGGTATGGGGGTTTTACAGAAATATAGAGTTTTTAATGTATAATAACGTGGTATATATAACTCAATTTTGTCCTAAGTCGACTTAGGCGGTTATGGCTTGTGGCCACAGATATAACCTTATACAAATATTCTCTACTAATGAGCTAAAATACAATTATGAAAATGTTTAATAAAGAAAGGTTGCGACACGATATATTATACAAAACAATGTGTGTTATACATTAATTTTATTGGGCACTGTTCACTGCATGAGTTTTTACTCGGATTCAGCACAAAAATAAGTTATTTGCAGTTTAAAGTGGGTTAATAAAAGAAAAAAAAATAAACCACTATTTTGGGGCCAGTAAAAAAAAAATAAACATGTGTGCAAATATTCGTGATTTTATTGCTGAATTATGCGAATGAATGCATGAATATAAAGTAAATTTTTCTCACATGCATATATTTTTTCATATATATAAATATTTATAATATAAAAAAATGTATATATAATTATAAAATTGCAGAATGATATGCAAATTTCATATAACAGTAGATTACAGAGGCATAAAACAACTGTGATAATTTAAATAAGACACGTATTCTTAGGATAGAAAGTAAAATTCTTAGCCATGCCCATTTGGCGCATGATAACTTGAGATGTTTTGATGAAATTTAGTGCTCAGCTTACTGTTCATTTATATAGAATATTAAGAACCTGTGTTAGTTTCAGAAATTATAAAAATAATTATTATAATCACATAGTCAGATAATGGCCCGCCATCTAGCTTTTTTTTACGTTACGCAGTGGCAAGACTATCACGAAATACTAGTTATTACCTGGAAGAAAGTTGGATGTTGCCATTGGTTAATATCTACATATGTAGCCCATCAGCTCCTACAATTGTGTCAGTCACAAGCCTTTCCAATCCTCTTGGGTTAAAATGTTTCAATAACACTGTGCGACAGCACTTTTGTAATAATATAATAATACAATGGCGCTATTATAACTCTGACGAGTTTTATGGCAGAGCTTCTCTCCCAAATCGAGGTGTGCTCCTTTTTGTTTCTCCTACTAATTGGGTGGACCTACAGTTTTATGCCGACTCCGAACGGCGAATACATTTTTTGTGAGAAGCTTTTTCATGGCAGAAATACACTCGGAGGGTATGCCGCCCACTGCCGAGAGGTGACCGCTGCTCTTAAAAAACCCAATAATTGGATTTTTACTAATTTGAAAAATTGTTTTGGTGTTTTGCTCGGACCGTGGTTGGAACCCGAGACCTCTGGCATAGCAGGCGAGCACTCTACCCACTGCACCACAGCGGCCACGGACAGCACTTTTGCGGCGGAATAATTCCTACACAGAACGAAAGACCACTATGCATATAGCAAACCCTCAAAACCGTCCCTGATATAAATTTTTTTATTACAATTTTAAATTTGCGAAATTTAGCTTGAGTGGTTCTTTAACTAAAGGAAAAAAATTGCTAAAATACATATCGCTTTAATTTCGTAGAATATTTTAACCCGCTAACACCTCCGCGAAGAGTTTGTTTTTACCCGCCTTTTATAAGGTCCGAAAAAGATAGTATTTCGAAGGTTGATAGAGGGCTAAAATGTTCTATTTGGTGGTTTTACTATGGATAGTGGTTTTTCTTTCCATATGGGAATTTTTCCGCCCCCAAAAAACAACCCTCAATTTGTGTCACAGAAAAACAGGAGTCAGACGAATAGGTTTGGAGCATATGTATATCCTTCCTATAATGAATGAATGGTAGATTCAACAAGTTTTATATAAAGTTATCAAGCTTATCTATTTTCGATACGAGAATAATAGTTGCAAATATAGGCGAGAGCACGATAAGAAGCAATTTTTGTACAAAGATAAAGCTAAAGATCTGAAAGGGTGACCGCTCTTGAAATTGTTTTTTTTATGTACTACAATCATTAAATTTATTACAGATTAATGATTTCCAAGAAATATACCCACTTTCCACGCCAAAGTTACGAGTGAAATAAAAAATAAAAAAATGGGTTCAAAAACCCCACAAGGAAACCTTGCTATAAATTTTTATTCATGGTTCCAAAAAAGGATTAAATGTTGATTTAAATTTTAAAATTTCTCATGAAACATTCGAAATTCATTAAATATCCAATTACATAATTATCGAGCATTTATTATGTTACAGTAATTGATGGTTTATAGCTTCTAAAACGATATCATTAGGGTAAGATCTTCTAAAGTTTGACATGATATCATGATATCTAAAAAATGGTTTTTCATATTTATTAGCTAACGTATGTACTTACCTTTGCAAACATGAATGTCTAGATCTTTTCAACACCGCCTGATTTGACGCTGTTTATGTATGTATGTATTTATGTATGTTGCTTGTTCCTCTTTACATAAATATCAACAATAATGGCGAATTTTTAAACATTTTCTGTTCAACACAATTCATGAAAAGTAGTCAATCATTTGCTATTTATGTATTTCCTTTTTATTTGATTTGCAAACCAAATGTGTGTACGTTGCAGGTTCACTAACTTCAAAAAATATTACATCATATGCATGTATAATTATGTTTTTGCTTTTTTTCCATTTGACAAATAATAACACCATTTAACAGCAGCCATTTGACAACGATGCTATAATATGTATGTATAATGACCGAACGGACGGTAGGCGCTGCAGCTGAGGCTGTGGCAGCGGTCACAGACAGCAGCTTTGAAAGCACACGGGCGATTTCAGTGCATTGCATTTATGCATGTATGCATGTATAGATGTGTGTATGCACAGATGTAGCTGCGTGAACGCTGTGTGACGAATGCAACAATAACAACAACGACAACTGAGCAATAAATATAAAACGATAAAACGAAAAACGGCAGTGACAATGGCAGTGATGATGATGGCGACGGTGACGGTGACGGTGGGAGTGCAATAAGGAGACGTCGGAGGTCGTTCATATACTCCTCGTATGTACATATGTATGTTTGTACTCTCACTCACGCGGCAACATTTTAAAGCAAGCAGAGCGCACTCTGTCGTTGACCCCGTGCGATGCACAGCGATTGGATGCGATGTGGTGATGTATTGATATCACATGCAGTACACTTAGTAGTAGATATGTATGTACTAGGAATTCCAATCCCGGGATCCCGGGATCCCGCCCTTTTGGACACCCCGAAAATCCCGGGATCGCTAGAATTTTATCCCGGGATTTTTGGGATAAGATAAAGACAGAATATTCCCCTATTATAGCAAAGAAAAGTTGTATTTTATATAATTTTTAGTGGTCTCAGATCTGTATACTAATTTCCTATTCTGCATGAAAATGTTGCATTATTACATTGCACCATTATCAACATGTGCCCTGTGCCCTATAAATGTTGCATTGTTCATGTGATGAATGATACAAAAATAATGCAATGTGCTAAGAGCAGAAGATGTTGCCCCGTAGTCGGTCCAGTTTTATATTTTGTCTATAGAACAAACAGCCTTAAAAAAGTGTTGAGTCTGTGTGGAAGAGAACAAAAAATGTGACAGCCCGAAGAAAGTGCGACATTTTTGCCAGAATAAAAAAGTCCATTAGTCAAAGTAAGGATTAATATTTTTGATGTTTTTTTTAATAATCAAATTTTTTTGTCGTGAAGTACGCGTTGTAAAGAAACGTACGTTAGGTATTTTAAAAGCCTTTAGAATTCTTGTGGTAAAATTCATTTGATAATTTCTATTTCCTGATTTTTGGTTATTTATTTCCCAAATGGTTTTTGGAATTTTCCCATATGGAAAGTAAACAATGGAAGAAAATGCAAACAAAATTTTAATTAGACTTGATAGTTTTACATTACTCTACTAAAATTAAATACACAGCTGCATCCTCGGAACTCATATCAAAATATGTGCCTCCGATTTTTAAATATTTTCGGAAGTTGCATTAATTTTCAGAATTTTTCGGAAAGCTTGGAAATATTCGCTTAATATGTCGTTAAATTCTAAAAATTTTTATTGGAAATTATCAAATGATCGCAAACCTTTTTATCCTAATATCCTAAAAGTACCAACTATAAAGGAAAATGTTTTGTTCACCAAATGTATTTAATTTACTTTGTTGATTGTGTTTTTTAAAGTAACTCTTAAGTGTTATTAAATAATAAGCATGATTTTACGTTCCTATTTTATTTTGTTAGTAATGAAATAATAAAAAATGGCAATCAAAATCCATTTTTTCTTTGCATGTTATAGTTGTAGCGTTTCTCAAAAATATACATATTTAATTTTTCAACCTCAAATGTGGGAAAATAATACTGGCCGACAAATTTTTGTAACAGAAATAAAATTCTACGTTTCAAAAGGATTTCGGTGCACTTTTTGAGATATTCATGTCCAAAGAGGCGAAAAACGCGGTTTTTGGCCATATTAATAATAATAATAATATAATACAATGGCGCTATTATAACTCTGACGAGTTTTATAGCCGAGCTTCTCTCCCAATTCGCTCCTTTTTTGTTTTTCCTACTAATTGGGTGGACCTACAGTTTTATGCCGGCTCCGAACGGCGAAAGCATTTTTTGTGAGAAGCTTTTTCATGGCAGAAATACACTGGGAGGGTATGCCGCCCATTGCCGAGAGGTGACCGCTGCTCTTAAAAAACCCAATAATTGGATTTTTACTAATTAGAAAAATTGTTTTGGTGTTTTGCTCGGACTGTGGTTTGAACCCGAGACCTCTGGCATAGCAGGCGAGCACTCTAACCACTGCACCCCAGCGGCCATATTCAGTCCTCAATATCTTTAAAATTGCTCACTTTCATTAAAAACTGAATAAATCTATTGAAAGCACGATCATTTCTCTTGAAGACAATGTTTTGCTTTTTCGGATATCTTGCTTGTAACTTGCAATATTGCTTTTAGGCAGTTTATTATATTAACAACAAACTGTGCGTTAGAATGAAATAAGTGAATTAATTTATATTAATTTATCGAAAATACGACTAAATTTTGCGTGACTGAAACAAAAATTCCAATCAGTGGCCTACTATGTTTAGATATATTTTCTATACGGAAATAAAAATAATTCTGCAGAGCAGCTACAAAACTTGATTTCGATTAAAACAGCGCTACAAATACTGCCGTTGATTTCGAAGAAAAATACCTTATTATACAAAAACATATATTTCTAGATATATAAATAAGAAACCCGAGAAAGCAAAGCGCTGTTTTCAAGAGAATTGATCGTTCTTTCAATAGCTGCAATCATTCTTTAATGAAAGTTAGTAATTTAACAGCTTGAGCAGTGAATATAGCAAAAAATCGCATAAATATCTCAAAACCTACAAGTATTACCGAAAATCCGACTTCAGATTCAGATTCAGGGCACCGAAATCCTTTAGAAAAGTAGAATTTTATTTGAGTTAGAAAATTTTTGGAAATTTTGTCGGCCTGTATAATTAATGTCCAAATCCCGGGATAAATCCCGGGATCCCGGGATTATAAAAAAAAATCTCGAAAATCCCGGGATCGTAAAAATCGGAAAAATTGGAATCCCTAGTATGTACGTATGTATTATTATTAGGTTTATTGCCCTTGAGGTAAATTGAATTCGTACAAATCGAATTCATTCACGTTGCACATACACACATATATACATGCACACAAATATATGTACATATGTACATATGTATGTACATACACGCTACAATGCGAGTTTACCGGCGTAAAGGTATGTATTTTTATTCAACTTTTATGCAAACAAATAATAAATTGCAGTTTCGTGAATTTGCGAACACGTTACACATTGCATCGCACAGGCGAGGAGGAAGTCTTGATAGCGCAATGTTGTTGTTGTTGAGCTTTTTGATATTCGTAAGGAGGAAGATTGCTTTTACAAAATTTTAATATATGTATGAAATAATTATTTGGAAAATTTCCGAGATTTATTCAAGTTATGTAAATATGTGCGTATGTATGTGTGTATGTGTTTATGTATGTACGTACATATGCACTTTTATAATTTTTTGCGTGCAGTGCAAGGCGGTCATTTAGGTACATATTTGAGGGGAATATTTTTTTTACATTAGTTATTGTGTTTTACTTTTCAGTTAGTGCATTGTCTATTTTTCATCAATTCAGAAAGGAAAAAAACAACAAATAGGTAAATGCAAATTATAATAAATAAAATATATACCCTGCATACAAACGCTGCCGTATATAGCAAAATATACACATGAACTTTCATATGTATGTATGTACAATGTATACCTATATACATATATACATACCTACATGCATTCAAATGCGTAAACACATACATATGTACATACATACGTATGTATGTATGTACCTATGGATGTAAGTATGTAAATCCAAGTATATTTATAAAGATTATAAAAAGCTCAAGTAGAGCTAAATAGCAAAATGCATTTCACGCTTCCTCTTGCAATGGCCATGGCATTCACACAAAACAACACACATGCGACTAACTACATAATACTACGGAGTGCGCGGCGCGACGCGACGCGACACGGCACATTCGAGGCAGCGCTCACGGACTCGCTGATTTGTGAATTTGTGATATGCACTAATGGCAAACGGGCGGCGGGCGGCTGGCCGAGGTGAGCAAGCTAACGAATGTTGTATGCATTTACGTATGTATGTATGTATGCACATATGCACATATGTATGTATGTATGTCTGAAGCTCTAAATTGGCGTTGATAACCAACAAATAACAATAACTACAAACAGTAAAAAAAAAACCAAAAAACAAACAACAACGAAAAGTAAAACCAATGTGTTACGCGCTTGGTTACAAATGCTGTTATTTTCGATTTTTTCTTTATTTTTTTTTTTTATTTATTTTTTTTTCGTCTATTTGTTTTTGTTTGATACCGCTTATGCGAAATGTTGCGATGTTAATGATGACTGCAGTGATAATGATGATGAAGCTGATGAACGTGCAGCCAAACGCCAATTCGCTGGCTGCTTGGCTGGGTGTTTTAAGCCTTTCAGCAGCGTTCCCAAATGAGTTTTATTTGCTGTTGTTGGTGCTGTTGTTGTTGCTGTAGTGGTGTAACAACATGTGTTTTACTGGCAGCACACAGATTGTTGCTCGTTGCAGCGGTTGGCTGCTGCTGGCTGCATTGTGGGTGTCAGTGACACCTTCTCGTATACGCAGCCAGAAAGTATACAAATATGTACATATGTATGTATGTATGTGTTTTGCGAGAAGAGTTCAAAATTTGGGGTGACAAAAAGTGAATCTTTAGCTTTTTTTAATTTTAATTTTTTTTTAGTAAAGCTCATTGAACTTTTGAGCGTTCCGAAATGCATTTATGAAAAATTGTATTTTTATTTTTTTTTAACAATATTTTGTTTCGAGTTTTTAAAAAAATACCATGAAAAATATTTTACTTTTACCATGGAGTTATTATTAAAATAAAATTAGAACGGCCAGCAAAAAACAAAATTAATTTTTTTCATAAGTTTTTGTTTTTTTTTTTTGTATATTTTTTTTACTTTGATTTATTATATATGCAATTTTTTAAAACCTTCGTTCATTATTTGGCACATTCAGAAAATGTTAACAAATGTGCTTATTTTGAACATTACTTTACATGCATATTTACATTATTTTTACAACCTTTTTTAACTGATAATATTCATTCCATATTTTACTTAAAATTGCTTACATTGGCTCAATAGGTCTGGATAGTTTCCATATAATTAATTAATTCACTTTAGTCTTTTAAAACAAATAAACATGTTTAATGTATAGGTACATTTTTTTGTTTTAATTTTAAACCTTGTTTTATTCCATTTTTTTAAGCACTCGGTGTAATTACATATGAGCATGTGTCACAGGAAGGCACAGCGCACACATTCATGCGTTTGTATATCATTTTTGTTTTCATTGAAATTTTGTCATTATATCAGCGCAATATTTTTTTTTTTTTTGTTTTTGTCAAACGGCATGAACTATCATTTTAAAATTCAAATTCAAATTCAATGCAAACAACAAATACGCGCATTGCGCGTATTGAAATTGCAAGCGCGCGCACTTGAGAGTGTATGTATGTATGTATGTACGTAATTTCACCGAAACTGCAATTGCAAGCAAAAAAAGCGAAACCGATACCGAAACCGTAAAACCGAAATTAAAAAAAGCGAAAACGCTGCGAAATCGCACTGTAATAAGTAAAATGCACTGCAAATTGTCACACAGAGCAAATTAAAAAGCGAAACAATTGGCAACTATCCACGTTAGTTTTTATCTTTTATTTAATTATACACGCTCAATTTGTTAACTATTATGGACGACGCTTATTTGCAACAACCGTCTTCTGCTGCAGTCATACAAAGACTAAAGTCTAGCAGTGCCCGACACACTACACATTGTCTGTATGTACGACGCTTAGCTTTAAAAAAAAATGGAAAAAAAAGTAAAAAATAAAACAAAACAAAACAAGAAAATGGCAATGCAATAATAGTGAGCGTGTAGCTGCTCCGCCATCAGAGCAATGTTGCATTTTGCACATACCAACATACATACATTAGGGTGGGCCGATTTGTATGGAGGGAAATGAATCGATATCGCGTCAACGAAATTGGGATTCCCCACATTTTTCTGAGTAGAAAACTTTTCCACGACATTTGTCTAAAATTAATTTTGATGTGCCGGAATTTTGGTTTTATGAAACAAAACGGATTTTTAAAATAAAAAATGGACAAAAATCGACAGAAAAATAAGCAGGCCACACTGAAAAAACAACTTACTCAGATTATGGAAAAGTGGGAATGATTCGGCGCTAAAGACATATATCCATATTTTGATGTACGATTTTCTTCAAATCAAGGAATAAAAGCCACGTTTTAAAGAAAATTGTACATCAAAATATGGAAATATGTCTTTAGCGCCGAATCATTCCCATTTTTCCATAATCTGAGTAATTTTTTTTTTGAGTGCAATATGCACATCAAATTTGTATAGCTAAATCTGAACAATCTGTTGTATGACTGCTATATGTTCTAGTGCTCCGATCGCCCGAATCTACAATTGATCAGCTTCTCTTGAAAAGACACCAAAGTACCAAATTTCAAGCCGAAATCTCAAAAACTGAGCAACTGAGTTGCCAAACAATAAAATGTGGAACTCTACGAAAATTCAATGTTACTCATACGCCACAGCGTATGACTGCAAGTAAAATAAGGTCAAATAGCATAGGTCTACGTATTATGCTATAACTCTTTAATTTTTGCAGCTAAAATTCTGAAATTTTAGTTTTAGATCAT
The DNA here is from genome assembly GCA_960531455.1 of Urophora cardui. NCBI lineage: Eukaryota > Metazoa > Arthropoda > Insecta > Diptera > Tephritidae > Urophora > Urophora cardui. The sequence continues at coordinate 49,320,280 of OY482673.1, forward strand.
CTATTGTACACATAACGCTGTCAGCAAAAATCTTCGATATCGGATGACTATAACATAGAGATCCCATACCGCGATTTTGGGCTAAAGAAAAAAGAGTATATTTTAGCTCTTCTATACCGCAAGATCAATTAATATTTTAAAATATTGTTCCTATATTGTATTGACTTATCTTTAAGTAATTTTCAGCAAAATTTAAAATATATTGTAGACAGTAAGAGATAATAGCGAAAATATGCGATTTTTGGCATTAAGCCTCCAAAACCGGAAAACAGACCATATCTCAAAAACGCCTGCTCCGATTAAAATTCTGATTCAATGTGGCCTGGTTATTTTTTTATCGATTTTTGTCCATTTTTTATTTTCAAACATTCGTCTTGGTCCATAAAAACCAGCATCCGGAATATAAAAATTAATTTTAGACAAATTTGGAAGAAAAATGAAAGGAATCCCAATTTCGATGGTGCGATATACATAGGTTAGTAAATCGCCGCACCCTAATATATGTACATAAATGCCAGTATTATAAAACTTAAACCAAGCGTGCTCACACTTGGTAGGTACTCCCATCGTTTGAGCAATATTTTGTATATTTCTCAGAGTACCTACAATACCAAATGTATGCTAATACATAGTACATACGTATGAACATATGCATATTTGTGTATTTGTACCTACACAATCAAGCTTCAAGTTCATCAACTGAACTTCAAAGCTCTACAGCGAGTCATCATATCTCCACAAATGTACATGCGTCTGTATGTATGTATGTATTGCAGTTGCTCGTCGCGTTTTATATCATCGTCGTTCGCTCGCTCGCTACCTTCAGGTTCAAAAACATTGGCGCAAAGGCAACATATATATTTAAGTATGTAGGTATTCAATTGTTTTTGTTTCTCTTCGCTACTGCATACGCATGCATACATATGTATGTATGAATGTAAAATAAGCTTTAAAAAGCTTTGTGTTGTTGCTTTTGCAATCGAGCTCTCTTTCTCTGCTCAAGCTAAAGAAGCGTTTACAGTTAGTCAAAGCTTTGCCATTGATTTCAATTGACCATAAAATATCCTTGTTGAAATTATAAGTTTTATAAGAGTGCTGATATGCATAATAAGAGCTTTTGAAAGCTGGTGTTAGAACTTCGCGCCAAATGTTTGTTAATAAAATGACAAATAAAAGAAAAACATATTTCGATCTAGTCATATTAAATTTAATTGGAATTTAAATAAAACGCCAAAAATTAAGCTAATTATTCAACGTTGTGATAATTCCAGAATTTATTCGATTTCTATAGTGAGCATTTGCTTGGTTGTACGGGACGTATGAGTAACATTCGAGAAGGCAAAAGGACTATGTACTCGTAGTTGTATGCTAGAATTCTACTAGTTTGTAAATTTCGTAAACTATTTGTTCAACTATCCATTTTATATGAAATCAACGAAAAAAAAAATTTACTCAACACAAACAAATGCTATTAATTATGAAAGAGTAGTAGGCCAGAAGGGGTCTGAGTTTTTTTTAGGCGGGTTTAAAGTTTTATAATTTTAGCTGGAGGTGCAATTACTTTATCGAAAATATTTTATAGAAAATTACTTTGAATTAAGTATTTTCGCATGGACTTCTACAGATTTGGATAAGCAATTTCTTTACGGTAGACTTTGACCCTCTTTTTAGTCAATCTATGGACCCCTATTAATTACATAGACACAGCAGGGAGGCAAAAATATCAGCGCGAAAACACGGAAAAATACGTCATCTTAATTTCTGGCTCTATATTACGATAACGCTTTTATAAAATCCGGATTAGCTCCCAATTTTGAGAAATTTATGGAAGAATTTTCAGTTTTCTCTTACAAAGCAATCGGATGACATGACGTATGAGTAACTACATATTAACGGGTAATAAAAATGAAGAAAATGGTAAAAATGTGTATGAAAATTTAGTGCTGCTGTTAATTAATATTGTTGAAATAACATATCGTCGTTTAAACTTCATAATCGCCTAAGTGAAACTTTCATAATTGCATATGCCAAAATTGATTTGCCAAACTTTAACTCCTGGGGCACAGCTCAATCGATCCATACTATAAATTTGGTCTTTGGGAGCTTAGAAGGAAATATACTTCTAATTTCCTTTTCAGCTCTGAAGTCGTAAAGCTAGGCGTTAGGAATTCAATTTTAATTTTTGGCACAAATATCGGTTGGGCGGTTATGAAAGTCTCACTTAGGCGATTATGAATTTTAAAGGGCGATATGTACATATGTACGAAAAAATGTTGCCCTCCTATATCCCAATTATCGAATTACGTATCCTGACTTTCTATAAAATGGCTGAATTTGTAGATAAGGGTGCCCTCTTACTTAGTTAGAGGTCAATATTTGGTAAAAGGACCAGACAAACTTACAAAATGGCTAAGAAAATCAAAAAGGGCAACATTATTTCGAGAAAAGAAAACGCCATAAGCCGTATCACGTTATATGGGCAAAAAAAAAGTTGAGTGTGTGTCAGTTTTATTTGAACACTTATGTCGAAAAAATATTTTTGGTGTAAAAATTTTTTTTTTAGGCCCGCGTTAAAAACAGCTAAATCGCGTTTTTTGTAATAACTTCCCTATTTGATGTCGGATCTCGCTCAGCAATATATTTGGCCCATATAAAGTTTCGACCTCAAAGGTTGTCCTGAGTTTTACCTTTAAAAATTTTGGAGTTACTATCCCTAGATTTTTTTATTTTTATCACTAATACAAAGCTCTCAAAAAACCATGAGGAATCCCCCAAAAAAATTCTAGCCTTTATTCACAAACAAAAAAGTTATAACGTTGTAAAATGAAACACTTGTTTTTTTTTGTAAAAAATTACCACAGAGAAACGGCGAAACACGTCAGCTTATACCATGTCTCCACATAACGTGTTTCGCTCTTTTTTTCTGCAATCACTCTCTCAATCTTGTTTCGACTTCAAAACGAGTGCCGAAACTCGCCAATTTCCATACAAATTTCTGAGAGCGAGTGAAGATTGAAACACTAGTTTCGTTCTCAATCCTCTTGCCAAACGCGATGATATCGATGCCTTCTCTAATTTTGTATCGAAAATCTATCGAAATCTCACACAGGCCAAAACAAAAACGCAAAAATAAGCAAACATACAAACATTTAAGAAGAACAACGAAGAGAAATGTTAAACTGAATCACGATCAGCCACGTGGAGACGGGTTATTTAGCGAGATGTTTTGCTAGATGTTTTGTTGGCGAAACAAGTTATGTGGAGACGGGTTTTTAATTTTTGGCTCCAGATTATGATGGCGTCTTTAGAAAATCCGGATTAGCTCCCGTTTTCGAGATATTTAAAAAAGAATTTTCAGTTTTCACATACAAAGCGATCCGATGGGGGGGGGGGGGGGCGTATGAGTAACTATTGTTGAGGTAATAAAAATAAAGAAAAGGGGAAAAAACTGCTTTTAATATCGTTCATAGTATATACGTATATATATGTATATAAAATGCATATGAGAGGGAAGAGAATACCCTGCACATAAATTCCAATTTGTTTTAAACGTTCGAAACCTGCACTGAAAAAACAACTTACTCAGATTATGGAAAAATGGGAATGTTTCGGCGTTAAAGACATATTTTCATTGTTTTGATGTACAATTTTCTTTAAATCAAGGAATAAAAACCACGTTTTGAAAGAAATTTGTATTCAAAACAATGAAATGATTACCATTTTTCCATAACTGAGTAATTTTTTTTTGAGTGTGAGCAAAGTAATATAAGCGATGAAGAATTCACTTTCAGAGCTCTGAAACTTCTTTCATAAATATCTCAAAATTTGGAGGCATCGTCATTTTCGGTCTCGGTTATCATAGACAAGAAGATGTTTTCGGGATTAAAGTAAAATGCGTTGTTTTCAATTGTAGGCTGAATAATTAACTGCATTTCTAGGGGCGGACGACGCACCCAGCGCAAGTATTGATAACACATTTAGACTTCCGCTGTCTCTTTAGGCGCGTATAATTTTACAACGAACTCTAGCAGTTTTTCTAAATAACTTGGATGATTTTACGATACGCACGGATGCAGAAATCGTGAAGCCGTTGTAAGCCAGCGCGCTGTGCTTAAAGGTCCCACTTGAATACTTGCCAAATCTTCACTACAACCATTATCATTCAATATAAATAACGTTGATCAGCACGAATAGTCCAATCATCAATAATTTTTTGCATATTATGTGTCCAGTATTGGTAGCTGTTCCATCGCGGTACAACATTCTCAAGTCAAGCGAGGACTTAGAATACTTTTTAATCAAACCTCATACTATAGGCGCATTTCTGTCGTACCCAAGCATGAAAAGAATACTCGCTTATGCATCAAATTACCTTCAAAGCAACAACACCAACTCGACTATTTTAAAAATAGTCGAGTTGGTGTTGTTGCTTTGAATGTAATTTTATGAATAAGCGAGTATTCTTTTCATGCTTGGGTACGACAGAAATGCGCCTTATATGGCGTTACTGCCTCATATAAATAAGAACTTGGGATAATTTTTCAAAAAACACAGGTTCCCTGATTTTAAAACGGTATAACTTTTTTGTTTGTGAATAAAGGCTACAAGTTTTTTAGCGGTGTCCTCATGGTTTTTTGAGAGCTTTGTAATAGTGATAAAAATAAAAAAATCTAGGGATAGTAACTCCAAAACTTTTAAAGGTAAAACTCAGAACAACCTTTGAGGTGGAAACTTTATATGGGCCAAATATAGTGCTCGGCGATACCTTTTCAGCGACATTAAGATGATAGAGATCCGACATCAAATAAGGAAGTTATTACAAAAAACGCGATTTAGCTGTTTTTAACGCGGGCCTGAAAAAAAAATTTTTACACCAAAAATATTTTTTCGACATAAGTGTTCAAATAAAACTGACACACGCAAAACTTTTTTTCGTGATACGGCTTAATGTACATGTATATAAAATGCATACCAGAAGAAAAGGAAATTAATACCATTCACAACAATACCAACGTTTTTAATGTTCGAAACCTAAACAAAGTAATAAAAAAAAATATCTAAGAATTGTTGGCTAATCCAGATTTTCTGAAAACGGCATGGTAATCTAGAGCTAAATATTAAGTTGACATTTTTCGTCGTTTCGCTGTGTTATTTCAAAATCTTAAAATTTTAAGTACACACATTGTTATAGGAAATCCAACAAATGTTGCTCATACGTCACGTACTACCAAGTAAATATGGCCCTGCAATTTGAAGTCACAAATATTAGAGGTGCTTTCCGACATTACATATTTATAATCCGATTCCATTCAGTTAAATTTGAATGCAAAACACATGCATTTATTTTGGACATTTGGTGTAAGTACCGTATATAAATTGCATCAGTAGCAACAAATGAGATGTGCCTTATTTCTAGTAATCTTATATATATATAAATGATTTGGTGTTTAATTGTAACGCTAAAACTTGAAAACGGCTGAACTAAATCAAATACTTCCTTAGGGGGGTTTGTTTGCTGTTACCCCGAGAAGGTTTAGTCGAAGAAAAAATTAAAAAATATTAGGGGGGCGTGGCACCTTCCATACAAACTTAATCTTTCCTGTTGAATATCTCTGGAAGTGTTTATGATAGGACACTGGAAATTCGTACGGAGTTAAAAAATAACTGTACCTTACTTACGAGAAAAATTAGAGCTATTGGAAAAGGGGGCGTGGCCCCTCCCATAGAAACTTAATACTTCATACTAAATATATCTGGAAGTGTTTCCCGTAGAATATCAGACCTTGGTCGCAGGATAGACCTGGAGTTATTGCAAATGGGGGCTTATCACCACCGATGTAATTTATGGTATGTAGAAAGGCTGATGGCTCTATATAATTCCGATCAATCACCAAAATTTAGAAAATAGCGTGTGGCTTCTTCTCTCGCTCCAGCGGAAGTGGCCATTTCATTTTTTTATTCTCTTTTCTTTGTCGTTGCCATACAATTTTCATTTGACATTACAATACATTTCTTATTATGTGTTGCCATACAACAAATTACATGCCGTCCACACGTATCTTACAACTCGGCCATCCTGACATATTGATCGACTCGATCAATTAACAAATGGAGACTTACATATATTCAAAATTACTAGCAAATAACATAAATTTAAAGGTTTAAATTAATAGTAACGTTTTTAAATGAACCTTAACTCTAACGTAATGGCAAAGTGTCACTTCTGGGTTTTAGGTACCAGTATCCGATTCCGGGATTGGTGCAAGCCACATACGCAGGCGATTTGATTCTACCACGCCATCATAGGGCATTTGGGTAATTTGACAGTTTTCTACGTCACGCAAAACATAACGATCATTGGATAACTTCTTATGTATCACATAAGGACCTCGGAATTTTGCAATAAATTTTTTATTTGTACCAGCAGTGGTGTCCACATTCTTCATCACCACAAAGTCTCCCACCTCATAGTCTTTCGCAGGCAAGCTATGTTTAATAAAGTATTTTAAGTTATAATCCTGCGCCTTATTAATACATCTCAGGGCCTCTTCACGAGCTTTCACTAAATCACATGGTTGTTTAGCCTCCTTTCCTTCTATGAACTCAGTTAATTCGTCTATAACTCGTCCGCGCTGATCTACACCAAATAGCAGTTTACATGGCGAATCCTTTGTTGTGGAGTGTATCGTGTTGTTAATCGCATACTCAACATCCACCAGTTTACCCACCCAATCTGAATGATTAACCGGCTCGGTTAGCTTTGCTAACATTGCTTTCAGAATTCGATTAACGCGCTCTACCTGGCCGTTTGCCTGCGGGGAAGCAACTGCAACTTTTACATGTGTTATATTATTCTTGGCCATAAAGTCTGCAAAAGACTGAGAGGTGAAGCAAGAACCACGATCACTTATAATACGCCTCGGCCTGCTATAAAAGTCAAAGTATTTCTGCAAAGAGGCACACACTTCTTTAGTACTAGTGGTCTTTACTGCAAACAACTTTACATGTTTGGTAAAACCATCAACTACCACCAAGACGTGCTTTCTCACCGAGCGAATGGAAGGCAACGGACCGAAATGGTCGATGTGTAAAGTATCAAAAGGCTCTGGTTTTTTGGGTATATTGAATAAGTTATGACGATTTGAGCGCGCTTCTGGTGAATACATTATACACTTCAAACAGTTCCTTATAAAGTTCTTCACCCTTTTCCTTAACTTCGGAAACCAATAGGTTTTCCGTAACTGTTCCACCGTCATTTGTACCGCCATATGACCGATTTTCCCATGAATGACCCTAATTACATTATCCTCCATTTCCTTTGGGACGTACAGCATCTTACGCCCTTCATCGCTTCTCCTAAATACTAAACCGTCAATAAGCTCAAAATTCTGAACCGGTTCCTTTTCTAACTGCGATCTCAACAATTTAATCTTTTCATCTCTATTCTGAGTTATTTGTAGGTTAAAATCAATATCCTCGATCCCCTCTGACTCCACTGCGCAACACCTACTAAGCGCATCCACATGAGCCATGGATGTCGCTGCCCGATGTTTCACTTTGTAATTATAATTCTCAAACGTAAAAACCCATCTTGCTATCCTAGAATTCACTTGTTCTTTATCCAAAGCCTGCGCCAAAGCATTACAATCCGTGACTATAGTAAAGGGAATCCCCTGAAGCTGCGTCTTGAACCTTTCCAAAGCATAGACAATTGCTAATGTTTCCAACTCAAAGCTGTGTAACTTCGATTCACTCTCAGAGGCAGTTTTAGAAAAGTAAGATACCGGATGAAATTTACCATCCTCCTGCTTTTGTAAAAGAATCGCACCGAACCCCAACTTGCTAGCATCCGTATGAAGCTCAGTCTCTCTAACCGGACTGTATATTGATAAAACAGGCGCCGAAGTTAAGTACTCCTTAAGTTTGTTAAAAGCCTCTGTGCATTCAGGTGTAAACCTAAATACCGCATTTTTCTTAAGGAGGGACGTCAGAGGTTTGGCAACCGAAGAAAAGGACCGAACAAATCGCCTAAAGAATGAAAACAAGCCTAAACATTGCTGCACCTCCCTGGCATTTTGGGGCTGCGGGAAATTCCGAATTGCTTCAATATGCATCGGATGGGGCCGTATCCCGGTTTTGTTCACCATGTATCCCAAAAATTCAATTTTAAAATACCCAAATTTACATTTTTTAATTTTCAACTCTAAACCCCTCTTTGTAATCGTTGCAAAACTGCACTTACAATTTCGATGTGAGATTCAAAGTCCTTCGTCGCTATAGTTATATCATCTATAAAGACAACTATTTTCCTAGAAAAGATTAAATCTTTCAAAATGGCGCAGATAAATCGTTAAAAAAACGCAGGTGCATTTTTCAACCCGAATGGCATGCGGGTATATTCATACTGACCCCCTGGTGTTACAAAAGAAGTATATTTTATCGATTCTTCTTCCATCTCCACTTGATGGAAACCGTTTTTCAAATCCAATGCTGTAAAGTAATTTTTTCCTTCTAGATACTCGATACAATCCTCAACCAGAGGTAGGGGGAAATTATCACGGACTGTTTTCTTGTTCAAAAATCTGTAGTCGATACATAACCTACCTTCGCCGCTTTTCTTGCGCACCAACACTGTTGCCGAAGCATAAGGTGAACTACTACATCTAATAATACCCTTGACTAAAAGTTCGTCTACTATCGCTTGTACCTCAGATTTTTCTGAAAAGGACAACCTGCGTGGTGCACAATGAAACGGTGTGTCATCGGTCAAGTTTAGTTTCATTTTAATATCATAAGGCTCCGTTTCAAAATCAGGCAAAGGGTTAAAATAGTATTTTATAATAACATCCTGCAACTGCTTGCATTGTTGTTCACTTAAATCAGAATTCAAATTAATTTCCAATAAGCTATCCGAGTCCGAGATCCTTGATACATAAGAATTTACATAATTTACATCAATGATCATATTTGATTTATTACTTTGATTTCGTACAACAATGTCCTCACCGCGCGCTTTTACTTGGAATTCTACCGCACCGTGTGCAAAAGGTGTCAAACCGCTTACCCTTTCCTTCATTATTTTTTCTTCTCCTTCATAATTTCCCACTTGAGTACCTACCACCAACCCCTGCATCGGACACTGTTTACATTTACAAACCACTTTCCTTAAATTAAACAAGTCAAGCGCATCATAGTTCAAATTTTTTTAATGTTTCAACTCAGTGGCATTTTTAATTTGCATCAATTTAGTTTTCGAATACTTCATTTTAATTTTAAATTTACACAAAAATATATTGAATTTTTTCAAAAGATCGCGTCCGATAAGCAATGGAACATCAAGAGCAGTATCCGGCAATACAGACAATTCCTGCGAAACAAACTGATTATCAAATTGCTTAATACATTCTATATTACCATAAGTCCATATCCGAGCATTACCTACTCCTTTAAATTTGGACCGCTCTAACTTTCCGTATTTCATGGTTCGAACACATGACCGCCTAATAAAACTTCTCGGACTACCCGAATCAAGGAGAGATAAAAAATCAAAAAACTTTGTGCACTTGCCTTGCTTAATTTTAAAAGCGACACTTACCGTCTGAAGTTCACGAACTGCTCTGACTAACTCTGCTTCCTCATCACCAGCTGACATCTGTTCCACGTTGTTGACAGCAGCAACTATATTTCGCTTTGGGCAAGCTTGATAAAGGTGCCCCAACTCCCCACACTTAAAACACGAGCCCAATGCTCGTTTCGGCTTTGGACATTGGGACTGATAATGGCCGAATTGCGAGCAATTGTAGCAACGCAGTTCCTCAGGCTGCACAGAAGTTGCACCCCCAACATTTGGTTTGTTGGGTTTTGCACTAGCAACTACCCTAGGACGAAACTTTTCATAACGGTCAATTTGTATTTTCAGCTCTTTTAGATTGTTGGCTTGATAAAGCATTGTTGCCGCCCCCGACTTGTCTCCTATACCCGCAATTACAGCATCCATTAAATCCCTTTCAGGTATATTTGCTTTATTTGCAATTAATTGCATTTCTAGCAAATATCGCTGGACATTCTCATTGCTTCTCAATTTTCGTGCTTTCAGTTCTTCATAAACCTCCAGAAGGGAGTACGAGATGGAAAATTGTTCGGTTAATGCTGCTTTCAAACTGTGGTAATCAGACACCATAGCAGTTCGTGCAAACAATTTTGCGGTCCCATCCAGCAACCGACGAACGCAGAGGAACTGCATACGTTTGTCAATCTGCATTATTCCGAACACATCTTCTAGTTTACCAAACCATTTCCGTATGTCGTAGCTGTCGTCACCTGAAAACTTTGGTACCATAACTTCAATTGTTGAAATATCGACCGAATTGCTGTGATGTGCCTGATTCTGTAGTTGCTGGATCTCACGTTGCAAAGTTAAAATTTCACGCTGCTTGTTTAACTTTAAAATTTCTTGCTCCAGGTCATACACAGTAGCAGCAGTGGCATCAGTGACCGCAGTGGTGGCAGCAGTAGCAGCAGTGGCAGATGTGGTGGCAGCAGTAGCAGCAATGGCAGCAGTAGATGTAGGGATATCCAGATTTGGAGTATTTTTTATATTCTCAGCATTTGTATTTGTATTAACTCCCACGACGTCTTCACACAATCCTCGGAACTGCGCAATTGTTGCCGTTTTCGGGAACTCGACGCCCGCCTTCGTTAATACATCCATAAGGTTTTCTCGTACGTTTGCGTTATCCGTCATATTTACTAAATACGGTTGCGAATGATGTTTTGTGGGTACTAACCACTTCTGATAAGTTGTAGAAAGGCTGATGGCTCTATATAATTCCGATCAATCACCAAACTTTAGAAAATAGCGTGTGGCTTCTTCTCTCGCTCCAGCGGAAGTGGCCATTTCATTTTTTTATTCTCTTTTCTTTGTCGTTGCCATACAATTTTCATTTGACATTACAATACATTTCTTATTATGTGTTGCCATACAACAAATTACATGCCGTCCACACGTATCTTACAGGTACTAAGAAACCCAGGAAGTATATATGGTAGAATATCAAAACAAATGCAAATAACTACATTAAAACCCTGATTAAAACCTACTATTTGATACCAATATTATCTTGAAAAATAGGTATAGGGATAGAGATAGAGATGTGCTCTAGTTATTAAAACTGCAATCAAGAAAAAATATGTTTGTCTAATTGTGAAATAAAATATTTATTATATTAAATTAAATATACTACTTAATTACACAATTATAATAATACCAAAACTGTCTTTTAAATGTACATTGTACATGTTTATTTATACACTTTATTTATGCATTTTAGCTGTACTACTTTTGTCTGGGGAAGTTTGATTTGTTGAATTATTTAGCAATGCCGTGAGTGTTGCATGCGATGAGCTTAGTGCGCTTGGTTTTAAAAGGTTGCTAGCATCGCTAGTACTGCTGGCTATATTGCAATTACCAATTGTTGCTGCAGTGTTGTTATTATTATTATTACTGCTATAACTATTTTTAATCAATGGTGTAATTTCAGCGATCGTTGCCGACGAAACTGCACTTAAGGAATTGCTCGTGCCAGTTGCTCTAACGCTACTAATATTACTTGAGTTTGAACTGGTGGTGGTGGTATTCGACGACGCAACATTACCTTGTAATAATGCATTGCGTAAGTGACTATTGCCTTGAGCACCAACGCCAACCGAAAATGAGTTTGTTATTAAGCCTCTGCTCTTTATGTTCAAATCCACAAAGAATAATTTCATTTTTTGTATCATAAATTCTGGCACGCTAAACGTATGCATTATATTTAAATCGATATTTGATTTATTGCGATAAGCTTCATGCATCTGCTTTAGACGACACACTTCTTCGTGAATTAAAAAAAGAAAACGTGAATTGCGATTCTGTTCGGCTATAATATTTTGCGCGCTCAACCAATCACGATCCTCATTATCGGGTAAATAACGTATGAGTTCTGGATGTTTGCTAGCCAAACGCTCTTTGCCATCGGTGCCAAAACCAAAAGCCTGATTAGCCTGTACATCTAAAACAAATTTTGTTGTTGTTGAGATGTGTGCGGTATTCCAAAAGATTTGTCTTCGCGCTGTAGTTGTTGCGGTTGCGGTCGTTGCCGTGGTTGTTGCTACGGCTACGCTGGTCTTTTGTTGTTGCCTTTGTGGCGTTATCTGCAGCAGTTGCTGTTGAAACATGTTTGTTGCTGCATTTAGATTGGCGTTTATGCTAGCAGTGGGAAAAGTGGCAATAGCGGCAGCAGAATTTGAGGTTGCCGACTGCATATGTTGTTGTGTTGTTGTTGTTAAGAGTTTTTTAGCGGCTGACAATCCAGTTAGATCGGCTGTTCTAGGTGGTGGCCGTTTAACAGCGAATCGCAAACTTGTTGCTTCTCCCGTGGCATATTGCGGAATGGAGTAGCTGGCAGTGCTGGCAGTTGCACATTCCAACTGTTGTTTTACATTCCGATAAGGATTATACTGAGCTTTGGCATTCTCCAATAATGCACATGACATTTTTTGTAACTGAAAATTTATAATTTATTAAAAATATGTAGATCAGTATTATTGAATGGTTAGAAATATTTTACTCACGATCTCTTCAGATACAACATTTTGGCCCAAATTCTCTTTGATATTTTGAAATGCCGGCTTGAAATAGTTCTGAAAGTAATGATAATATTTAAATAAATTAACGTACATATGTTTATGTAGTCACACAGTGTTGCAAATACTACACCTTTTCCAGTTTAAGTTCAGAAAGTTACAATTGAAGTTCAGAAAATTACAATTGAAGTTCGGAATTTCCAATTGAAGTTCAGAAAGTTACAATTGAAGTTCAGAAAATTACAATTGAAGTTCAGAAATTCCAATTGAAGTTCAGAAAGTTACAATTGAAGTTCAGAATTTCCAATTGAAGTTGAGAAAGTTACAATTGAAGTTCAGAAAATTACAATTGAAGTTCAGAAAATTCCAATTGAATTTCAGAAAATTACAATTGAATTTCAGAAAATTACAATTGAAGTTCAGAAAATTCCAATTGAAGTTCAGAAAATTACAATTGAAGTTCAGAAAAGTTACTCATATGCCCTATGTACATAGTGTCTCGGTTGCAGGAAAATTGTATGGATTTGTTTGAAGATTTAATAAAAATGTAAATTCTTGTGTCTTTAGCGCCCTTCGTTGTACATATGTAGATGCATTTTTCAAACTTTTCAATTGCATAATAGTGTTTTCAGACAAAGATGATTTGTATGTTCATTTCGCATCATAAAACGTGTAAAGACTACGGCATGGTATCTCTAAGGCAGCCGCGTTCTTACATACTTGTTATTTACATATGTATTTATTCCGAAATAATGCATTTTATGTAAATAATTAATTTATTTGCTTATATGTATGCAATTCCGAAAATATTTAGCTTCATTGTTCATGAAAAGTAATAACATCAGTTTCATTCCATGTGAATGCGTGAACATTTTTTTCATATACGGTTTCGATTTACACCCATTGCTTGATGCACTTTCTTGCAACCAATGTAAAAATTTCTGCATATATATGTAGACGTTTGTTTCAAGCCCTATAAAACATATATGCGATTAATCGAATTAAAAATGCATCTACCCCGAAGGGCGTTAAAGATACGAGAATTTACATTTTTATTAAATCTTCGAACAAATCCATACAATTTTCCTACAAACGAGATACCAGGGCGTATGAGTAACTTTTCTGAACTTCAATTCTAATTTTCTGAACTTCAATTGTAACTTTCTGAACTTCAATTGTAATTTTCTGAACTTCAATTGTAATTTTCTGAAATTCAATTGTAATTTTCTGAACTTCAATTGTAACTTTCTGAACTTCAATTGGAAATTCTGAACTTCAATTGTAATTATCTGAAATTCAATTGGAATTTTCTGAACTTCAATTGTAATTTTCTGAACTTCAATTGTAACTTTCTGAACTTCAATTGGAAATTCTGAACTTCAATTGTAATTTTCTGAACTTCAATTGGAAATTCTGAAATTCAATTGTTATTTTCTGAACTTCAATTGTAACTTTCTGAACTTCAATTGGAAATTCTGAACTTCAATTGTAATTTTCTGAACTTCAATTGGAAATTCCGAACTTCAATTGTAATTTTCTGAACTTCAATTGTAACTTTCTGAACTTAAACTGGAAAAGGTGTAGTGAGAATTTGGCTCTACTATAAAACTCAAGCCTGGAACATACCATACAATGCTAAGTAGTCTTCAATTTCTCATGGAGCAACTTGTCAATAGTGATGGCAGCTCACAGAGCATTATTTACTCGAGAGCTATATATACATCTGTCAACTACTAGATAATATCTGTGGTCACAAGCAATAACCGCTTAAGTCGACTTAGGAAAATTTCGAGTTATATATACCACATTATTCTCCTTTTAAAACTCTATATTTCTGTAAAACCACCATGTTTATAACTTAATTCAATCAAAAGATATGAATAAAAACATTTATGCGAATTTTATATGAGCTATTGGGTCGTTCGATTCTCGGTTGACGCCGCTGGAAGAAGTCTGATGAGGGGATGTGGTGGTCTCTGAAATGGATCCATAACTTCTACCAAAAAATTTTTTTCAATTTTTCTTCATTATAAACTGGCCAATAGCTCATATAAAATTCACATAAAATAATTATTAGAATTAAAACGGCCATGTAAAAACAAACGTAAACATTTATGCTTAACTTACAATAGAGGTATATTAAACTTGCTATAACAGCCAAAGTAGATGTATATACTTAATCAAATTTCTTCATGACATTTTGTTTTATTTACAAAATTTGATCGTAACATTGTGTATGGCACACTGATTTTGCGTTCATAGTTTTTAATCGACTTTTATGATTTGTTAAGAAACGCCTTCGAATATAAAAATCAATTTATCTCGAAATCATATTTTTCGACTTAAGCGATTATTGCAAATTGTCACAGATATATGTATGTATGTATGTATGTACAGTAGGCTAGTCCTTAAAAAAATCAAATTAGCGATTTTCTGCGGTCTCACCCCCTAAATTGGTTAAAGTACGGCCAAAGATACTACATATAAATTTTGGTCACAATCGGAAATTGATAAAGGGTGTCGCACAGGGGTGAAAGTTCAGTTTACCATATGGAGACTGAAAAAATTTATTTAAATTTTTTTTTTTAAATCTAATACCGAAAATTGATAACCCCTTAACCGTCTCCGATCGGGACCGAAATTCGCACTTGGTATTTTTGAGTACAGAACAATCGGTTTTGGTCATTACGGGTATGTTCAGAAACGCAACAGCGGCAGTAATTATTTTTTTGATGATTGTGATGAGCGACGCTTCATGCAAAATTTACGTTTATGAACGCTCTGCTTGTACTACAAAAGCAGGTTGCGCTTCAAACTGAGTTTCTGAACAAAGCCTACATGAACAAGAAATTAAACTATATTTTTTGAGCCTCCATAGTCTTCTGATCTTTGAACCATGTGCGAGACTCCTTAACCGTTTCCGATCGGAATAAACATTTATATGTGGTATCTTCGACTATATTAGCATCGACCTAGCGCGTGATGTTGAGGAAATATGCTATAAAATTTGTCTCCATACATTTGGGGACCACACTAATGTACATATTCTTTTTTATGTACATATGTATGTACCTCCATATATTGCTTTATTATGACATCAACTTCATGGTCAAAGGACTGTTGAATACTAATACGCAACAACTCCAACGAACGCATCGCCGATTCGGCAGTGGTTCCTGTGCCACTAACTTGTACCGGAAAGCTCAAACGTTGTCGCAAACGCTGCAGCATAGTCTCCGCAATGTGTGGTGTGGTAATATATTTCTATAAAAATAAAACACCATTAAAATGTACATATGTATATGCTAACCAAAATGTAACAAATATTTATGCAACATTACTGTAGTATCAGCAGAAGCAGTGTTTGTGGTATTTACAGAAGTAACAACAACATTCATGCCTGCCAAGGGTGCTGCGGGTATTTGTTGTACTGTCGTTGATTCTGTTGTTGTGACGTGAACGTCCAATTTCATTTTCGGTGAACTTGCAATGCTAGTCGCCAGTGAGTGGGCAGTTTGATTGGAGCAGTTAGAATCATCTGAGAAGGATTGCAAGCCAACTGGTGACCTATTTGCCTCTGTTGAGGAAGCTGAAGTGGATGCCGTTTCACTCAAAATTTTCCAACTACGCTGAATAACCATTTTTCTAAGTTTATAGCGTTGATTTTAATGTTTCAATAATGCTACGAATTTTAGGTTTATAGCTTTTCGATAATAAAAGTTTATTTTTTATAATTTTTTTAATTAGCTTTTTATTAAATTTTTTTTCAGGCTCGTTGTCTAGCCTGAAATTTGTGTATCGATATACTCCCCAGTTTTCTCCAGTTTTAATACCAATCTTATTTGTGGGGAGAATGTTTCATTGCGCAGTTGCAAAAAAAACCAGCTTTTCATCCCTTAAGTCAAAGAGTATACATGTTCTTAGTAACAGAGTAAACAACTTACATACAAATGTACATACATACAGATATACTCAATCGAGCAACAGCTGGTTGGCTGCATCCTCATTTTCAAATCTTCGTCCTACAAATTCACTTTCCGCATCTAGAGATGTGTCCTCGATGTCTTCTCCATAAGATTCTTCCTCATTCAAATCGTTTTCATTGTAAAGTGATTCCGTAATTTCCATATCTGTTGAGATGCGACGCGTTTGTTTACGCCGTGACTTTTGATTCACAAGAGCGGCGTCGAACTCAGCAATATAAGAATTGGGCTCAGTGTAGTTGGCAGGTCTTTGGTAATTTTCATTAACGGGCATACCCAATACGTCCGGCACCATAAACGCAAACAGCCAGCCCACTAGTGGCGTTGTACCGCATGTATAACTTGCTTCCTTGTGATAGAATAACATACCGTCAAGTTCAGGTTTGTTCTCTGACCAAAGAGGAAATCGCTGGAGTGCTTCGGAAACTGTGGTATTATCCTCAAAGTCATAGTGTTCCAACAGCTTTAATGGTATGTCATTTTTGGGGTTACGGATACTCAACTCTTCGCATTCTGCAAATTTGGAGCGCAACCAGAAAAAACGAAATTGTGCTTCACAATGTATCAATTCCTGATTACCGTACACTAAGGCATCCAATACATAAATCGTATCTTTGTCTTTGGCATAAACACAGTCGAGTAGGCTGCTCATTTTTCCACCACTACCACCGTCACCTGGAAGAAGTGTGTGGAAAGATAGTTGCTTACGACCCGCTTTAGAGTACATGTCTGTACGTCCATTGGAGGCTATGAGCAAGCAACGCTGACCTTTCGGGCATGGAACTAAAAACCAATCGCACAGATTGTCCGGTGGTTCGCGCATCCATTCAGATAACTGTAGACTATAACCACAGTCATTTGCGTCTTTAAAAATCCTAGAACTCACTTGTTTTTCTTTGGAATAGTTTGCTTTCTTTCGATACCGGCTAAAATCCTCGTCCACATTCCGTTGCAAGTCCTGCAGCAACTGTCGTTTCATTTTCTGTTCTTCCAACATCCTTTTACGTCTCTCTTCCTGCATCTTCATTTTGCTCTTCAAATTTTGTTTAAATAAATTACGATGCATATCTTACTAAATGATTACAAATTTAAAAAAAAATATCGTGTCCTGAAATTACATGACTTTTTATGACTTTAGGTATGACACTAACCATATGATTTTAACCCTAGAACGATAATGTACGTAAATTTTACGTATATAGAATTTTCAAATTGTGATTGCACAAGTATAACATGCTGTAACGGTACCTGACTCCGGCAGTGCTTGCAGCATGTATTTTTACGTATACATGAATATAAAAGTACAGCAAATGTTGTAATTTGAAGGTGTTAGAGCGATTGGCGCAAATCACTAAACGTAAAATTTACGTATAGTAAGGCACTCTGCACACGGAGCGTACTGCTTTAGACGCGTATTAGATACTACAGACGAAAGCTGTACGCTTTGATATCGCGCACGTATATTTCAATTGAGGGCTGCACACGAGTCGTCAGCTTCATGCATTCGTCAAAGTATGCTAGCTACATGTCGCTTGGCGTAAAGCAGTGCTGGTAGCTAGGCGTACTGCGCTTAGAAAACAGGAAGAAGAAGATGTTTGTTTACATTTTTCCACTTGGTGGAATTTATGAAAGCAGTAAAATTTGTGTAAAAAATCGGAAAAAAGAGTGTATAATGAAAGAAAATTGAAGATTCCGTAAAATTTTTCATCTTTTCTATTTAAAGCTTCGAAATTTAAAGCAAATGCCGTATTATTAATTTGTTTGTTTGTTTTGTGCAGCGAAGTTTCATGTCGCTTCGTGTGCAGATATTGAGGCGTGGGGAAATCGACGCTACATAAAATGTCTCGTACGCGTCTATGACGATACGCCTCGTGTGCAGAGTGCCTTAGTAATAAGCGAAAAAATAGTATATGTCATTTAATATGAAAGTGTAATATTCTAATGTATTTTTGTATAACGCGACAGTATATTATTATTGCACAGAAACGTTCCGGGGTCATCCGGGTCCACATTTTCACCTATATCTGGGGACCCGACCTAGGAATCATAATGAGTACAGCTCCATGTAAAAGCCCGACTCAAAGCCTTTCTTTTATATCAATATTGCTCAAAAAAATTCCGGGGTCATCCGGGGCCACGTCTTGACCTATATCTCGGAACCCGGAACAAAAATTAGTAAAACAATTAAAAAAAAAAATCGCATGAAATGAACAAATTTTTGCCCAGCTATCGCTCATCGAGGTTTTGTTCGATCGCTACAAGTTGTATGTCATTGGAAGCGTATTATAATTTCCTTTCGAACGAGGTACAGCTTGTGGTTATCGCACTTGTAACTTTAGAGAAAATTTCTTTTGAATGAAATGATACTTACCCAGAAAAACACAAAATGATGCATCATGATATGTATAACCATAACAAAATTAAAAAAAGTTTTGAGATCAGGAATTTCTTGGTATTTTATTCAAATTAATTATTTGTAAAGCAGTGTAATCAACTTCGGCTGCAAAATGGAGAACAATGAGAGTTGTATCAGACGGATTATAATCACTACGTAAAATTTACGTACATTAGTAATAACGTAATATGAAATATCGTTATGGTTCTAGGGTTAAAATAATCGATAATTTCGCTACAACCTTCAATAATCCTTAAAAGCCCGTCTCCACAATAGGTGTGTTCGATGAACACAATATAGTACTCTAGTGCAGAAAAAAGCGGTCGATGATGAAAAATTTTTTGCACTAAACTTACACATTACTGCACTTGACTACACCATCTTCATAGCTGTGCTGGAATTCTGTAACTTATTTCGCGACAGATAATCGCAAAATCTACCGACACAAAAATTTCCCTCCATACCTCTGCGATGATTATCGGAAACATCTGTCAAAATATACCATAGAATTCGACCGAAAAATCTCACAGACTAGCATAATCGCAAAAATGATCGCAAATTTACGATACCGATCCGAAAATTGTCGCAAATTGGTTACAGAAAAGGCGTAAGTTTGTGCAGCATATGAAATCAGCTGTTTTGAATAGTTAAAGCGGCAAAATAATAGAAAACCAAAAGTAAAGAAAATAAATTTAAAAATATGGAATTTTCTTCTCCGTATTCGAGCGATGTGGATGAAAATATTGTAGAAGGTATTAGTATAAATTATGCGATTTTGCCCTTGAAAATTATTAATTATGTGGCAAATTATTCGATCTAAAATGAAAAAATTGTGTAAATTTAATACCTATAAATTTGAACATTGAGAATTGTTTGTTTACATATATCAGAATGTTTTGTTTCGATAAATCAGCTGGTTTGCTCCAAATCACCATTTTCGTTCGTTGAAGCCTCTGCACTAAATTGCTCTGACAACTGAAAGATGTTGTTCTGCCATACACTGTTCTACACTTTTAGTGAATTCAGCGAACAGACCTAATATGTAATTCGCTCTCGAACTATCTCGATAAGTATTTCGCGAACTATCCCGTCTGAGTAGCTGTTGTTATTCAGTTTGACATTTCTCATTATTTTGTTCTTCACATGATCCAATAATTCTATATCGACGGCTGAGAATAAGATCGCCCTATTTCAAAAATTCTTTCAAGAACGCCCTATTTGAAAAAATGTTTCAATAACGTCCTATTTCAGATTTTGCTTCAAGAACGCCCTATTTGAAAATTTGTTTCAATAACGTCCTATTTCAGATTTTGCTTCAAAAACGCCCTATTTCAGAGAAAATTCAATATATATTTCTCTGAAATAGGGCGTGTTTGAATAAAATCTTTTCCAAAACAAAAGACAAAATAGAGAAGTACCAACAACACAACGCCGTGTATGAAATCAAGTGCAATGGAAATGAAAATGAAAACTGCAACCGGGTATACATTGGCACTACGAAGCGAGCTTTCGGAGTAAGAATAAACGAACACAAATCAGACGCAAAGAATAAAAAGATGACAACAGCACTATCCCAACACTTGACCAACAACAACCACACTGCAGATTAGTGATGGGCGACTCCGAGATGTTTTATTCGATTCTGTCGATTGTTGAAACATCTCGAATGCTCTCGATGATTTTCATTCGTATTCGAGTCAAGTCGTAAATGGCCGTCAGTTGAAACAATCACTAAAACATCTCGGACTCACCAATGATTCCTCTCGTTTTCAAAGCAACCCTACATTTCGGACTCGCTGCAAAAAATACATAACATTTGTTGTTGCCGCTTGAATATCAAAATTGCTTAAAAAAGTATACAGTGGTACAAATCTATTGCCGTTGTTACTGCTCGTAAAATTAATTTGTTTCGTAAGCGTCTCACTTCAGAAAATTTATTAATGTATTAATGTTTAAATAATTAACTGTATTTATTAAGCACGACACTCTTTAATTGTGATTGCAAAAATGCAGCGTCTATATATAGCATATTTTTCAATTTGGTTCATTTATTTTCATATGTATTTGCCTCACTTCCATTAACAATCCTACTTTCTTCATCAACAACACTCATTCAGTTTATTTTATCAACTAAAACAAATCATCAAAACAACAGCCGGCCCGCCGACTCGGAACAGTCGCAAAAACATCTCGCTTGTGTAGTCGAGATGTCATCGAAACAACCTCCGACTCGCCGACTCGGAACAATCGCAAAAACATCTCGGTTGTGTAGTCGAGATGTCATCGAAACAACCTCCGACTCGCTGACTCGGAACAATCGCAAAAACATCTCGATTGTGTAGTCGAGGAGCGAATCAACTTTTGACTCGATTGTGATTTTGCAACGATGGCGATTCTCTCGATTGTCTAAACATCTCGGACTCGTCCATCACTACTGCAGATTTTCATAACGCGCGAATAATTGACATAGAAAGCAAAACAAAGAAGAGAATGACACTGGAAGGGCTAAGGATACAACAACAAATACATTATGCAGTCAACCACAAAGAAGATGTAGACAAAATCAGCTGCGCATACAAAACAGTAATAAAACCAAGTTGACCACCAGCTGACTGCGCTGTGATATAAATGTATATATATGTAATCTCTATGTTTTGTATATATGTATGTATGTAAATATGTGTTATCTAAACAAAAAATTTTCAAAGTCTGTAACTGGTAAAAAGGTATGGTAAATTGTGACACATATTTAATTATTTAATTGTATTAATGCTTCCATGTATTTTAATAAATAAAGATATCCCTGATGAAGGCACGATAGTGTCGAAACGCGTCGGATTAAAAAAGCAAAGCAAAAGCTTTTACTTAAAATTTTCGGCCAAAAAGCTCATATCGAAAGATAACCCAGCAAAGAAAGTAACTTTCATGGCTCATTTACACTATTGTTCGTAATATGTTTTACTAATGCAATCCATGGATGACGCCCCACATTGCTCGCGCATCAACAAAAAAAATGCATAAAATCATATACATACATATGGCGTAGCAGGAATTTTGATTCATCAGGCCGCGTTAGTTTGTTAGGTTCTGGCGAAAATGTGTGTAAATTGTGTCGGATGACGATATTTTAAATTTTTAAAAAGACACAAACCGGCAAAAATGCTTAAAGTAGTGCATGGTGGCACAGAAATTATGCCCGATTGGAGGAGCCCTACTCGCTCAAATTAAATGTAGTAATAATATACAATTAAAATTGTTTAAGAAGCTTTTATTAAACAATAGTATGGTCAAAATTTAAATTACACAATGCTATCCCGCTCTCTTTTTAATTTTTCGCCTTAATGGATAAGCAAAAGCAGATATTTGACCAGTTCGATTTCGATTTTGGCGTAAACTCGCCGTGGAGGAATGAAGTAATTCCCTTATTATTATATCGGTTATCGATTATTTTTAATTCGTGAAATCATCCCTTATATAGTGTATAATAGCCTCTGCACACGGCATTTGAAATTACGTTGATTAGCCGAAATTACTTTTCGAAATCACGCGCATTCACACACGTTTTTGAGTAATTTCATTTAGTCGGGTTTCAGTTACGCTGTTCCTGCGCCAAATAAAAATTTTACATGGTTAAATTAAATGAAAATATCATTAATAAAATACTCCCACCAAATTAAATTTTTTATAATTAAAGAATCGCTAATGCAATATACAATGAGAATATATCTAAGAAACCGTCGCGAACAAATTTAATAGCCGTGTTTTTATTTTAGCGCAGATGTATATGCACTAAAATAAAACTCAGCTAATGTGAAATATTAGCGATGGGTAAAGATGTTTTCGATTATAATCGATAAAATTTAGAGAAAAGACCGATTCCAGAGTAATTCCGTGAGTTATACCATGTTTACATATAACGAGATTTTCAGTAAATCTCGATTCGCCAATCTACCCGTTTACATATGACATGAAATCTAGATTTGCTGGGAGGATTGTCAACTGTCAATTTTCCTTACCTGCATGACCCAATAATAATATGGTCGTAGCAGTCAAAAGAGAATAGGCACCTACCGTTCGATGGCTGTTTTCACGAATTTAAAAAACAGATATTTTGTTTTTATTTAACTTGAAAAACGCTAGCAAACACACAAGCTTTTGCACGATTAACACGTTAAAGAAAGTATAATTAAAAAAAAAAGACGATCATTTCATAACCTATAAAACAGAAAGAAGAAGAGCGACTTACTATTGCGATACGATTCTTGTTGTGCCATACCTACTGGCGACCATTTTGTTTACTTTTCACTTTGACGTTTCTCCCAAATTCGCCAAAAAAATATCGATAACACGAAGAACACAGGGTTGCATTGAGAAAACTATCGTGATAATCTCGAGATTCATTTTAAATCGCGAATTTTTGGTAGCGCATTTTTGTGTGGCAAACCTCGAATTTCAATCGAAGATTTTGTGTCAACCTCGAAAAAAGTAGATAATCTCGTATATGTAAATGGCCTATTACTTAGCCGAAATGCGCATTTCAAGGATAATTTCAGCTGGCATTTTTGTATGGCGACCAACGTTATTTAAGGGTAATTAACGCCGAAACAAAGATTTTTGCCTAAATTACCCTTAAATCATGCCAATGTGCAGAGGCTATAAGTACAAATGGAGCAACTCAAAGAAAATTCGATAAAAGTCGATATATCACCGGCAAGTATCAAAATCGGGTACAGACAAGCATGGCGGCAATTTCCGGGGGTACATTTTGGTATGGTAGCCGGATGCGGTTGTTGTAAGAAAAGGGACAAAAATGATATGATCGTAGCAATCAAAACAGAAACGCAATTCCGGAAGTAAGAATTGAAAAAACCAATTCATAACTACGAGAGGAAACAGAAAGAAGGGCAACTTCTAATGCTTTCGCGATCGGCATTGGGCCAAAACAACAACTTCAATATCAGCTGAGCTCAGCTTTGGTTAGGATTAGAGTACGCTAACTATCGATAGTCGCCACCATCGATAGTAAGCGATAGTTTGTCCGCTCACTATCGATAGTATGCTTTTCAACAGAATTGATAAAAATAACGATTCTTTATTTAAAATCAAGCTATTGGAAACCATTGCAAAATATTAGCATGTTCACATTCTTTGCTTTTAAAAGTGATCGCTGGTCTGTAATAAGCCACACTTGCTGAAAATGCGTTCCGGGTAGACAACCAAACGAAATAGGTCACAATTTTTTTTCAAGGGGTAGTACAAACCGCAGTTAAGGAAAAGTTTACGAGTGAAAATAAAGCAAAAAATATGCCAAGTTATTCGATAAAAAATAAGAAATTTGTGTAAATTTAATAGCTTCTATAAATCTGACTGTTGAGAACTGTTTACATAAATCAGCTGGTTTGCACTGAATTACCGTTTTAGTTAGTTTTCGTTCGTTGGCGCCATTGTACTATACTGCTCTGATCACTGTCAGGCGATGTTCTAGCCTACACTGATCTACTCTTTCAGTGCACTCACCGAACAGACTTTTTTAAATAAATCAATTTGTTGCTAAAATAAATATTGAAATTCGATTGCAAGGATCAAAAATATTGTTACGTATTTGTCGATAGCTCGATTATTTCTATCGGGTTCGTATCACTAAATTGTTATATAAAAGTCTTTATTTACTTCTTAATTCACACCGCTTTATTTCACGACTAAAAAGTCTACAGTTATTTTACTTCACTTGTTGATAACGCTTCTGCGGTTAAGTTACGACTGACTGCGGAGCGCCTGCTCGCCGCCTTATATAGTCTGTCACCCGCAATCTGGAAAATTCTGGCAACACTGGAAATTATCTGGTATCTTCTTCTAGTTCTGGCAGTTTCCTTAGAGATGTGTTCAGTCATTTTAGTGATGTGAGTGAAACCGATTATATGTGCTACACTGCCCTCCACCTAAGTCTGATCGTCCCGATCTGACACATTACTCGTTCCAAATGCTGCTAGCCTTTCCAGATGAACCACTTTCATTTTATTCCTCGGTCTTCCAATCGTTTGTATGCGATACACAACATCGTTGAGCCGTTTAATTACTTTGTAGGGCCCTTCCCAAGTACACTGCAATTTCGGGGACAAACATTTCTTTCGCTGCGGGTTGTATAGCAAAACTAGATCTCCCTCAAGAAAACCTTCTGAGTTCATCGCCTTGTCGTATCTGGCCTTCATCTTGTCACTCATGATCTTTGTTCGCTGTCTTACAAGTTCATGTATTTCTCTCATTTCCTCTTCGAGAACGTTGTTAGATTGTCTGGCATTTATTCCCGCATCAGCACTTATCCCAAATTTCAAGTCAGCTGGCAGTCGAAGATCACAACCAAAGATTACTTTTGCAGGAGTCTGACCTGTTGTATCGTGTACGGCCGATCGATATGCCATCAGGAACAGAGGAATATGAGTGTCCCAATCTCTCTGGAACTTGTCCACCACTTTTCGTAAATGTTCCTCTAATGTTCTGTTAAATCTTTCTACCATGCCGTCTGATTGTGGATGCAACGCAGTTGTTCGGGTTTTCCTAATACCCAGTGTCTTGCACATCTCCTGGAACACAACTGATTCGAAGTTCCTTCCTTGGTCAGAATGTAGCTCTATAGGTGCACCATATCTCGTCACCCAATTGTTGGTGAATACTTCGGCTATAGTTTCTGCTTCTTGATTTGGAATCGGGTACACCTCCGGTCATTTGCTGAAGTAATCCATGACCACCAGTACATATTTGTTTCCAAGTTTGCTAGTAGGAAATGGCCCAGCTACATCCATGGCAATTCTCTCAAATGGTGTTCCTGAGTTGTATTGTTTCATCAGCCCATGACTCCTGGATTTGGGACCCTTAGCCTTTATGCACACATCGCAGTTCGCAATCCACTCAACAACTGTCTGACGGCAGCCGACCCAATAAAACCTCTTCTTGATTTTCTCTACCGTCTTTGTTACTCCAAGATGACCTCCACTTGGACCATTGTGTAGTTCATTTAGCACATCCGGTATTCTTTTCCTTGGAACAACTATCAATGTTTTAGAACTTTGACCATCTTCACTCTCCCAAACACGATGTAGGCAACCATTTACCAATTGCAAGCTATTCCACTGTGCCCAATATGATTTGGCAACAGGACTCTCTGCTGACATCTCTTCTTTTGATGGTCTTTCATTTTGCTCCAAACCGATCATTACACGTGCCAGATCTGGATCTTCTAGCTGACACTTCCTTAATTGTTCCGCATCCCATTCGTCTGTGGATGTTATTGTCATTCGCCGAACATTTACGACGACTTCCTTCCGCTCAGCTCTGGAGGAATTCTTTCGTTCGAGGTTACATGGTTTTCGCAATACGGCATCAGTATTTCCTTGTATGGTTCCTTTCTGGCGATCTATTAATTTTTCGTTTTGTCGTAGCAGTCAACGTCGGCGCGATCGGAGTTCCGAGGGATTGTAGAATAGCTGTGAAAGACTTTTATTTAACAATTCAGCGATACGAACCCGATAGAAATAATCGAGCTATCGACAAATACGTAACAATAGCCCTGTTTTTTTTCAAGCGCATATACATCTGCGCTTAAATTTTGTATGG
Source organism: Urophora cardui (assembly GCA_960531455.1). Classification (NCBI taxonomy): domain Eukaryota; kingdom Metazoa; phylum Arthropoda; class Insecta; order Diptera; family Tephritidae; genus Urophora; species Urophora cardui. Next base: position 49,346,893 of record OY482673.1, read on the forward strand.
ATTTTTAAGCTCACATCTCTATCCGCGCTTAGTTGTCCATACAAAATTTAAGCGCAGATGTATATGCGCTTGAAAAAAAACAGGGCTAATATATATGTAAATACTATCGATAGTCTGTCTCAAGCCATCGATAGTCGCGATAGTGTAAAACTAGTTTGCTAACCAGGGATGCCACTAAGAAAATTTTTTTCCTACCAAAAACCTACCAAAATGGCTTTGAGCCTACCAATTTATTTATTTTTTTTTTTGTGAGATTTAACCATATTCAACAAATTCATTTAGGGTAACTGTGCCAGTAACCGACCACCCTGCAGTAACAGGACACTTTTGTTTTTTTACCGCTAAAAATGAAAAAAAACTATATATTTTTTATTTTGAAAACTTTACTATTAAATTCAATATTATTTGTACAAATTTAAATTAATCTTAGAATGACTGATAAAACTAAAACTTGAAGCTCAAAGAAAACGTTTCTATGTTAGTTGAATGAAGACAAAACCTACCAAAATTCAAATCGTCCTACCAACCTACCAAAAGGAATAAAACCTACCAGTTTTGGTAGGAAAAGCCCAAAAGTGGCATCCCTGTTGCTAACTCTAGTTTGGATGTGAAGTGTCTTCTTTTTTTTTGAAATAAGCAAAAGTGAAACTTGAACATAACTTGTAATTTCGTGGCGTTTTTAATACATTTGAAATTTCGTATTGTATTGGTAAGTAAGCAAAATTAGGGTATATAAAGAAAAGTTTCGACTAACATCCCCTGAAAGATTCATTTGAAAAACATTAATACTTTTGGAGATATAGCTTTTGGTAGACAGAAGGAAATGTGAGCCGCCTTCGGCCGTGGTTTAAAAAACCTCAGCCCGCAGAATTCCCTTTATGGAGTTATATCTATGGATCGATCCACAGTATTTTGGGCATAAGTGCAGAATACGGCCCGTTAAGCTAGACAAAAAAAATTTAGTGGGCGTGGTCCGCCTTTTTTTCTGATTTCAGAGATATAATTTTTTTTTGGGGCTCGCTCATATGAAGGGTGCTAGGGGGGGGTAAAGATGAAATTTTCCAAATTTTAAAAAGCAAATATCTCGAAAAGTACTTAACCGATTTTAAATTAAAGCACACCATTGAAAAGGTAATTAAAAACACTTTTTTATGATATGCATATGTATATGCTTATTGTAAATAGTTTGTAAGAAAATTAAGAAAATAAAAAAAAAAATCATTTTTTTTTGTAAAAAACGTATTTTATTTAAAAAAAAATTATTATAAACATATATTTTTGTTGCTGAAATCAAAAAGAGAATTCTATTACCTTTAATTTGATATATAAAATGTTATATAAATGTATATAATTAATAAGAAAATTTGTGTGAATTGTCAACCATGTATATGCTCATACTAACGGCTCCCGAGATATTCCTTCTTAAAGTTGTGAAATTTACTATGCAAAACACTATACACACACACAAATGTGCGTGTGTTTGTCGTCACCACTGAGGATTTATATCACCCAACAAACATATTTCACGGTTCAAAATTACTTTTGCCCAAAATTGTTTGTGGCGGCAGCCACGGTTGGGGTACACGTCCGGACGGATGGCGTAGCCCAGGGTTATTTTTTATAAGCGCGGCCGAAGGCCGCTAACGCCGAAAGGTGTTCTGCGCAAAAGCACTGTGAACCGGGCCATAGATATTACTCCGGAAAGAGAATTCTACCGGCTGAGGGTTATTTTTTATAAGCGCGGCCGAAGGCCGCCTACGCTGAAGGGTGTACTACGCAGAAGGACATCACCGTGGCGGTAGCCACGGTTGGGGCACACGTCCGGACGGATGGCGTAGCCCAGGGTTATTTTTTATAAGCGCGGCCGAAAGCCGCCAACGCAGAAAAGTGTTCTGCGCAAAAGCACTGTGAACCGGGCCATAGATATTACTCCGGAAAGAGAATTCTACCGGCTGAGGGTTATTTTTTATAAGCGCGGCCGAAGGCCGCCTACGCTGAAGGGTGTACTACGCAGAAGGACATCACCGTGGCGGTAGCCACGGTTGGGGCACACGTCCGGACGGATGGCGTAGCCCAGGGTTATTTTTTATAAGCGCGGCCGAAGGCCGCCAACGCAGAAAAGTGTTCTGCGCAAAAGCACTGTGGACCGGGCCATAGATATTACTCCGGAAAGAGAATTCTACCGGCTGAGGGTTATTTTTTATAAGCGCGGCCGAAGGCCGCCTACGCTCAAGGGTGTACTACGCAGAAGGACATCAAATTAATTTGTGAACTCATTTTTATTCACCTTTCACGTTGGAAAAATATATAAACTTTAATTTAAATAGTGCGTTTGAAATATACCGTTTTTTCCATATGCCGTTAGTATGAGCATATACGTGGTTGCCAATGCACACAAATTTTCTTATTATTTGTATATATTTATATAACATATTATACATCAAATAAAAGGTAATAGAATTCTCTCTTTGATTTCAGCAACAAAAATATATGTTTATAATAATTTTTTTTTAAATAAAAATGGTTTTTTTATGAAATACATTGATTTTTTTTTTGTTTTCATAATTTTCTTACAAACTATTTACTGTAAGCTCATACATATGTATATCACAAAAAAGTGTTTTTAATTACCTTTTCAATGGTGTACTTTAATTTAAAATCGGTTAAGTACTTTTCGAGATATTCGCTTTTTAAAATTTGGAAAATTCCATCTTTACCCCCCCCTAGCACCCTTAATATAAGCGAGCCCCAAAAAAAAATTATATCACTGAAATCAGTAAAAAGGGGCGGACCATGCCCACTTTTTGTTTTTTGTCTAGCTTACCGGGCCGTTTTCTGCACTTGTTCCGTATTTTGCGTAGTCCGGAGTGGTAAAAGTAGTTAAATTAAAATCCACAAAATATATCCTGAAAGTTCCATTGGAAATTTGTTTAGTGTGATGAAAATAAATACGGGGCGGGCTTATCAAACCGAAAACTCTGCCCAGAAGTTGTGAAGAGTGCAGCTCTAGAGGTACTCCATAACCGGATATATGTACTTAATCGTTCTGTAACTTATACCCCACTGTTGTGGGGGCTATTTGTCTTGACTTATTCGGCCAGCGTACCTGGACAACTTTCTAATATCTCACACTGATCCGTCATCTACTATACATATGTATATGCGTACGTACATACATATAGATAATGGTTGTTTCAACCATTTCGAGAAGCTTCTCATATGAATCCTTGACAAATGGCTGTTGTTGTTGTTGTAGACACCAAGATACTTCCCGAAGGTTTTGGGGAGTGTAGGGGAAGTGACAGTCTTCTGCGGGATAAATTCGGTATGCTCGGGTACTAGTCATTTCTGACACTAGCCCGACTGTCGTTGGTTCGACCGATTTTTTTTGGCCATTATCAACTTTCTAGGCCGGTTGATTTTAGTCGCCTCTTACGACTGGCATTCCTTACCACGGGTATATTCTAAGCCCCCTAACCCGCTGGGGTGTTGACAAATGGCTCTTCGTGGTTGGCCTAAGACACTCGTAAGAGTGAAGTTCGGGCTTTTTCTTCCTGTATGACTTGGTATCCGAAATGCTTGATTGTTTCCTTAATGCCAATAAATAGTCACACCATATACGGGATTGGTTGTATGCTCGGTCTGATGATGGGGTCACGTGAATGGAGATTCAAGTAACGACAATTCTATAAATTTTATATTTGTAAACGCTTGTTCTGCTATTCATTTAATTCTTCACTTCGAACCTTAGATCGGTACAAAATTTATTTTAAAATGGCAACGGCATTGGCACCAGCCCCACGTCAACGTCTCTCTGAGGTGAATTCCGATGGAGTTAAATACTTTATGGAAAAGCTTTTAGTTCAAATCTATGAACACTTCGATGAGCAGGAATTAACTGATGTAACATTCAAATTAACAAATCCCAATGCCTTGTAAGTTAATATATTTTCCACCATATGCTATATATGTATGTATAAGAATAAAAATAAACTTTTGTTACATTCACAGAGTTACCGCACACCGCCTGATTTTGTCATCGGCAAGTCCGTATTTTAGAAAACTCTTCAGAAACGACGAAGGTACTTGTCCCCTAATTGAATTGAATGACGTCGATAGCGACACTTTCGAACGTTTAATCACCTTCTGTTACACTGGACATGCACTCATAACAATGGACAATGTGGAGCGAATGCTGAAGGCCTCTTTAAAATTGCAAATGGAGGATGCAATTGCTAACAGTATTAACTTTCTTATGGATCACATAAACGACTACACGCTGGAGCGTTTATATTCGCTTCAGAACCAAACTCAATGTGAGATGCTGAAGCAGAAGATTTTGGAATATGAACTAGAAAATTTCGTGCAGGTGAGTGGGAATGCTGTGAAAAATTAAGAAGAAAATAACATTTCCATTGACTTGCTTTAATTTCTCTTTTAGATAGCCCAAATGCCTGAATTTTGAAGCAAATAAATTGCAATCGCATTTAGAATCAGATGACTTAATATTGGAAATGAGAAAAATGCCTTCGAAGCAGTGAAACGTTGGTATGAGCATGACCCACTGGCTCGGGAACAACAATTGCCCGATTTGATCTCGGGTCTGCGACTAAATCAATTTGATACCAATTTCCTATTGAAACATATTTATCCGCTGCCGGGTTGTGAAAATATAGCATTTAAAATGATATCATGGATTAATGCGCCAACCGTACGTTCAACTATATCACTGAGATTCCCAAATCCACGAACGGCGCAGAATTTAGTTGAAGATACAGAATTTTTGGCGTTAACAATGGTAAATTATATACAAAATGATGAATATGATTGGCTTTTCTTTGTTGGTGCAATTGAACTTCCAAATCTACAAAAAAAAACCAAGTCCGAAGATATTCGGCCGCCGAAAAAGCATTATCGACTGTTCAAATAATTTGAAATGTGAATTTTGCTATTAAAACTAAAAATTGCACAGAAATGTATGTACAAGAAACACAAAGGCTAACACTTTCCATATGGAGCCTATGTTAATGCTGAATACAGCTGAAAAAGAAAAGGAAATATGTTAGTGTGTGTGATATGTCCCGACTCTGTGAGCAATTGTCCATTTTTGAATGCTTTTATAGCTGGAAACTCTCTTTAATGCCGTTTTCTTTTCTCGAAAAAATGTTGCCCTTTTTGATTTTCTTAGCTATTTTGTAGGCTTGTATGGTAATTTTACCGAATATTGACCTCTAAGTAAACAAGAGGGCACCATTAGGTGTACTCGCGTACAGCAATTTGTTGCAATTTATTACAATTTTGCAACAAATATCCGCTTTTTCCATTTTTTTACGCAAAAAAATTGCAGAAGTGATGGAAATGAGAGAGCAAAGTGACGTTTATTTTTGTGAGAGGCTGCAAAATTCTGCTTGACAAATTTTTTCCATCACATTTGTCCAGCAGCAAAACAGCTGATGAAAAAACATATGTTTGTAATTTGCGAAAATTGCAAAATTGAAATTCAAAATTAAAAAAGTTAAATATGGACGAATTAATTATGAAAGATGTAAATAAATAACATTTGATTATGTCTGCATCTGTACTTGAGCTAAATTTCGAATGATAACAGCAGCATTGTATGTTTGTTGCTTAATGTAGGAAGTCCGCCGGTTACCCTCTGCTAACTTATGTGTATGCATGTATGTATGCACGTCAATATGCAATGCCAGCAGGCAGTCGCAACTCCATAGTTATATGTATATGTACATACATACATGTTTCTTTATTAGTAAAATATAATGCATGCATAATCTACTGCTGAAACTAAGCTAAAGTAATACAAATTTCCTCTAAATTTTTGTAAAAATAGGATTTGTTTATATTTTGTTAATTCTTATAGTTTTAATTTGATCAGCTGTTCGTCTTTGCTGCAAGTTTTGAATAGATTTGCATTTTTTTACTTTTTTGGATAATTATCTCTGGTGGGAGGAAAAATCGTTTTTGGCGAGATAGAGAGTGATAGAGGCAGACAGAGAAAAGCTGCTGGAAAAAGTAAGCGAATACAACTATTATCTACAAATTTAGCCATTTTATAGAAAGTTAGGTTACGCAATTCGATAATTGGGATATAGAAGGGCAGCATTTTTTTGCAGAAAAGAAAACGCCATAAGTCTCGTCCAAAAAGTTTTATTTTATTGTTTTGTTTTGTTTTGTTTATTTTAGCTTATAATAGGACTGTTCGGCGGCAGCAAATTGCTGCAAATTGAAGAAAAAACTGCAAAATCGCGTTTTTTGAGGCAAAAACTCAGTCAAAATTTGCAGAAGAGAGCGCAATTTTGACAGTTCATTGACGGAGAAAGCTGCAAAGTTTTACTGACGAAATTTGTCGTTGCAAAGTTCAGTAGACTGAAAAAACATATGATTTGCGATCATATGGTTGCAATTTAAAAAAAAGTCGAAAGTTATTTCAACTCAAAAAACTAAGAAAATCGGGAATATGTGCGATTCAATAGAAAATGAAGTGAGAAAATTATATTATTTTAATTTATAAAGTTTATTTAAACTATTTAATTTGTTAATAAGGTACCAGCAAAAAGGAAACGTGTTAATGGCAGCGCAGTGGGATCATCGTCTGTTGAATCGAAAATAGGGGGTAGTATACTAGTAAAATTGTCCATTAATGACGCAAGCCCAAAAAAAAATGACTTTTTCACAGATGTCAGAACAGAAATAAAACTTGCCGGAAACTTATAGTTTATGAGATATTTGTTAGTAAAGTTGTAAAATCCACCAAACAAAACACTAAAACTGCGCACTATTACCGAGGAAATACCTTTTTGCGTTGGCGGCCTTGGGCCGCACTTTAAAAAGATAACCCTCAGCCGGCAGAATTCCCTTTCTGGATTTATTACTGGACCAATCCACAGTGCTTTTGTGTAGAACATAGAACATTGCACATTTAGCTTTCCCTTCGATTCCATTTCGTAAAATTTTAATTTTGTTATACACTTGTGAATAAAGACAAACAGCTGATTTGCTGCAAATTTTGACAAAGTTTTGTTCGTTGAAATGCCAGTAAATTTGCATAAGTTTCTCTCTTTCGGAGAGCAAGACATATTTTTCTTTGATTGCAAATTGCTGCAATTTGCAGCCGCCGAACGTACCTATTAGGTTTAATTTTACTAAATTACACATATACATATATGTATACATACATACATATATTAACAAAGTATTAAAATATTTGTATATTTAATTATATTGCAGGGTGGAGATAGCAATACCATTTTTCAATATAACAAAACTGACGATTCTTGGCTGAAATGGTTTGATATAAAAAACGATATCGGCTGTTTTCGCGTAATTCTTATGGATGATAACTTAATTTTCATTGGCGGCCGTAGAAACTATACACTAACTAACAAAGTTAAAAGTTGGAATTTCAAAGCGAAAACATTCAAGCAAATGCCGTCAATGAACGAATCACGATGGCTTCATTGTGTTGCATTATTAAATGACGAAATTTATGCAATTGGCGGAAATGGAGCAGATGACAACACATTAAACTCAGTAGAAAAGTAAGTACAAACATAATTTATACTACGTATTTGCATTGGAAATATTAAACGGGTGTGTAGATAGACGTCTAATTTTAAGCAAGTGAAATAAATAATTTATAATAAATTAGAATTGCAGCTACTAACACTTTCATTACAACTATACCAATAATCATTTATCAGAAGATTATTAAAAACTCTTAATTAAAAAACGATAGATTTTTATTCGTTTTGAATGAAATTTTTCCAAAGAACTTCCTATCGAAAAAAAATTAAAGCGTGAATAACGGGTATTCATGAACATTGATGTGTAAACTGTTTCGAAATCGGATATTTATTCCCTTTTCCTTATTCCTTTTTTCATGGTTTTCTATGGATTAAAAGGCGACTATCGTTTTTGTAATTTTTTGTTGTCATTGTGACTGCTACTATTTTGTTGTTTTTGTTTGTTTTGGTTTTTGGTTTTTTGGTTTATGACTTTTGATTTTTTATGTTGTTTTGTTTTGTATTGCTCAGAAACATGCAAGATCATCCGAGTCCACGTTTGACCCATATCTGGAGACCCGGCCTAGGAATCATAAAGAGTAGAGCTCCGTGTAGAAGGGCTGCTCAACACCTTTCATTTGATACCAATATTGCTCAGACACATTCCTGGTTAATCCGGAGTCACATTTTGACCCATATTTGGGGACCCGATCTAGGACTGATAATGAATAGGGCTCTATGTGAAAGCCCTGCTCAACACCTTTCATTTGATACCAATATTGCTCAGAAACATTCAAGGATCATCCGGGTCCTCGTTTTGACCCATATCTCTGGACCCGACCTAGGAATCATAAAGAATAGGGCTCCCTGTAGAATCCATGCTCAAAGCCTTTCGTTTGATATCAATATTGCTCAGAAACATTCAAGGACATCCAGGTCCTCGTATTGCCCCATATCTCGGGACCCGACATAGGAACCATAAAGAGTAGAGCTCCGTGTAGAATCCCCGCTCAGAACCTTTCATTTGATACCAATATTGCTCAGAAACATGCAAGATCATCCGGGTGCTCCTATTGACCCATATCGCCGGACCTTACCTAGGAACCATGAAGAATAGAGCTCCCTGAAGAAGGCCTGCTCAAGATCTTTGATTTGATACCAATTTTGCTCAGAAACATTCAAGGATCATCCAGGTCCTCGTTTTGACCCATATCTGGAGACCCGGCCTAGGGGTCACAATGAAGAGAGCTTCATATCGAAGTCCTGCTCAAAACCTTTCATTTGATACCAATATTGCTCAGAAATATTCAAGGATCATCCGGGTCCTCCTTTTGACCATATCTGGAGACCCGGCTTGGGGGTCACAATGAAGAGAGCTTCATATCGAAGTCCTGCTCAAAACCTTTCATTTGATACCAATATTGCTCAGAAATATTCAAGGATCATCCGGGTCCTCCTTTTGACCCATATCTGGAGACCCGGCCCGGGGGTCACAATGAAGAGAGGTTCATATCGAAGTCCTGCTCAAAACCTTTCATTTGATACCAATATTGCTCAGAAATATTCAAGGATCATCCGGGTCCTCCTTTTGACCATATCTGGAGACCCGGCTTGGGGGTCACAATGAAGAGAGCTTCATATCGAAGTCCTGCTCAAAACCTTTCATTTGATACCAATATTGCACAGAAAATTAGATATCTACCTATCTGTGCATATCCATACATTTGCATACATGTTCAAACAGGTTGCTCCTTTTTATTTTGCCTATTTGTCGCATTGTTGCAGAAAACAACAACAACAACAACTTCACTTCGCTTCGTTGCTGTTGTTGTTGATATTTGCACGGCTATGCATGCAAGCATTTGTAAGAACATGTCTATCTACCTACCTACCACTGACAATGCCAAGCGATTCACACGGACGCAGCAGTGCACTAACACAAAGGTCATTTCCGTTTACGCGTAAACTTTACCTGTTTTTTTAAATCACTCTTAGCTACAGCAAAGATGTTTACACATCAAAAAGAATTTAGATGTTTCGCTTTCTAATTTTAAATTGTTCACATATATTTTGTACATATTTAGATATACCGAGCGTAGTGGATGGATGTCAGTAAGTGATATGATCACACCGCGCCGTAGAGCTGGCGTAGTCTCTTTAAACGGAAAAATTTATGTTGTGGGTGGAATAAATGAAGATGAAAACTTGAAATCCGTGGAATGTTATGATCCTAAGACGAATTGTTGGTCGCAATGTTCAAATTTGAATGAAGCACGTTATAATGCTGGTGTAAGTGAACAAAATGAATTGAGAACAATTTATTTGTAATTGTTCAAACGTATATTTGTACACTTTTTAGGTAACTGTGCATAATGGACAAATATTTTCTGTAGGTGGGTCCAATAACGGAACAGTTATTGCCACCGTTGAATGCTACGATCCACACAAATGTGAATGGACTAAGGTTTGATTAAATTCATTTATTCTTGTACATTTCGAAAATAAACTGAAGATTCTCTAATTTTTTTTAGAGTGGTTCCTTAAATAGTGCAATTTACGCTGTGGGTACAATTTCCATCGGCAATCAGTTATGGGCTGTTGGTGGCGTTTACGATAATTGTGTTTCAGTTTACGATGACGAAACTGATAAATGGATCGAGAAGAAACCAATACCTTTGCCTGGAAGTTACTATTGTTTTAGTGTATCAAAAGCACTACTTCGAAGTGAATAGAATAAGCACATCTCACACTAAAAAAACCCCATTCAGTGTATGAATACACACGCTTTTGCGTTAATTTATGCTACATAATGCGTACAAGCAAACATACAGTGAACTGCACTGCGTATACGTAACTTGTTTACATACATACAATTAAATACAAATTTCAATTATTTGATTGCATTCTAAACATGAACTTGACATAAATGTTTTTCTTTCTTTGAATAGTGGCACTTTAATTTTATTCATACAAATTTTATTTCTATTTATAGTTTTGCTTTATTCCCTAAATTTCTGAATAATAATCTCATCATAAAAAGGCAGACAATAGGCATGGGTAACACTGCGCTGCGCGGCGCAATTGCGCTAACACCAACCCTGGCGTTATTGCGCTAACTCCGATTTGGAAAATGCGCCAAGCCAATATTGCGCCAACTCAATTTTGCAATATAAAACCGACTCAATTTCGTGCGCTAACACCAGCACCAATATAGCGCTAGTGTAAAATGGCACCACCACAACGCCAATAACACCACCATAGTATATGTATACGTATGACACCGTCACAATTATGTATGCTTGATAGTGATCTAACCCTGCAAAAAATGCGATTAATCCGGGACGTGTCCGGGATCAATCGCAAGGGAGCATGCGACTAATACAATTTTACATCCCTTTATATGGAGTGAATTGATCGCATTTGTTCGAGCATGTCCTATGAAGAGACTAATTGTTCAACTTGTATACCCGGACGGGTAGCAATGTAGATTAATCACTAACATACCGAATGGGTACAAATGTAGATCAATCGCTTTCATCCCGAACGGGTACTAATGTAGATTAATCGCTTTCATCCCCAACGGGTACAAATGTAGATCAATCGCTTTCAGCACGAACGGGTACAAATGTAGATTTTTTCCTTAAAAAATTGTAAATGTTCATGCATATTTAAATAAAGATTATATAATGTTTTACTTTTGTAAAAAAATCTCAATAAATTTAAAAAATTGTAAGTTTTGAGTATGCATTATATGAGCGTAATGTAAAGGATTTTTTCATAGGATATTTTAGGCAACATTTTGTTAAAATTGTTATTAAAAAAGGGTGTTCGTATATGTAAGCAGAATTGCGCCAAAAACGGGGATGGTAAACAGTAACAAGCGAAAAAATGTTATTTATCGATTATTCCATGACAATTACGCTAAAGGTGTTATTGCGCCAGTACCGTGAGTTGGCGCCACGATTGGCGCTGGAGTTATTGTATCAGCGCCAAAAAAATTGCGCCATTACCCATGGCTAGCAGACAATTGACTTGTGCCATAATAAGGCGTGATCACAATAAAAAATATGCCGGATAATTTGCGGTGAATCGAATAGATTTCCTCTGGCGGTGGACAGACACGTTGGGCTACATATGAAAACAATTTATTAATGGTAAATGGTATGTGGGTGGTTCTCAACCAAAATGTACATGGCACAATTTATTTTTTTTGTTTCAGCTAAGTTAGCTGACCCAACTTTGTGAAAACGACTTCAGAGTTCAAAAGGACATTAGAAGGAAATATAGAGTTTGAAAATAATGACATAAAAAATCGGATGCAAATTAACCAAGTTACAATAAAACAAGTAAGGAAGCCTAAGTTCGAGTGGAATCGAACATTAGATACTCAGCTGTATGCTTTCATAGTTTGTTTGCGTTTGATGGAAACACGGTGTATTTTATATAAAGCGAGTTCCGCATAAAGGGGGTGTAGCCACGCCCACTTTCAAAATTTGTATCAATAATACAACTAAGCATATAAATATTATTGTTAGTGCAAAATTTCTTCCCTTTATGACTTCTAGTTACAAAGATGTCACGTTACAAATTCCCAAAGGGTGTTCCAGAAATATTTTTGTTAAAAAGTAGCCCTGGTCATAAACCAATTTCGCCAAATTTTTGCTTGTCTATTACCACAAGTGATAAAAGTTTATGCACAAAGTTTCGTCATAATTCAATTATTTGTCGAGTCATGGGCTCCGAAATCTCGTAGATTTCTTTGTCTAAAAAGCGAGGCGGTGCCTCGCCCATATTCCAAATTTTTTATGTTTTTTTTTTCGGTCTATTGTGGGACTCATGCCACAAAATTTCACTGAATTATCTTTGTGTTTGACAAATACTTATATCGCTTAGTGTTTTTATAAGGCCCCTTTATAATATCCATATTTAAAATTGGGCGTGGTATCAAACCGATTTTGCCAATATTTCGTTCAAACATTTGCCTAAGTAAGTACATCACGCTTACCAAATTTCATCGATATATCTACGGCTACGGTGTCTGAGTTATGACATATAAAACTTTCAATATTTTCCTCTTAATAGGTGGGCGTGGCACCGCCCATTTTCCAAAATTTCACCATTTCTTTATGAGGGCCTGAGCTCAATACGTGGTGAAATTTTATCACCAAAGTTATATTAGTGATTGAGATACATACATACTATATAGGGAAAGTGGGCGTGGCCATTACCCGATTTCGCCATTTTCAATACCAACCGTCCCAGTCTGGAAACCAATTGCATTCCAAATTTCATCAAAATATTTCAATTTTTGCACGAGTTAGAGTGCATACAGACAGACGGACGAACGCACGGACATGGCTCAATCGTTTTTTTCGTTTCACCCTGGTCATTTTGATATATATATATATGTAAGTCTATATCTGTCTCGATTATTTCATGGCGTTAAAATCCACCCTTATGAAATCAAAATCATAATACTCCGTGTACTATAGAATTTTCAGGTCAATTGAAACCCTTTTCAAGTCAAGTGAAACTTTTTTCAACTCAAGTGAAAGTTTTTTCAAGTGAAACCTTTTTCAATTGAACTGAAACCTTTTTCAATTGAAATGAAACCTTTTTCAATGGAAATTAAATTGACAGCCTTATTCATAAAAAAATCCTATAACACATTATAAACATAATAATAATACAATGGCGCTATTATAACTCTGATGAGTTTTATGGCCGAGCTTCTCTCCCAATTCGAGGTGTGCTCCTTTGTGTTTTTTCTACTAATTGGGTGGACCTACAGTTTTATGCCGACTCCGAACGGCGAATGCATTTTTTGTGAGAAGCTTTTTCATGGCAGAAATACTCTCGGAGGGTATGCCGCCCACTGCCGAGAGGTGACCGCTGCTCTTAAAAAACCCAATAATTCGATTTTTACTAATTAGAAAAATTTGTTTGGCTCGGACCGTGGTTTGAACCCGAGACCTCTGGCATAGCAGGCGAGCACTCTACCCACTGCACCACAGCGGCCACAATTATAAACGCTTAATAGTAAAAACCATGGTATAAAAAATACAGGTATGTGCATTGTCATTTTGACGCTGTCTTTTTGATTAAAAAGCAGATTTTTGAAGTTTAATCTTATGTCAGTTTTGGCGTATAGCGATGCCAGACTTTTATTTTTTGAATGCGTAGATTTTTGTTTGAAAGTTTGGGTATTTCAGGAATCAAAGGACAGAAAGAGAAAGGGCACTAGTGAGCAGATTTATGGAACTTCCGGTAGCTCCTCTTCGCTCACCATCTTCATCCACTCTCCGCGAATAAAGGGTATCGTCGGAAATTGGAAAAATTTTATATCACCGTCTTTGCAGCCATATTTGGTATTATTGCACCGCGGAAATAAGCAACTCATATTGTTAAAATCTAGGGTACATATTTTTTTGTAATTGGATTGGACTTATGTACATACATTCATATATAGACTGAAATGCTCACTTGGTATGGTGGTGTACATACATATCGTCGTTTAAAGTGCAAAACCGCGTGACATTTTTGCCAAAAATGAGATTTCATCAAAATACATTCCTGGCGTCCGTCCACATCCATTCATGCAACAATTTTGAGATTCACACAACGCAATTCCAAATAATGACACAGTTTCAAAACCGCTTTTTTTAAGGAAATTTTTCGAACCAATACCGCGAATAATAGGTGTTATTGCTTTATAACTGTACTGTAATGTACTAAAGTTGATTATACTTTCATAAACACGAAATGGATTATAACTTTGCTTTATTGAAGAAAAGTTTTTACGTACGCCTGCAAAACCGCCTATACGTCACTATTGAACAAAATAAAAGACGCAAAACCGCTTATAAATACATAAGTAAGCCAATAACTGCACATTTAACTGTTTTTCGCCAAAATGATATTTGGATTAAGAATATAATCCAAAAATCTATCTTTGTTTGGATGTGGGTTTGTAAAATTCCGAACCGTTTTGAATTAAAACAGTTTTTACGGTCTCCTGTAAAATTTGGGTGGTAGCGGATAGGCGGTATTGCACTTTATGCGACGATATGGAGTTATAATAGATCAATTTCCAAAACCTCCCCAAACTATATACCAGAGTGATCACAAAGCCTAAATTAAAAGTGATCGTAACTACTAAACTAAATTAAAAACTCACCGAGAATACCGGAAAGGGGCTACTTTGTAGTACGGCCAAACTGATATTCCGCGAAGTAAAAATCCGAAATGGATCTTTTATGAATCACTGATGAAATTCATCTATGACTGAGTGAGTACTTTCAAATAAAGACTAATTTTTAATATAAATGGTTTGCTTTCTTCAAAAAACAAAAATAATAATAATAATAAAAATTGTACTCAAAAGAATCATCAATGATCATTCAGCAGTGAAACAAATTTACTGCAGGATGTGTAATTTTTTCAAATTGAAAAAATTCGTTACTATGAATACCATGGTTACAATTTATTTCTAAGTGAAAAATGCCATTAATGGAGGATTTTTATCATTGAGTATGGCAGCACGAAATGTCATAGGGCCGTTTTCACCATCTCCGGTTAAGCACTTAACCAGAGATTTTTGCTCGGTTAAGCAATTTATTTGACAGCTCGCCATACAATTTACGTCAAACTAACCAGCGATTAAATTAACCAGAGATGGTGAAACCGGCCCATAATCTGCTTAATTGTAAGGTGGTTAATATGGCGACGAAAACTTGACGTTTGTTTTACCTGGTATACTTATACCATGGTAAAAACTCATTTTAACTTTATAAAGCCGTTATACTGCACATTATTCATAAACGTATTATAAAGGATTTATTACTATCATTGATTTATAAGGTTTTTGCTGTTCAAATTCAAAATAAATGTGGCAATGTTGGTTACAAAAAATGTCAATCTGACATTTATCAAACAAAAAAATACAATAGGGGTATTCGCTATCCCTAGCAAGATAGCACGGATTGCAAATATCCTAGACCAAAATATGCTACACATCGAGATCACCTAGGGACACGATATCGAATCAAAAGCATCGATCTGGTACTCATTTAAAATATCGGTTAAAAAGAATCGCGAACCCGATAATATCGAAACTAAACTACTCGATACTCAAAGTATCGGTATCGAAAGCGGTAATTTTCTAGAAGGTGTCACCTTAAAATTTGCTCTAAAATAGTTAAAAGGGTGACAGGTAACAAGGTCAATGGAAATAAGATCAATTGACCCACCCGGTTGGGAAATAAGGTCAATTGACATTATTGCGTTTTTGGAAAACGCAATAAAGTCAATTGACTTTATTGCGTTTTCGTGCATTTAGCTTCGCATCGGTCCGTGTCGGTTCGCATCGCTGCTGTTATTAGAAAAGTTAAGCGCCGCAGGCGGAAATTTGGAATAAAAAATCGCGCGATTTTTAATTCCAAATTTTCATTTTTCTAAACTGCTTTTTATGAGAAAATAAGCACAGCTCACACTGAAAAACCCCCATTCAGTGTATGAATAGACACGCTTTTGCGTTAACTTATGCTACATAATGCGTACAAGCAAACATACAGTGAACTACACTGCGTATACGTAACTTGTTTACATACATACATACATACATACAGGTGAAACTAATAAAAGCGTGTTAATAAAAGCGCCGCAGGCGAAAATTTGGAATAAAAAATCGCGCGATTTTTAATTCCTAATTTTCATTTTCCTAAACTGCTTTTTATTCGAAAAGAAAAGCGCCGCAGGGGAAAATTTGGAATAAAAAATCGCGCGATTTTTAGTTCCAAATTTTCATTTTCCTAAACTGCTTTTTATGAGAAAAGAAATGCGCCGCAGGAGAAAATTTGGAATAAAAAATCGCGCGATTTTTATTCCAAATTTTCATTTTCCTACATTTTTGCCATGCCGCAGGATAAGGCAAGTAGACATAGCTTTTATATACATTTTTATTTAAATTTTTGTATAACTAGATATTTAACATACTTTACATTATTATATAATTTATTGAAATATTTTTGCTGTGTTGGCAACTCTTTTTCGACGACCACACTTCACTAAATTCACTTATCAACTAATTTGTAGTAACATAAGAGCGAGTAAAATTGTATTTTCATTCATTAACAAATGGTACTCATAACGGGTTTGCAGAGGAACTCAGCAAATATTTTCATGAATGAACAAGTTTTAAGCATAGTTGACATTATTTCCAGTTGGATTGGGAAATAAGGTCAATTATTTTACTTCCAAATTTTCGTTGACCTTATTGCGTTTTCCAAAAACGCAATAATGTCAATTGACCTTATTTCCCAACCGGGTGGGAAATAAGGTCAATTGACATTATTTCCGTTGACCTTGTTACCTGTCACCGTTAAAAGGGGTACCAATCGACGCGTTCTGACCTTTCAGTAGAAAAATAAATGGTTATCTTCATGAAATAAATCCTTATACTTCATAAATTATTTTTCAAGGCAAAATGTTATGAATTAGTATTAATGAACAATGAATGTGATTTTTTATATCGTCGTACCATACGAAAACTAGCATATTTAAAATTTCTGGCGAAAGCTATCAATAAAAAAATTCTGTACGAAAAGTAACAAGTACGACTTTTGGCTGACGAAAAATAACAAGTTCGACTTTTAGCCGACGAAAAATAACAAAATCGACTTTTGGCTGACGAAAAGTATCAGTAATTATATACTGTTTTTACATTAAAATTGTTGTTGTTTAAAAGAAATTGATAGTTTTCATCAGCCAAAAGTCGAACTTGTTAATTTTCGTCAGCCAAATGTCGATTTTGTTATTTTTCGTCGGCCAAAAGTCGAACTTGTTACTTTTCGTCAGTCACAAAAAAACGTATGCTAGTTTTCGTATGGTACGACGATATTATATAAGAGCAATGTTTAGATATGTAAATGTGTAAGGTTTTTGGTAAATTTATACGAATTTGGATGAATTCCTACCTCTTTAAAATTGTTTTTGGAAAATTTTTCGCCCCGAAAAACTAGTTTTTCAGGGGATAAAGGGGTTCTCACAAGACTTCGAACTGAAATCCAAACTTGCCGGAGGCTTACATATACATACATATGTGTTTAGAACAACTTTCTGCCCTCGGCCACGCTAAAAAAATAACTCTCAGCTGACAGAATTCTTTTTCTGGGGTAATATCTATGGACCCATCCAACTTTAACAAAAAATATGTCGTAAATTATAAACCTACGGCAAGTTTTGATTTCAGTTTTGAGATCTGTGAGAGGTCCTTCAACACCCCGAAAAAGTTATTTCTCGCGGGGCGTTCCTTATGACTATATGACACTACATTTTTTCTCTGGTATTTTTGATTTGAAAACCCACCGAAAGTCAAAATACAAAAACAATTCTTCTGTAGGTTGAAAAGAGACAAATACTCCCTCAAAAACAATTTTATGACATTAAACTTCAAACTAAATGAATATATTATTTATTAAAAAAATTAATTTTTTTGGAAATTAAAATTTGAAAAACAACTATATTTTTTTTGGAAATTTGAATTTAAATTATCGAAACAAAAAAATTATGAAACTCAAGTGGCGGAATAGCTGTGAATTCCCTGTTATAAAGAGAAGCCATTGCGCAGTATGATTTTTCTTCCGGACTTCTTCTTTCCCCTTACGGCTAAAGCATAAGCTTAAAATTTGTATTTCCAAAGATTTTATATTTTAAATTTGACCACCTCATTCACACAAAAAACCTTGTAGAATACCAGGAAAAAACGTAGTGTCATATGGGCATTAATGGAAAACAGACCCCTTTTTTATAACGTGTTTTTAGTTAAGTGAAAAAGAAAAAAGATAGATATTGACGATTTTTTCGCTGAAATGATGATTTTTTTATTTGCAAACATCAAATTATCGTATGAAAATGAAAAATATATAATCCTATATCTCCAGTTATCATTATTTCTATCGCATGGTAATTGCAAATTGTAAGCAAGTTTCGGTGGTAAGTGTGCGCCTCGTTTAATGTGAAAATCAATAAACAGATTTGGGTAACTTCATACAACGTCATACAAAAAACCTTACGAAGTAGCCCAAACCTGCAATTATTTCAGCACGTGGATCAGACCTATCCCTGCAAGAACACTTCCGATCATTTGATCAATCATCTGTTCGATAATGCAGACTGATGTTTCGATCAGTGCGCAGAACAAAATCTTCATCAGATTTCTACGGGAGACATGTAAATCCTGATGGAAACCCTTGTGTCGGTGTGTGATCATACCTGACATAATTGTAAAACTCGAGTGATGTAAACAAAATCAGGGCTTGCAAAATTTTCAATCAGGGATGAGCGAATAAACAAATATAGGATTGAGGTAAAAATAAGTCCGGCCTGATGTAAATAATCTCAGACCTGATATAACATGTAATCAGACATGAGCGAAAGTAGAAATAAAGACTGATGCCACAATTGGTCCTGCCTGATGTAAATAATATCAGATCTGTTATATATAGAGATCAAGACTGAGCAAACACTCTTGATTTATAAATGGATCCAGCTTGATGTAAACAATTTCTGCCTGATGTGAAATAAAAGATTGTTTTTAAACGGTTTTATTTAGCTCACCCCGTTTGTTTTATTATTTATTCTTTATTCTTGGGTCAAATTTAGTAATTCAAATTTCACCCTCTTCCTGTCAACCGATTAATCTGAAATTTTGCACGCATGTATAACCCCGATGACAATGCAATATTATGAAAAAAAAATTCCGATAGGTGGCGCGTGGGTCGCTATATTTACAAAAATCGCATTTATGGTCCTATTTGGCTGAAATTCGGAACATGTATTACTACCTTGAAAAGAAATATTTTCTTAAAAAAAAAATTCCGCTAGGTGGCGCGTGGGTCGCTATATTTACAAAAATCGCATTTATGGTCCGATTTGGCTGAAATTCGGAAAATGTATTACTACCTTGAAAAGAAATATTTTCTTTAAAAAAAATTCCGCTAGGTGGCGCGTGGGTCGCTATATTTACAAAAATCGCATTTATGGTCCGATTTGGCTGAAATTCGGAACATGTATTACTACCTTGAAAAGAAATATTTTCTTAAAAAAAAAATTCCGCTAGGTGGCGCGTGGGTCGCTATATTTACAAAAATCGCATTTATGGTCCGATTTGGCTGAAATTCGGAACATATATTACTAACTTGAAAGGAAATATTTTCCTAAAAAAAACTTCCGATAGGTGGCGCGTGGGTCGCTATAGAGGCGTTGGACTGCAATAAACCTTGCAATAATGAAGCACTAAATGAATTAAACAGAATGCGAAATAAAAACTAAAAACTAGAAAATAAAAATAGGTAAAAAAACTTTTTAAGTTAAACGGTTTTATGTTATACATACATTGCAATGTTTAAGATAAATGTACTAAAAACCAAAAAATAATAAAATAGATACAGTCGTGGGAATTATAAACATTTGCATAGACTAGACTAAAATAAAACCGGGGGGCACGTCAATTGTCTACAAATTATCGACTTAATGTGCGATAGAAGAATCATTTTATTCGTCGTTAGGCAGTTGGTCCGCAGACGGTGAGGAAAATACTTACTATTTTCTTGCTCATGGAAATTCCAATAGTTATACACTCCATGTTAATAAAAGAGATGTTGCAACTAGTTTATCGTTGGACATTCACACGAGGAATCGTTTCACTGCTCGTAGTTTGTCTTTAATCGACAAAACATATGATAAAAGTACTACTCGCTCACCACTATGAAACCCTAAAACTCGCTTATAATCGAGCTTGCTAGCTTTTTTCCACATTCTAGCCCTACTTATCACACGTCCATCGTTGTCGGTTGAACAACTGCCTAATTATAGTGTAACATTACAAAACAAACATTTTAATCAACGATTGTAGACAATTGACGTGCCCCACGGTTTTATTTTAGTCTAGTCTATGCAAATGTTTATAATTCCCACGACTGTATCTATTTTATTATTTTTTGGTTTTTAGTACATTTATCTTAAACATTGCAATGTATGTATAACATAAAACCGTTTAACTTAAAAAGTTTTTTTACCTATTTTTATTTCTATAAAGGAACAACAAATTTAATTCATTTATATATATACATGTATATATTTATATAACATTAAATGTACTAAGTACAACTAATAAAGAAAATTAAAAATGAATTCATTGCACAAAAGTAAATAAATAAAAGCTTTAAATAAAAATAAGGGCGGCTGAGTGAAAGATCATCTATTTCAAGAAATGTTTCAAAAATGCCCTATTTCAGAAATTTCTTCAATAACGCCTAATTTCAGAATTTGTTTCAGTAACAAATATTTCGGAACAAATTCTTAAATAGGGCATTATTGAAGAAAATTCCGAAATAGAAAGTTATTGAAGCCAATTCTGAGACATCTAGGGCATCTTTGAAACAGGTTCTAAAGAAGGGTGATCTTCCTCTCAACCGTCGATATGTACAACGTATAACTAGTACAACAAACATTTTGCTTGACATATCGCTAGCTTAGAGTGCAAATTGTGTAAGTCCATTTTTCAAACTTTGTAGGAGAGACAAAAAACACAAAATAAAAAAATTTCAAAATGAAAAAAAATTTTCTGTTCATAGAAAAATTTTGGACTTACACAATTTTCTTCTCTTTTTGGACTTACACAATTTGCGTATCACTGAATAACAACGATTAGAAATATGACACGTATCACAGACTTGTTTAGCGTGGTGCGTATTTAATTTTTCTAGCTTTCTACACTTAAAAACACTTTTTCATAAAAATGGACTTACACAGTTTGCACTCTAAGCTAGCGATATGTAGTTTTTCCTAAAATAAAAATCTTCTGGGTCAACATTTCCACCTTCCTCGGCGGAGTTTTCCTTGGAAACACAATCCTGGCTACCACTGGCACTTTCACGTTTCCTCTTCTCCGAGGCCACACATTCCGCGGTTCCAAATTCATTCAATTTTAATTTTATTTCCTTAAAACTTTTATTTTTCGAGAAAAAGTAATTTTTTAAATGTCGTTTACTCATTTTGAATATTATTCTCTATCGATAAAAAGATAAATTTAACAATTTTAAGCACCATGTGACTTTCCTTTGTGACGCCTGTAGAATTTTGCGCGCTAGCTTCTTCCCTTTACTGCGATATTTTGGAGAAAAATTTTTGGAGAAAAAATTTACTTCAGCAGTGCTATACGAATGATAGATCAGATGTCAGGAAGTACTGATACACATCAGATACACATCACTAGTGTCAGGCAGCAGATTGATCAAATGTTATAGTACATTCAGATTGACTTCATTTAACGTGATAAATGAACAAACCTTGTTCGTTAAACGAGACCGTTCAGACTGCAGTTCTGTGTTTACTTTTGACAGCTGGTTGTTTTCATTTCAAAACCGTAAACTAACTTTAGAAATGGTTCGGCACGGAAAATTTTTCGTAATTTTTAAAATAATAATTTTCTTAGCAGACCTTTTTAAAATATTGGAGGAGATATACTCAAATGCTATAATTAAGCGCATACGAGAGTGTCGAAGAGTGGTAGAAAATGCTTTTGGTCAATTAAAAGCAAGATTTTGAAATGTAATCGCCCCATACCTGTATTATAGCACTCTCGAATGAGGCGGACCACTTAAATTTTTTTCTTTTCATGTTTTCCATTTTTAAATTATTTGCGAACAACGGCGTTTGTTTCTACACTTCGTTTTTTTTTTGACACTTGCCGATTTTCGACCTGTTCGTTTAAAAACTTGGGTATGTTCCCTGTAAGTAACGACATTTTTGCTAATGCAACACTGCGCGAAACTGGGTTTTGAACGTGTTAAATTATTTATCTAGTTTCAATTCCAACAACAATTTCCGTGCAATTTATCACGTTCAAGAACTGGGTTTGCCCATTTATCAGGTTGTAGGCCATTTAACACGTTAAATGAAGTCAATCTGAACATAATAGGGGCATTTCAGTTATTACATCTGGGTCTGGGTTAAGATAAATTTTTACTGAAACAATCCGGCTCATAATGAAAATTGGCTGCACTTGCAAAGAACTAAAAAGAAGAAGAAACATATACAACATATACCCAGCAGTAAAAATCTGAAATGAATCCTTTATGAATCACTGATGAAATTCATCATGAGGAGGCATCAGTGAATGCTTTCATATAAAGGCTGCTGAATTTTTTCAAATAAATGGTTTGCTTTCCTCATGCCTATATGACTCCGTTCGGAGCCGGCATAAAACTGTCCAATGGTAGGAAAAACAAAAGGAGCACACCTCGAATTGGGGGAGAAGCTCGGCCATAAAACTCGTCAGAGTTATAATAGCGCAAAAACAATTCTTCTGTACGTTGAAAAGAGACAAATACTCCCTCAAAAACAATTTGATTGACTTTAAACTTCAAACTAAATGAAAATAACTATGGGTACGTTCATGAAAATGTATAATTGCAGCAGTACAACAACCCCGTTGCTTATTTTGCACTTGCCTGCTGATACTCAGCTGATATATTGCTATAACAGCATTATTAAAAGTATTTGCAATTAATTTCTGTTATTAAAATTACATTATTGCATATTCCATTAAATATATAGCAATCATGCTTACCCTTCTCTTTCCATTTTTTTAAAGCAAAAATTGCAGACACAAATTTTCTGTTGCCGATTATTCAAGCAAACTGCACGGTTGATGTGTCAAACGAACGTTTGACTTTTGCAGGTGTTGCCACAAACACGCGAAGAACGTGATACTTGCAACACTACGGTTCTGATTGCCGTCGCGAACGTACCCTATTTCAAAAATTATTTTTTTGGAAATTTGAATTTAAATTACTGAAATAAATTATGAAACTCAAATGGCGGGATAGCTATGTATTCCATGTTATAAGGATAAGCCAGTGCGCAGTATAATTTTTCTTCCGGACTTCTTCTGTCCCCTTACGGCCAAAGCAGAAGCTTACAAGAGGCAAATTTGAAATTTGTATTTCCATATATCTTTTATTTTAAATATAATTTGTTTTATAGTAGTCAAATTGCAAAATTTGTCAGAAAAGCTGCCAAATGTCAAAAAACCTACCGAAATACAAGCTGGCTCATGGGTTTTTAACCGCCTAGATGGTATTTCGTTTGGTGTTTCAATATAGCTTGCTTGCTTGCACCAACGCAAAACGATAGTGATGAATATTCAACAAAGAATGATCAATGATCATTTAGCAGTGAAACAAATTTACTGCAGGGTATATATATATATGTATACATACACAAATGTCACTTTTCAGTTCTGCCAAATCAAAAAAGCACTGTGCTGCCAAATCAGCACGGAAAAAACAAATCGAACAGGGCGGATCAGAAATTGAACCAGCAATTTATCTGGTTTAATCGAGCTGAAATCTTTGTTGTTGCATTTACACGCAAAAATTTTTATCTGGGTTAGGATCACCGTATGTGAAACACGGCTAATATTAGGAAGTGCTGATACACATAAGATATACATCACTAATGTCACACACATGATTGATCAAATGTTTGGAAGTGTTTTTGCAGGTGTATTGGTGGTGTTAGAAATGTATTGGTGTTTCCATCAGTGGTTTCTTGCAGGGATTCTTCGATGTGTACCAGTGATGGAACATGACTCGTGCTTGTGCATTTTTCGGCCCTTTAGGAAGCAGCTTGTCACTTCTGCACACTCGACCGATTTTCGGCACTATTTTGCGTTGCACAATTTTTTGGACAAATATGACACAATTTTAATTTTCCATCACTGAATGTACTCATTTGTTCGATACCGTGGTTGAAGTACTCGATACCAAAAAATATCGTTGCAAAAGAATCGAGTAAAAAGTATCGGTATCAAATGCAAAAAATATCGATTTGGTATCGTATCGTATCGAAATTCGTGTCCCTAAGAGCACCCCATTGCACAGTCGTAGGAAATTTTAAGAAGCAGCTTTTCTTTTTAGCCAAAGGGACGCGTTCATCACTCACTCTTTAATAAATAAATCATTTTATTTTAGTAAATTTAATAAATACACACAAAACATAACATTTCAAGCAAAATTTGGATACTTAAATTGAAATTGAAATTAGCAATTGGCAAATGTCAGCTGACGCAGGGTCGCAATTAATTTCCTACACTTCATAGAAAATAAATATACATAGGTTTTGGTGTAGCATATTTTTGAGGTCTAGCATATTTCTTTGCGCCTGTATTTTGTTGTTGTGCGTTGTAAAACTTTGCAATCCGTGCTATGTGCTAGGGTTATGCTATGGATAGCGAATACCCCTAGTTTGAAAATAAACAAATAATTATTATTATTTATTTAAAAAAAATATCGTGTGCTGAAATTACATGAGTTTTTATGACTTTAGGAATGACACTAACCATATGATTTTAAAATAATCGATTATTTCGCTACAACCTTCAATAATCCTTAAAAGCCCGTCTCCACAACCGGTCTGTTCGATGAACACAATATAGTACTCTAGTGCAGAAAAAAGCGTTCGATGAAAATTTGTTTGCACTAAACTTACACATTACTGCACTAAACTACACCATCTTCATAGCTGTGCTGGAATTCTGTAACTTATTTCGCGACAGATAATCGCAAAATCTACCGACACAAAAATTTCCCTCCATACCTCTGCGATGATTATCGGAAACATCTGTCAAAATATACCATAGAATTCGACCGAAAAATCGCACAGACTAGCATAATCGCAAAAATGATCACAAATTTACGATACCAATCCGAAAATTGTCGCAAATTGGTTACAGAAAAGGCCCACTGGTGTAAGTTTGTGCAGCATATGAAATCAGCTGTTTTGAATAGTTAAAGCGGCAAAATAATAGAAAACCAAAAGTAAAGAAAATAAATTTAAAAATATGGAATTTTCTTCTCCATATTTGAGCGATGTGAATGAAAATATTGTAGAAGGTATTAGTATAAATTATGCGATTTTTTAAATATCTTTATCTTTATTTAACTACCACAGTACAATAAGATCCAAAACGATCTTTTATAGTACAACAGAGTCATTTACAAACAAATAAAATGTTAGAATACAAGGTTACATAATATACATAAAAAATTAACGCACTAACTTACAAAACTTAACTATATATATGAAATAGACACAACATCAAAATATGACACTAATACCTATATATGGCTATACATAAATTGTTGACTAGATATTTTATTACAATTTTATTTAGTATTATATTGTAGAGAGCTAGATTCATATAAGCGCCTATTTTCATCTACCAAAATACGAATACAAAACAGTCTTAAAGTTGCCCATACTCAAACTACACCGAACATAATTTGGAATTCCAAATGGAGTTCCAAATGGAGTTCCAAATACGGATAGCATTAACGAAGAATAGCCTTGAGGAGCATAGGTAATTGTAGGCAGGTACAATCAAGTCAGTTGTTCGAGCAGATTTGGAATGTGTTATCTTCTCATATAAATAACTAGGCGATTTTAGAGCTAAGAGTCTGTAGAGGAAAACTGCGTTCCTTGCTTTGAGGTAGGTAAGTATGTCACACCCCAATAGACGAGTTCTCCAGCTAGATACATG
The DNA here is from genome assembly GCA_960531455.1 of Urophora cardui. NCBI lineage: Eukaryota > Metazoa > Arthropoda > Insecta > Diptera > Tephritidae > Urophora > Urophora cardui. The sequence continues at coordinate 49,373,017 of OY482673.1, forward strand.
GTCGAATCTTGCCAACCCATATACATAACGTGTCACATGATTAAATGCAACATCTAATTTGTGAGCTGACCTGGAGTCCAAATTTTGCCCTTGAAAATTATTAATTATGTGGCAAATTATTCGATCTAAAATGAAAAAATTGTGTAAATTTAATACCTATAAATTTGAACATTGAGAATTGTTTGTTTACATATATCATAATGTTTTGTTTCGATAAATCAGCTGGTTTGCACCAAATCACCATTTTCGTTCGTTGAAGCCTCTGCACTAAATTGCTCTGACAACTGTCAGATGTTGTTCTGCCCTACACTGTTCTACACTTTTAGTGCACTCACCTAACAGACCTAATATGTAATTCGCTCTCGAACTATCTCGATAAGTATTTCGCGAACTATCCCGTCTGAGTAGCTGTTGTTATTCAGTTTGACATTTCTCATTCTTTTTGTTCTTCATTGTAGTTGAATTGATTTATTGAAATATGACGATGTAGAAGAAATATAAGTTAAATAAAGATAAAAATGAGAACACTGTCACCAAATTGAATTCGATAATAAGTTGCAATTCGGAAATTACACCGGTGGTATGTTATGGTAATTGTACAACTTGGGTTCATCGTTTGGGGACATGTTGTTCAACATTTCATTTTATGAGAATTCTTGAAGTGAACACATCAAATTAAAATAAGTAAAAATAAGCGAATTCAGCACAAAAAAAATAAATATTTGTAGAATAAATAACGCAAAATGCAAAGCTAGCAGGAACCACTTTTTTGCATTTTTTTTTCCTTTTAATTAATCGTGCTTTTGCAGTACGTTCTTCTTCTTCCCACAAGCCCAAATATATTATCCACCTTCGCTCAAAGTAATTTTTTACAAAATGAAATTGTACAACAAGGTTGTACAAGAAATTGCACGGTATGTAGGAAAACAGTCCAACTCGATTGCAACCGAGTTGGGTCAACGGTCGCACCGTGTATGGCTACGGTAATATGTTGTACTAATGCAATCCATGGATGACGCCCCACATTGCTCGCGCATCAACAAAAAAATACATCAAATCTTATAGATAGATAGATTTCATTGAGGATTGTACTGCGACCACTAGATCTATTGTACCATCTTCTTAATCACATTACTTCATCTAACCCGAGCTCCTCCAGAAATCGAAGGATATCGCTCGGCTTTAGAGACTGAATGTGTCCCTGACCTGGCCAAGGCGCGCCCAGGAATCTTTCACGCTTCCTTGCAATGGCATCGCACTCGACCAGTATATGCTCTGCAGACTCATCTTCTCTGTCACAGAAGCGGCACAGACTGCCTGACAGGATACCTAGTCTATGCATATGTTTCCTAAGCCTGCAATGTCCTGTGAGAATTCCTGTCAGAATTCTCAGTTTATTCTTAGTGACGTTCCGCAGCCCTTTGAATCGACTTATGTTATACCCTCCCATTAGTGCCTTCGCCTGACGCATTCCATCTGTTTGACGCCAGTACTGTTCCCTTAACTTCCTTTCCTCATTTCTAAGCTCATTCCTGATAGTATGTGGGCCTATTGCTATGAATGGCTCAGGACCTATTGGTTTGGAAGCCGCCGCCTGCCTGGCCAGGCCGTCCGCCTGCTCATTACCCTCTATCCCTCTATGGCCTGGAACCCAGGCCAATAGGATAGAGTTCCGAGTTGCCAGTTCGTTTAACCTATTAACGCACTCAAGCACAGTCGTGGATTTTATCACGAAAGATGAGATTGCTTTAAGTGCGGCCTGACTATCACTTAGTATGATTATTCTTTCATTCGAGTATCCACGTCGCAGTAACATGCCTGCGCACTCACTTATGGCATACACTTCCGCTTGGAATATGCTCGGATAAACCCCCATGGGTAGGGAAATCTTTGACCCTGGGCCAAATATACCAGCTCCAATACCCTCAGGTGTTTTCGAGCCGTCCGTGTACCATATTAAGTGATGAGATTGTAGGTAACTCTCAACACTAGAGACGTTCCATGATTTTTTGTCCCCAAGCTCTATCTTAAACCTCTTTTCAAAAATTATGACCCTGTTTATATCATCTCTGGGGAATTGAGAGAGCGGGAGTTTCTCCCCCAACTTGACCATGTTTTGTGATGATACAACCTTACCTTTTCCATAGCCTTCCCTTACTATATTCATTAGGGAGCGCTTGGCACTTTGATCAATAACTATGTGCAGCGGGGTTAGCTCAAGAAGCACTTCCATTGCCGCCGTTGGACACGTGCGCATAGCTCCCGTTATGCACACGCATGCCTGGCGTTGCACTTTGGTGAGCGATTGTCTCACCGTTGAAAGATTTGCTCTTGAGGACCAGGCTACTGCCCCATATGTGATGATCGGCTTGACTATCATGGTGTACATCCATCTTAGCATGTGGGGGTTACATCCCCACGATTTGCCTGAAAGACGTCTGCACACCATTATAGCCCTCATGGCTTTAGATGTAGTGTTGTCCACGTGTTTCTTCCATGAGAGCTTGGAGTCAAATGTGACTCCTAAGTATTTCACTTCTGATACCGTGTCCACCTCAACATCATCCAAAAGTATACCTCTCATCCCCTTAAGGGTCCGCCTTTTTGTGAAGGGCACAATGGCCGTCTTCCGTGGGTTAATATTTAGTCCCACTCCAGCACACCACCTCTTCGTTAATCGAAGCGCCCTCTGAATTATATCACAGAGAGTGCTCTCGAATTTGCCCCGTGCAATTATCACTATGTGATCTGCATATCCCTGACAACGTATGCCGTTATCAGTTAACAGTTGCAGGAGCTCATCCACCACTAGACTCCATAAGAGGGGTGATAGAACTCCTCCATGTGGACAGCCTTTGGTGGTCCTAACTTGTACGATGCCTTCACCTACTGAAGTCTCCGCAATTCTGGTACGAAGGACAGAGTCTATCCACATACGGATTGGCCTCTGAACTTCTCGTTTTTCTAAGGCCCGACACACACTATTATGATCTGTGTTGTCAAAGGCTCCTTCTATATCTAGGAATGCGCATATCACGGTTTCCCCCTGTTCGAAAGCACTCTGTATCTCTGTTGTCAGTTGGTAAAGAGCTGTGTCAGTTGACCTGCCTGCTCTGTACGCATGCTGATTTGGATGCAACGGATATTTTCCCAGAGTGTTCGACCTGATCTCATTGTCAATAATCTTCTCCATCGCTTTTAGGACGAAGGAGGTTAGACTTATGGGTCTAAAGGACTTTGCTAGTGAGTAGTCCTTTTTTCCTACCTTAGGTGTGAATACAACCTTGTCCCTTCTCCACACCTGCGGGACATATGCCAGCGCTAAGTTGTTTGTCATAATTTTCTTTAGGTGCGGGACAATACTTTCTGCTTGCTGCAAAAATACCGGGTATATGCCATCCACTCCTGGGGACTTATACCTTTCAAAAGACCTTAATGCCCATCTTACCGCATTGGTTGAAAAGAGATTTCTAGCATATCTCCAGTAAGATGGTCTTGGTCTACATGCTCTCACCTCCGTACCTGAACCCATATCGGGTGGACATGCATCCGGAAAATGTGCAGCCAGTAGTGCTCTTGCTCTCTCCTCCTCGGTTGCCGTAAAGGTACCATCTGGGAGTTTGAGCGATAACCTAGTTTCCCTCTGCTCCTTAGCCAAAGCTTTGTGAAGCCTCGCGGCTGCCGGAGTAGATGTAATTTCTGCACAAAAACTTCTAAAGCTTTCGCGTTTGGCCCTTCTGATTTCCTTGTTGTAGGCAGTTAGTTGTGTCGGATACTCCTCCCAGTGTCCAGTGCGCTTGGCCTTATTAAACAGCCTGCGCACTTCTTTCCTCATTTTCGAGAGCTCCGAGGTCCACCATTTTGTCTTCCTGGGAGTGCCCTTTGTTGCTCGACAGCTTTCATGAAAGGCTTCAATCATTAAATTATTCAGCTCATTCACTCTATTTTCTAACTCCGTACACCCTCCTCTACTAACATTGTTGATCGATCCTATATTATTATCGATTGCCTCGTTAAATACGGCCCAGTCTATATGCCTGGGGTTCCTATTAGGTGGTTTATTAGTAATTTGTACACCTAGTTCAAACCGAATTATTCTATGGTCCGAGAGGGAGGGCTCGTTAGATACCCTCCACCCTGTGACCAGATTATCAGCCAAAATGTTTCCTAGGGTTACGTCTAAAACCTCCTCCCTGACTCTAGTTACGAATGTCGGAGTACACCCGACATTGAATATACATAGGTCTTTACTTATAATAAATTCTAATAGGGGCTCACCTCTACTATTTGTGTCCGAGCTGCCCCATTGTGTACTGTGCGCGTTGGCATCGCATCCTATTATAAGTGGAAGTCTTGCCTTCCTGCAATGCTCTACCAGTCTTTGCACGTTTTCTGGGGGGACCTCTAGTCTCTCCCCCGGGAAGTAGGCTGATGCTAGGACGACGTCAAGGTTCCTGCCCTCCACCTCCATGCCCACCTGCACCGCAACCATATCTTCGCTTAAAAATTCTGTAATGCAGAAATAATTAATCGACTTATTTAGCACTACACATGTTCTTGGTCTATCTTGTGACAGATCCCAAATTACCTTATTATTGCCTGCTTCCAGACCCCTGATCTTGCCCTGGTAAACCCAGGGCTCCTGCACCAGTGCAATGCCCAGATCCTCCATGTTGAACGTGTTTGCCAAGACTGCAGAAGCAGCCCTGGCATGATGAAGATTTATCTGGGCCACACGTACTCTCCTGGTTGCAGTGGTCATGCTCTATTCCATCCGCTCATCCTCCACCGAGGGTGCGGTGTCCCTTCCACTCCCGTCGCCCAGTCCCAGGAATTGGAGGTCTTCCAGCATCTCCTGGGTACTCAGGATCCCAGAAGGTACCATCTCGGCATCCTCCATCATTTCCTGACTATTCAGAAAGATGGGGGATGCCGCTCTAGTATCCTCCTGCATCTCCTGAGTACTCGGGAGGCTAGAGGCCGCCGACTGGAACCCGGTGCCAAGCCCGGTTTGGGTGTCAGGAGCGCTCTCTTTTGATGGGGAGGGTGGTTGGGGTGTTATTTCAGGTGGGGTCACGTTGCCCCGTTCGCCCCCAGTTCCCTCCTCACCCCCTGTTCTGGTTCCTGCTTCAGTTTCGCCTCTTGCACTCTGCCTGTAACCCCTAGGCCTTGCTGAGACGTAACCGAAGCGGTAACTTAATACGAAATTCGCCCTGCGCATGGAGGCAAAGGAGCCTTCGTCCACCGATATGTTCAGACGAAGTCCCGAGTCTTCCACCGTGCTGCTTATGAGGCGCCACATATGGGTGTTGAGGCCCTCATTCTGCACTCGGAGCATCCCGAGGGCATACTCCGAGGTCTTTTCAGCACTCCTCGGGAGATATACCGTCACAGAGTGTATGAGCGGTATATCATCTCCTCTCCTCGTGCTCAGGGCCGGCCCTTGCCAGTTCCCCAGAGTTGGAGTTACTCTGGCTAGCCAAGTTGCCGTTGCTTCGTCCCTGAAGTCCACTAGTAGCATACTTGGCCTGAAGAGTACACCCGTGAAAGCAATTGGGTGTTCTCCCCCCTTAAGCACCTCGTCCAAGATGGCATCTTGGAGCCTTGTGAGGTCATCGTGGCTGAGGGCTTCAAACGGGTAGTTGGTCGGAAGCACCGCCACTCGGATGCCCCTGAGGGCGTCTGAATAGCTTAGATGCTCCGCCTCCCGCGAGGCCCCCGGCCCACGATTGACCTGCTGGTCTCTCGCCCCAGACGAGGTGCCTAGTGAGGGAATGGCCCATTGTCTTCTTGACCCGGTCATCTCTTCAGAAGGTAAATGCCCGCTTCTCCGCTTTTCAGCAGGTGCGGGCTCGTTGTTTTTTGTGTTTTTATGCCTGCTTCTACGCCGTGGGGCGTGTGCAGGCGGCTTGCTCGTGCTTGGCATCATTTCTGTCCCGCTCATCCGCTTTCCAGCAGGTGCGGTCTTGGTTTGCTGGGCCTTCCCCTCCCCCGGCCTACGCTCCTGCCCAGAGGCGGGAGCAGAGTTTGGGGGAGTTATTTGCCCAGCAGGCCTATTTAGTGCCAAGTCGCAAGCTTCGTCCGGGGTCATACCCGCTTGCAGATAGCGCACGTACCACTTGGCGGTAGCGCCACTCATCCCCAGCCTCCTTCTGTCGCCTAAGCCGCCCGGTGAGCTCCTAGGGGGGAGCCCGGGCATTTTTGCTCTTCTATGTTTATTTTTATTATTCTTTTTCTGCTGGCTTTGGCTGGCAGAAGGTAGCACTTGCCCAGTACGAGGCGCTCGCTCACCCGCCCCTTCCGTACCTTGATTATGGTCAAGGGGTAACCCTGATTGGTTACAGTGTGCGGTTGGGGTGCGCGAGATTGCCTGATTCTGGGGGGATGTGTGCCCCGGTTTAGGCGTTCGGGTTACTCCTTTGTGGCCCTCAGTGGTGTCATGCCCACCGGGCCCTTGCAGAACCCTGGCCCCTTCAGTTCCATTGCGCCCTGCGCCTATGGCCATAGGGCTTGTTGCCTTGGCGCCCGCAGCTCTCCGCTCCGCTGCCTTTCTCGCTGCTTCGCTGGTCGACGGCTTGTTATCCTCATCTTCCTCGTCGTCACCCCGCATATGCTCCACAAATAGCGATGCTTCCTCTGAGGTTAATGCCTCCAGGAAGCTTGCTGCATTTCTCGCCCTGTTTGTCTGTAGGATTTTTTGCCTTTTGTTCCGTTGTCGTTGTTGTGCGTTGGTTAGTCTGTCCGATTGTCTGGTCTGTTGCAGGGGTGGGAGCATATGGTTGCGTAGCTGTTGTCGTTGCTGTTGCAGCTCTTGCAATTTTTGTCGCAGCTCTTATACATACATATAGCGTAGCAGGAATTTTGATTCATCAGGCCGCGTTAGTTTGTTAGGTTCTGGCGAAAATGTGTGTAAATTATGTCGGATGACGATATTTTAAATTTTTAAAAAGACACAAACCGGCAAAAATGCTTAAAGTAGTGCATGGTGGCACAGAAATTATGCCCGATTTGAGGAGCCCTACTTGCTCAAATTAAATGTAGTAATAATATACAATTAAAATTGTTTAAGAAGCTTCAATAACTAAGCTATTAAACAATAGTATGGTCAAAATTTAAATTACACAATGCTATCCCGCTCTCTTTAATTTTTCGCCTTAATGGATAAGCAAAAGCAGATATTTGACCAGTTTGATTTCGATTTTGGCGTAAACTCGCCGTGGAGGAATGAAGCAATTCCCTTATTATTATATCGGTTATCGATTATTTTTAATTCCGTGAAATCATCCCTTCTATAGTGTATAATAGCCTCTGCACACGGCATTTGAAATTACGTTGATTAGCCGAAATTACTTTTCGAAATCACGCGCATTCACACACGTTTTTGAGTAATTTCATTTAGTCGGGTTTCAGTTACGCTGTTCCTGCGCCAAATAAAAATTTTACATGGTCAAATTAAATGAAAATATCATTAATAAAATACTCCCACCAAATTAAATTTTTTATAATTAAAGAATCGCTAATGCAATATACAATGAGAATATATCTAAGAAACCGTCGCGAACAAATTTAATAGCCGTGTTTTTATTTTAGCGCAGATGTATTAGCACTAAAATAAAACTCAGCTAATGTGAAATATTAGCGATGGGTAAAGATGTTTTTGATTATAATCGATAAAATTTAGAGAAGAGTCCGATTCCATAGTAATTTCGTGAGTTATTTAGCCGAAATGCGCATTCCAAGGATAATTTCAGCTGGCATTTTTGTGTGGCGACACGTTATTTAAGGGTAATTAACGCCGAAACAACGATTTTTGCCTAAATTACCCTTAAATCATGCCAATGTGCAGAGGCTATAAGTACAAATGATGTAGCTCAACGAAAATTCCATATGTCACCGGCAAGTATCAAAATCGGGTACAGACAAGCATGGCGGCGATTTCCGGGGGTACATTTTGGTATGGGAGCCGGATGCGGTTGTTGTAAGAAAATGGACCAAAATGATATGATCGTAGCAATCAAAACAGAAACGCAATTCCGGAAGTAAGAATTGAAAAAACCAATTAATAACTACGAGAGGAAACAGAAAGAAGGGCAACTTCTACTGCTTCCGCGATCGTCATTGGGCCATAACAACAACTTCAAATCAGCTGAGCACAGCTTTGGTTGGATTAGAGTATGCAACTATCGATAGTCGCCACCATCGATAGTAAGCGATAGTTTGTCCGCTCAGTATCGATAGTATGCTTTTCAACAGAATTGATAAAAATAACGATTCTTTATTTAAAATCAAGCTATTGGAAACCATTGCAAAATATTACCATGTTCACATTCTTTGCTTTTAAACGTGATCGCTGGTCTGTAATAAGCCACACTTGCTGAAAATGCGTTCCGGGTAGACAACCAAACGAAATAGGTCACAATTTTTTTTTCAAGGGGTAGTACAAACCGCAGTTAAGGAAAAGTTTACGAGTGAAAATAAAGCAAAAAATATGCCAAGTTATTCGATAAAAAATAAGAAATTTGTGTAAATTTAATAGCTTCTATAAATCTGACTGTTGAGAACTGTTTACATAAATCAGCTGGTTTGCACTGAATTACCGTTTTAGTTAGTTTTCGTTCGTTGGCGCCATTGTACTATACTGCTCTGTAGCCCGTTTCTGTAACCTTGCGATATGAATTATAACGCAAAATACAACCCTGTTTCATATTTATCGCAAAGTAGCGTTTCTGTAAGTATGATGAATTTTGGTTTTCGTTACTTCTTGCGATATTCATATCACCAGCTTTGAGGGTAGTGAAAACAGATACATTTCAAAATAATGAGTGTGGTTTGTATTAAATTTCTTGCACTTTTATTTATTACATTAGTTTGTGTTTTGTATAATAAAACTATAAGTGGGAAAATTTCCAAGTTGCAAAAAGTGAAGCTCATGGAAGTTATGAAATCCAATAAATAGTCGCAATGGGAATATTTAGTGGGCCGAATAGTGCCTAACTCTCAGAGCTTGCAAAACCGCGGAACAATGGAAAAAGTGAAAACAGAGCTAATCTTACTGGATATTTAGTTTTTTTATTATTATTTTATTTATTTTTTTATTATTATTTTATTTGACTTTTGATATAGAATAAAAATAAATGAAATGAAGCGGTAATGATTCGTTTTCGAACCCTTCTTCCTCGGTTCAACAAACCATCATTTGGACGGTCTTTTTCAAGAAACTCTACTTCAACGAAATTTCTATTCCCATTGATATCGGGAAACTTAATCTATGTTTCAGCCTAAAATTGTGTAGCGTTAAATATTAATATTTGGCAACGAACGAGCACTTTGTTTACAATTTTTTGTTGGGAATGACACATTTTTCGATTATTCCAGCGATATGACGAAAACTCACCCCCTACAAGACGATGGTAACGAATTCACCAACACAATCACAGCTTTTCAGGTGTTCACTAACACACCTACAGATTTTTAGCTTCTATACTTTACATGAGTTAGAGTAGTGCCACAATAAAAAACCCATATGAGCGAATGAGATTGCTCATATGTAGCGAAAATTCAAATTTGAAATCAAAAATAACAAAGCCTTGTCAAATAGCAGGCTTTTGAAAAAGCCAGCCATTTTAATTTTCGACTTCAACTATTCAACCATAAAATCGATAAAATCTTTTTTAAAATATTTGTTTCCAGCTATTGCATATTTGTGGATTCGACTGAGCAACTGGACTCAATTAACGAAAAAAGGAAAAGGAAATTCAAACGCAGGAAAAGGAAATTCAAACGCAGGAAAAGGAAATCAAACGCAGAAAAAAAACATGTAAGTACCACACATGTAACGGAAGTCGCAGAAAGATTACAGAATATGATGCTAACTCACAGGGACAGAGTTCTTAGATGTGTCGGTATGACGTGGGTGGATTTCGGTTTTTGATTTTGTTAGTGGTTTCCGGTTTTTGGACTTCGGTGCTCGGGTTTCGGAATTTCGTTTTTTATTTCTTTTTTCGGTTTTTGGATGAGCCGCAAGCTCATAGGAATTAAATTCTAGCCACAATTTAGTCATCGACGAGTGAGCAGTAACGAATTGATAACTGAAATAGTAACGAATACCCGTCTAGCAGGGCCATTACCATATCGCAAGCTGAATTCATGAGTTTTTTTTTTTTTTGTGGCTTTGCAACTATCGCACGATAGAAGATGAAATGGCGGGGTTTGAAAAGACCTCATACGCCAGGTTGTGTCTTGTCCATATTTGTGTTGTGAGTGTGACAGATGTTATACGTTGATTGACTTTCGTTGTTTTTGCGAGGGTGGAGATAATAATAATACAAAAAAGATTTCGTAAAAATACATATTTGACATGTAACAATCAAAAATATAATTATGATAAATTTACATACATAAGTGTTTATGATTTAGAAATTTGGTAAAGAAATGTTATATTGTTTCGTCAGTTAATGAGTACATTTATGTGCAAAAATGTGATGACAAATGATTGTGTTATTCTGTTTTGTTATATCAAGATTTGATAAAAGTTGAGTTGTTTTATTTTATTTTTTTTTTTTTAAACGGAGGTGATCTGTTCACCAATTTAAAAGTGTTTAGTGCTAAAAAATTTAGTGTATGAATGATTTAGATTTGGAATATACATATATGTTTAAGTACATAAAAATAATACAGATATACATTTAGTTAATTGAGTATGTTTTATAACATATATTGACTGTTTTTGATGTAATTTAATAAAGAACAGTTTAAAAAAGTACAATGACAATTTTTATGAGTTTTGAGTATTTCTTGACTTGAATTGTGAGTGTATGTTGGAAAGTTTTTTATTTTTATTATTTATATATATATATATATATATATATATGTATATATTTTTTTTAAGATTAGGATGTATTTTATGCTGTGTGTTATTTATAAGTATATTAGATGATAGCGAGTGTATTGTATATACAAGTGCTATGTATTAATGTTATTGTCATGAGTGAATTGAGTATGTGTTATAACATATTTCTTATGTGATACATTATTTAATGTATGTTTAAGACTTGAGTGTGTAATGTGTTTATATTTGTGTATTACAATGATTTGATATTTTGTTACATTTGTGTGTCGTGATTGTGATTGCGTGTTACAGAATTTTTGTTTGCAGAACATAAAAATAATACAATGATACAAAATAATAAAAACATTATACATATATAGTAATTGCACAATTAGTGTTGGTGGAAGTTTTAATTCTTGTTGTTTATTTATTTATTTAATTTTGTTTAATTTTTTTTTTTTTGTTTTTTGTTTTTTTTTTTATATTTTTTTTTCCTTTTTTTTTATTGCTATTATTTTTTATTTATTTTTTTTTTATTTTTAATTTTTTTATTTTTATTTTTTTTTTTTATTTTATTTTTTTTTTTTTTTGTTTAAAAGGAAAGAAAAAGGTTTGTGCGATGTAGGAATTTGATTAAATCAGTATATATGGTTATGTCTTTTGTTTTAAAGATTTCAGCACAATTGTTAAATTTTTTGAAAAAAGGGAAGTCATTTCTCACTGCAGCGAATTTAGAGCAATTAAAGATTAAGTGGTTTTGTGTTTGAGGCAAATTGCAGATATTGCATAGATTATTTTGATTGTTTTCTATTATGTTTAAAAGCTTCATGTATGTGTGTTCTGTAATAAGTCTGTTTATAAGTTTAATGTCATATGATTCTATGTTCAAGTTTTTGTTTTTGAACCATGGTTTCCTTTGTTTATTACATATAACTTCAATTATGTCATTGTCCCAGGTTGTGAGTTTAAGTTTGATCTGGTCTATTGTGGTTTTCCAAAGATCGTTTTCGATTCTAATTAGAGCTTCATTGGGTGTGAGATTCATGGGTATGTTTTTTCCAAATTCTGTGGCTGTTTTTGCTGCTTCGTCCGCTTTTTCGCTTGCTAAAATACCTACGTGACTCGGTACCCACATGATTATGATGTGTTGTATATTAGAGTAGGCTATGCTATTATGTATTTTTGCTATTATGAAATTTTCGGTTGTTGTTGTGTTAATTAGTTTGATTGCAGCCAAGCTGTCAGTTAAAATGCTTATTTTCTGCCATTTGTTTTTGTTTGCTATTTCGATTGCTTGTTGTATGGCTATTAGTTCACCTGTAGTTGATGTCATTTTTTCATTTATATTGTATAAATAGGAGCAGTTTCCCATTATCTGATGTACGGGAGTGCCACATAATCCCCAAAAAACAAAATCCCCAACGCACAAAATCCCCAAAAAAAAAAATCCCCAAAATCAAAAGCCCCAAAATCAAAATCCTTAAAATCAAAATCCCCAAACACGAAATCCCCACATTTTTCTGGGATAGCGTCACAAAATCCCCAAAAGATTACTAAATAAACAACGTTGAAGATCATATTTAAAAAACCACATGCCGAGTCTTATCTGAGCTCTGATACGTAATAACATATATGTATACATACATATAAAATACATATATATCCCTGCAAAAATTCGGAGTACTCCATTCGCAAATCCATGGAGTGCTCGCTATGGACCAACCGAGTACTTATTATACCGAATACATTTTTGACCGAATTAAAAAATGTCGAAATGAAGAAAATTACCGAAAAAGGCCGAAATTTGTATACTTACATTTTTATCGCCGCCGCTGAAGGGTGTACCTACTACGCAGAAGACATCACCGTGGCGGTAGCCACGGTTAGGGCACACGTCCGGACGGATGGCGTAGCCCAGGGTTATTTTTTATAAGCGCGGCCGAAGGCCGCCAACGCAGAAAAGTGTTCTGCGCAAAAGCACTGTGGACCGGGCCATAGATATTACTCAGGGAAGAGAATTCTGCCGGCTGAGGGTTATTTTTTTTTATTTTTTATTATTGATGTGTAAAATTCGAGCTTCCATAAGTTGGGCTATTTTTTAATACTATATTAGAAATTTTTCCAAATTTTTACATGATTAAAATTCGGTATTTTTTGCTTCGACATTTTATGATTCGACATTTTATGATTCGACATTTTTTTTCGACATTTTCGGTTTCGACATTTTTTTTTCGGTCTTTTTTTATTTATGTTATGTATGTATGTAAATGGAATACCCTCGAAATGTCGAAAAAACAATGTAGAAATTTTCAAATTTTTGAAAATGTCGAAAAAAATGTCGATACTCATTGCTTATTTGATAAACAACGAAGTTTGTATTTATTTATTTTATGTATGTATGTATGTAAATATGTAATCATAACCCAACAGACCAGGAAGTAAGCGAAATGTAATAGGACTTGAGAACAAGCTTATAACAATTGTCCATTGTAAGCTTATTGGAATACAGTTTTTATAAGCTTAATTGTAAGCTTATTCACAAGCATGATTGTAATAATTGAGGAACACAAGCTTGAAAACAATATTACAATAAGCTTACTTTACACTTGCAATGAAAGCTTAAAAAACTATTAATAATAAGATTGTTTTAAGCTTGCTGTAAAATTTTTTAAATTTTGGTTTTACAATGATTCATATAATTCATTATTCCTCTTTCGGAAAAGGGAAGTATAAAAGCCTCAATAAAATTCAATATAATGTTGAATGTCCTACTATATGATACCGTTCAGGTTGATGTCATGGTTCTAAACAGGAGGAGAATATAAAATAAAGAACATTGCAGTAAAGGTGAAGAAGGAAAGAAAATGAAAAGAAAAATGCAAATAAAAATTTATTTTTTTTTGTTTTTTCTACTATTTATACATACAATTGTATTTATAAGCTTACAACAAGCTTTCACAAGTAATATTTTTCTACAATTACATTTGTAAGCTTATAAAAAGGGTGCCGTTTTGATTTTTCTACAATTGTTCTTAAGACTTTTTCAATACTTTACACAAGCTTTCCTCAAGCTTAACGCTTATATTTGTAAGCTTGTTATAATATTATTCTCAAGCCCTTTGGTCTATTGGGAAGTTATTGAGATGAATTTATTAATAAACATTTGTGAAATCATCACGTATACAATTTCTTATGAGTTTCAGTTTGAGGAATAATGTCCAATGTAGAATTCTCATGTTCTGTGTGAAATAAATTAAAATTAGGTTAGAAATCGCGGCGATTTCTAACCTAATTTTAATTTATTTCACACAGAATATGGGGATTTTGTGTTTGGGGATTTTGATTTTGGGGATTTTGATTTTGGGGATTTTGATTTAGGGGATTTTGGTTTGGGGATTTTGATTTGGGGATTTTGATTTGGGGATTTTGATTTTGGGGATAACGTGGTAAACCCCTGATGTACTGCACATCCTACCTTGCTGTTTTTGACTGATGCATCTGTTGCTAAAATTTTGTAGTTGTTATTTTGGACTCTGGAAATTTTTTCATTGTAGATTGCCCTGAGTTGTTCTTTTGTAATTTCGTTTTTGGATTTTTCAAGGTCAGACTGTATGACTTCGAGTTTGTTATGGGTTTGAAAAAAAGTATTTGTGTCGATTCTATTGATTATATTTTTGTATTTATTGAAAGTGAAACTGTAGCTTGATTTAATATCATTGTTGTTTTGAAGATTTCTAATGAGATCAGGATTTAAAAAGGTTTGTTTGATTAACTCTTTTGCTGTAAGCCATATAGATCTGTTTAATGGTGGTAATTCGCATGCAAGTGCATATCTGGCTAGAGTGGGCGTGTTTGGTGGCACACCTAAACACCTTCTGAGTGATTCGTTTCCTATTGTTTTGAGCTGGGTTATATATGTTTTGGGTGCATTGGAGAGACTGGTTGTTGCATATTCTATTTTGGATCGAACGAAAGTTTTGTAGAGGTTTAATCCTACGTCTGGTTTGAGACCAGCTTTAATTGTAGTTAGTTTTTTGATGAGATTAATATTTGAACTGGTGTTATTTTTGAGAGACTCAATGTGGTCTTTAACTGTGGAATTTGCATTTATGGTTCTTCCTAACAATTTTATTTTGTGTGATTGAGATATTGATTTGTCTTGAATTGTTATGTTAATATTGTTTTTTTTACTAGATTACATGTGCATGAATTTAGTTTTGTCATTATTTGTACTTAATTTTAGGGTTTGAAGAATGTTGTGAAGTTCATTGATTTTGTTAATTAATATTTCTTTTGCTGAATCTAAGTTTTGATGATGTGTGACAATTGCTATGTCATCTGCAAATTGAAAAATTTTAGTGTTGTGGCTATTGATATTGTGAAGTTTTGCGGTGTATAAATTGAAGAGAATGGGAGAAAGGCAACTACCTTGTGGAATGCCGTTATTGATTTCTATTGTGCTGTTGCCAAGTTTTAAAAAACGTGAGGAAAAAAATTTGTGAATCCAATTGATTATTTTGTGGTCAATGTTCAGTTGTATTAAAATTTCTTGCAGGGTGTTGAGATCGACAGAGTTGTATGCGTTTTCAATGTCAAGAATGCAAAGAAGTGTTTTTTCTTTGTTATGTTTTTTTCCGCTATGAAATGCAATAGTTCGTTAAGGCACATGGTTGATGATCTTTGTTTACGATAAGCGAAACTTTTGTTGGGTATGAGTTTGCGTTTTTCAGCTGTTTTGTCTAGTGCTTCCTTTATAAGCATGTTGAGACTTTTTGCCAAGACTGATATCAATGAGATGGGGCGAAAATTTTCTATATGGTTAAGATTTTTGTTAGGTTTAGGTATAGGTACTATTAAAATTTCTCTCCAATCTTTGGGAATTTCATTGGAATTGAATTTATTTGCTAGATCAATTACAATTTTTTCAGTTGTTTCAAAGGAAAGGTTTTGAAGAATTTTGTATGTAATTTTGTCTGTTCCTCCTGCTGTTGACTTTTTGTTTTTTAATTTTTTTATGAAATTTTGAATTGAAGTCTGGAGAGATGTTGTTTGAATTGTTGACTGTGTTGTTTACATTGTGATTAGTGGATGTATTGTCGGTTGTGTTACATGTTTGATTTTTTAAGAAATTGAGAAAGTTTAAGTTCTCTTCTTCGGCCCATTCATGCATTTGTTTTTGATTGCTTTTGACATTGTTAATGAATTTCCAGGCTTCAGTTGTGTTGGGATATTTGTTTATTTCCTCTATTTTATTGATGTATGAATTTTTTTTCGCTTCTTTGACTGCCTTGGTCCATTCATCTTTGGCTTTTGATGCTTCTTCAAAATCAATTATGTTATTTGTTTTTCTAGCTTTTTTTTGTTTTGCAATATGTATTCGGTATAGTCTGTCCAGGTCAGAGTTCCACCACACTTTAGGTTGGTGATTTTTATTATTTAGGTCTATGGCTATTTTGTTTTTGATAGTTTGAATATCATTTGTTAACTTTTTAAAATTGGTGAATTCTATTGATTTTAGTTCTCTGATTAGGATATTGTTTGGAATGAAAATATTTGGATTATTTGTTGTTGTAATTAAGTCAACAAGAATAGGAAAGTGTTTGCTTCCACCGATCAGGGTGTTTGTGCATGTCCAGGTTATTGAGTGATTTAACAAGTTTATAAAGGTGAGGTCGAGTACTGATCCTTCGTTGTTTCTAATGTTGTGTGTCATACTACCATCATTTACGCATCTGAGATTGTTGTTGACCATTTCATTTTCCAATATTTTTCCTTTAGTAGTGTTTGTACTGTCTCCCCATGTCGTATTTCTAGCGTTGAAATCGCCCATTAAGATCAGATTATCATATTTACTTAAAAATATGCAAAGTTTATTTATTTATATCTGGAATATTTGAGTTAAAGTATTGGGTGGAAAATACGTACTACATAACGTTATGTTACTGTTGAGATTAGTGGTTTTAGCTATTAATATGTCATGTTCCGTGGTGTATTTTATTTTGCTGAATCTGATGCCTTTTTTGAAGCCAATTGCGACTCCGCCATAGCCATCAGGTCGGGTTTTTTTTAATAAATTGAACGAAAATAAATTGTGATTAGTTGTAAGAATGTCATGAGAAACAATTTCTTGTAGGCAAATGATATCTACCTCGTTTTTGTGAATAAATTGATCTAAAAGTGATTTATTTGTTTTCAAACTTTGTACATTATATTGTGCTATTTTGGTCATTTCTAATTCTGTCAATTCGTTCATTTACATTCTTATTACAAACATTTTCAATTAGTTTGACTAGTGGTTCGTCTTGGTTAATTTGAAATTTTTTTATAAGCAACTCTATTAATTTTTCTAGTTCCGAAACTTTGCTCCAGTTTGGATTTGCATATACGGGTTGTTGTCGTTGTTGTTGTTGTACTATGGCTTTTGATGTAGTTGGTAATTCTTCTGTTATATATGTTGGTTTTTTTGCTACATGACTGTATTTTTTGGTTGTGAGTTTCCTATTTATAACTTGATTATTATTTATTGTTGCTGTACCATTTTCTGTTAGTGGTGGGAATTCGTCACTGTAGTCTTGTAAAATTGAAAACGGGTTCGTATTGGTTGCAATGTTTGATAGATTGTATAATTCGTGTGCCTCTCTCTTTGAGATTTTTTTTATGGTCATTATTTCAGTTATTTTAACCTCTTTCTCCCATTTTCTACATCTATTTCTGTTAAGTGCATTGTGTCCGTAATCGTTGCATAGAATGCAATTGTTGGTTTGTGTGCATTTGTTTTCACACCCTTCTTCTTTACCACACATGATACATCTATTCTTCGCTCTGCATCCTTTTTTGGTGTGGCCCAATCTGCCACAGTTGAAGCACTGCCTGATTCTAGGGATATAGTGAGTAACTTTGGGTTTCCAAAAATAAAAATTCACCTCTTCTGGTAATTCGCTACCTTTAAAAGTTAATTTGATTGTTTGTGTTGGGATCAATTTCGTTTTGTCATCCCTGTCTATTTTTTTAAGTCTGGTAATTGAAGTTATTGAGATATCGGAAAAGATATTCTTTTCGAGATCTTCGTCGGAAAAATCTGGTGATATATGCCTTATTACTCCCGTTGTTTCGACCATGTTTCTGGCGATAAACGCTTTCATACCATTTGTTTTAAAAAAAAGTGTTGTCAATAGCTATGTAGCATTGATGTACGAGTTGAAAAAAAGTTTGTATAGATTTTTTCCTAGGGCTTTTATGTTTGTGATGCCGATCAGGGATGCCAGTTTTGGGCTTTTCCTACCAAAACTGGTAGGTTTTATTCCTTTTGGTAGGTTGGTAGGTCGATTTGAATTTTAGTAAGTTTTTGCTTTCGTTCAACTAACATCACTAATTTGGTACATTTGGTCACTTTGCCACAACACTGTTGAGAAAATGTTTTTTCTCAGTAGAATTTTGTCACAAAACTCTGCCAAATAGAAACGTTTTCTTCGAGCTTTAAAAACACTTGCCCCCAAGGACACAACTGGAGGAGATTGAAAACAGAAAGGCTTCTGACATTTAAGCTATATAAAGCAAACAAGGTTGTTCGTCTACATCGTGTGTAATAAGGAGGTCCATGTGGTATCACAACAGACCGTCAGGCCTACCTAGGTAGTAAATGTGTTTGCTGTACCAAGTGGAAACAATGTCCGCTATTTCCCTTGATAAATCTTCTTACGTTTCCTTCAGGATCAGTTGCCTGCCCTCATTATTCCTCAAATGTTATTCCACAAAATATCCTGATTTCCTCCGCGCTAGACGAGCGGTGGCAGCCTCTAATACCCAATCAAACCTTGTCCGAATATCATTTAACGCCAATTCAAGTTTTTGTTTATCTGGAAACTGCTGCTTCCCCTCTTTTCCATCACATTTTTTAAAATAAACATTTTTTTATTTCAAGCGGTAAAAAAAACAAAAGTGTTGGGATATTGCAGGGTGGTCGGTTACTGGCACAGTTACCCTAAATGAATTTGTTGAATGTGGTTAAATCTCACATTAAAAAAAAAATGGTAGGGTCGAAGCCATTTTGGTAGTTTTTTGGTAGGAAAAAATTTTTCTTAGTGGCATCCCTGATGCCGATAGGAGCAAAGTTTTTTATTTTTCCCCATAGGTAATTTCCATTGCGGAGCCTATCATTTTCGCACAATGGGCTGTTTGTTGTGTCTACTAGTATGCAAAAGTCACCTCTGTGACTACTGTCGTATTCAAACTTTTCTCTTTCTTTTATAGTTTCATCTGTGTTTGTGTTTGTTGGGTTCATAACTGTTTCACCATTTTTAATTGTTGTTGTGTTGTTGTTGTCTAAACATGTATCAGAAATACATGTGGCGTCAGTACAAAAAGTAGCGGAATTGTTAACTGTATTTTTGATGTAAGTGCCCCTTGGGGCCAATATCCCTTGTATGGACATTTTACAAACTTCTGAAATTTCTACATTTTTTTTGCCTACTTTGGTTTTTTGATGGTCCTGTTCGTTTTTTTTCCGTTTTTTTTGTTGTTTTAATTGTCTTTTTCTGCTTTCTCTTTTCTTTTGGCTTTTGCCAACCTCTAACCAATCAATTTGCATCGCGTCATCTTCCAATAGATCTTCAAGATCTGTACCTGACGCCGAGGCGCCGGCCATCTTGAAGTAGGTATTGGGGTTTTTTGTCTATGAAGTTTTTTCTTTTTATTTTATTTTTTATCACAAAAACGAGATTACGTGTATTGTTGGATATTTCACTGCAGTGAGAACAGTGACTTACCTTTGCTATTTTTTTCCTTTCCTTTTGTGATCAAAACTGTCCACTTACATGTGTTTGATTGTAGATATAAACGATGTCCTCAATATAAAAAATTTTATTTCCTCAAAAAATTAAACTCTCCACCCTCTTTCGGTCGGTTTTGAGTTGCGTTAAAAATTTTGCTGCCTTTCCATGCGGTGATTGTCAGTCGAATGGAATTCATGAGTTAAGCTTAAATTAGTTATGCATTAACTTTATTTCCATAATAGTAACAGTATCGGTATTAATTTGGTCGATAATTGGCGCAGTAGCAAGTAATCAAATACATTGTTTCCCATAAGGGTTGATCAGCTGTTTTATAACGATACTGTTACTGCATAACTAATTTGAGCTTTACAGAAACACTTTTCATATCGCAAGCGATACGAGCCTTGCGATAACATTTCGTTCGTTATTATAACGCAAGGTTACAGAAACGGGCTACTGATCAGTGATGGTAGATACTTTTTTGGAAATTCCCTACAGAGCAAGAAAAAAATCCCTACTTTTCCCTACGTTTGTTTCAAATTTTCCCTACGTAATTCCCTACACTTTTTTTTAGTTATTTCCATGCTAGAACAATGAAGAAATCGCACGGCAGTAGATGAACGTTTTTTCTTTTACTAAATAATGAAAATCGGCTGTTCTACTGTGTATGGCTCTCAAAGAAATAAAAAAAAAATTACAATAAAATACTGATGATTTACTGTTTTGGACAATTATTATAATAAAAAAATATATGTATTAATGCGTTGTATGTAACATATATATCGCACGTTTTATGCAATAGGGATTTAACTCGAAATTTTTGATTTCTGGGGTTTTGCCATATATTTCAATAACTGGGTCATGCCTTTGAGTCTAGTCTTATAAAATACTCAAAACGATAAAAATGGCGGAAATAAAAGTGATTTTGTAGTTAGCCGTAGAAGGAAACTCTTTGAAATTTGTTTGCGTTTCCCAAAAAAAATTTTTTTTTTAGTTAAATCCCTATTGAATAAAACGTGCGATATATAGGTAGGTAGACGTAGGCATATAAATATGTAAGGGAACGAAACATTTCATTGATACTATCATAGGTACAGCATTTCTCTAAAAAATAATAAAAAAAAAGTTATTGCGTCAAATACTTTGCTTTAGCCCATATGACACTACGTTTTTTCTGGTATTCTACAAGGTTGTTTGTGTGAAGGAGATGGTCAAATACAGTTTTGCGTTGGTGTAAGCGAGCAATCTATATTGAAAATGCCAAACGAAATACCAACAAAATACCATCTATTTGGTCGTAAGGGAAAAAAAAAATTCGGAGCTAAGAGCGTAGCCAGAGCAAAAAAATCGTTTGCTCCGATGCCCTGATTAAAAGTATCGTGTTACTAGATAGTTCACTATACGGTATCCGCTCTCCTATTACGTCATTGAAGGGTACGCGATTTAACTCGTCTTCGCAGCATTTTCATTATTCACATCGACAGTCAGTGTTAAAGTGAAAAAAAGTTGAATTGAAATTTTGATTTGACTTTGCCGAAAAATCCCTACATTTAGCTATTTTATAAAAATCTGTCCTTCTTTCCCTACGGTCACTTTTTTCCGACTAAAATCCCTACATGTAGGGAATTTTCCCTACGTATCACATCACTGCTACTGATCACTGTCAGGCGATTTTCTAGCCTACACTGATCTACACTTTCAGTGCACTCACCGAACAGACTTGTTTAAATAAATCAATTTGTTGCTAAAATAAATATTGAAAGTCGATTTCAAGGATCAAAATATATATGTAAATACTATCGATAGTCTGTCTCAAGCCATCGATAGTCGCGATCATTGTGAATGCTATACACTATGGTCGCGATAGCAAAGATGACTTGATACGAAACTCTTTCTTGCTCTCTCACTTTTATGATTTTCCCACGGGTTTTCTGTGGCTTTGTTGCCAGCATCAACACAACAGAAAACCCGGCCGATCAGCTGTTTGTACAAATTGCAGGTGCCAGAAAGGAAAACACGCCAAAATAAATTGTCACATTTGGTGGATTTTGATGTTTTGTTATATGTGCCCAATTTGGTTGAAATAATAAAGAATTATGAAAAATACCGAGTTAGTTGTATTGATTGTGTGTAGTATGCAGTGCAGTTTATTGTTTCAACTCGAAAAAATTGTGTTTCAGTTAAAATTATAAAAAATATGTTAATGAGATGGAACGCAGGCAGCGGTTCTTCAGTAGATTTATATATATATCCGGTTAAAAATTATTATATTTCAGTTCTAATATATTAACATTTTAATAGAATTGCAAAACAGAGTAGAATATTTCTTAAAAAATACCACCCAACTACATGTATTATCGTTCACCACTTTTTGTGCGTTATTCTTAATTTGTCTGAGATTGGGTTTCGAACACGAATATTCGGAATGTGGGAAAATCATACTATCGTGTGTATCACTTTTGTGGTTATATCCTTATATTAATTTGGTATAAACAAAATTTTATTATTGCTATAGTCTTCAATAACATAAGGAAGCCGAAAAATTCCCAGAAATAATATGTAAAACACCCATTTTCAGTTTTCGAACAGAGTGGCACCAATGAAAAATGTTATAAAAAATGCGCATTTTGACAGCGCTCTCACGAAATGAAGAGTTTCGTATCTAGTTATCTTTGTAGATATTATATTAATTCTGGGAATTATTCGGCTGCCTTATGTTATTGAAGACTAGCTATAATAAAATTTTTTTTTTATACCCAATTAATATAAGGATATAACCACAAAAGTGATACACAGGATAGTATGATTTTCCCACATTCTGAATATTCGTGTTCGAAACCCAATCTCAGACAAATTAAGAATAACGCATAAAAAGTGGTGAACGATAACACATGTAGTTGGATGGTATTTTTAAGAAATATTTTACTCTATTTTGCAATTCTATTAAAATGTGAATATATTAGAACTGAAATATAATAATTTTTAACCGGATATATATAAATCTACTGAATAACCGCTGCCCGCGTTCTATCTCATTAACATATTTTTTATAATTTTAACTGAAACACAATTTTTTCCAGTTGAAACAATAAACTGCACTGCGTACTATACACGAGCAATACAATTACTTCGATATTGTTCATAATTCTTTATTATTTCAACAAAATTTAACACACAAAACAAAGAATCTAAATCCACCAAATGTGCCTATTTATTTTGGCGTGTTTTCCCTTCTGGCACCT
Source organism: Urophora cardui (assembly GCA_960531455.1). Taxonomy (NCBI): domain Eukaryota; kingdom Metazoa; phylum Arthropoda; class Insecta; order Diptera; family Tephritidae; genus Urophora; species Urophora cardui. Next base: position 49,395,858 of record OY482673.1, read on the forward strand.
GCAATTTGTACAAACAGCTGATCGGCCGGGTTTTCTGTTGTGTTGATGCTGGCAACAAAGCCACAGAAAACCCGTGGGAAAATCATAAAAGTGAGAGAGTAAAAAAGAGTTTCGTATCAAGTCATCTTTGGTTATCTATGGCGATAGTGTAAAACTAGTTTGCTAACTCTAGTGAAACTTGAACATAACTTGTAACATAGATAACTAGATACGAAACTCTTCATTTCGTGAGAGCGCTGTCAAAATGCGCATTTTTTATAACACTTTTCATTAGTGCCACTCTGTTCGAAAACTGAAAATGGGTATTTTAGATATTATTTCTAGGAATTTTTCGGCTTCCTTATGTTATTGAAGACTATAGCAATAATAAAATTTTGTTTATACCAAATTAAGATAAGGATATAACCACAAAAGTGATACACAGGATAGTATGATTTTCCCACATTCCGAATATTCGTGTTCGAAACCCAATCTCAGACAAATTAAGAATAACGCACAAAAAGTGGTGAACGATAATACATGTAGTTGGGTGGTATTTTTAAGAAATATTTTATTCTATTTTGCAATTCTATTAAAATGTGAATATATTAATATTAATAATTTTTAACCGGATATATATATAAATCTACTGAAGAATCGCTGCCCGCGTTCCATCTCATTAACATATTTTTTATAATTTTAACTGAAACACAATTTTTTCCAGTTAAACAGTAAACTTCACTGCATATTACGCACAAGCAATACAATTACCTCTGTATTTTTTATAATTCCTTAGTATTTTAACAAAATTGGGCACATCAAACAAAAAATCAAAATCCACCGAAAGTTACAATTGATTTTGGCGTGTTTTCCCTTCTGGCACCTGCAATTTGCACAAACAGCTGATCGGCCGGGTTTTATGTTGTGTTGATGCTGGCAACAAAGCCACATTAGACCCGTGGGAAAATCATAAAAGTGAGAGAGTAAAAAAGAGTTTCGTATCAAGTCATCTTTGACTTGTAATTTCGTCGCGTTTTTAATACATTTGAAATTTCGTATTGTATTGGTAAGTAAGCAAAATTAGGGTATATAAAGAAAAGTTTCGACTAACATCCCCTGAAAGATTCATTTGAAAAACATTAATACTTTTGGAGATATAGCTTTTGGTAGACAGAAGGAAATGTGAGCCGCCTTCGGCCGTGGTTTAAAAAACCTCAGCCCGCGGAATTCCCTTTATGGAGTTATATCTATGGATCGATCCACAGTATTTTGCGTAGTCCGGAGTGGTAAAAGTAGTTAAATTAAAATCCACAAAATATATCCTGAAAGTTCCATTGGAAATTTGTTTAGTGTTTTGAAAATAAATACGGAGCGGGCTTATCAAACCGAAAACTCTGCCCAGAAGTTGTGAAGAGTGCAGCTCTAGAGGTACTCCATAACCGGATATATGTACTTAATCGTTCTGTAACTTATACCCCACTGTTGTGGGGGCTGTGAGATTGTTGGGAACTATTTGTCTTGACTTATTTGGCCAGCGTACCTGGACAACTTTCTGATATCTCACACTGATCCGTCATCTGCTATACATATGTATATGCGTACGTACATACATATAGATAATGGTTGTTTCAACCATTTCGAGAAGCTTCTCATATGAATCCTTGACAAATGGCTGTTGTTGTTGTTGTAGACACCAAGATACTTCCCGAAGGTTTTGGGGAGTGTAGGGGAAGTGACAGTCTTCTGCGGGATAAATTCGGTATGCTCGGGTACTAGTCATTTCTGACACTAGCCCGACTGTCGTTGGTTCGACCGATTTTTTTTGGCCATTATCAACTTTCTAGGCCGGTTGATTTTAGTCGCCTCTTACGACTGGCATTCCTTACCACGGGTATATTCTAAGCCCCCTAACCCGCTGGGGTGTTGACAAATGGCTCTTCGTGGTTGGCCTAAGACACTCGTAAGAGTGAAGTTCGGGCTTTTTCTTCCTGTATGACTTGGTATCCGAAATGCTTGATTGTTTCCTTAATGCCAATCAATAGTCACACCATATACGGGATTGGTTGTATGCTCGGTCTGATGATGGGGTCACGTGAATGGAGATTCAAGTAACGACAATTCTATAAATTTTATATTTGTAAACGCTTGTTCTGCTATTCATTTAATTCTTCACTTCGAACCTTAGATCGGTACAAAATTTATTTTAAAATGGCAACGGCATTGGCACCAGCCCCACGTCAACGTCTCTCTGAGGTGAATTCCGATGGAGTTAAATACTTTATGGAAAAGCTTTTAGTTCAAATCTATGAACACTTCGATGAGCAGGAATTAACTGATGTAACATTCAAATTAACAAATCCCAATGCCTTGTAAGTTAATATATTTTCCATCATATGCTATATATGTATGTATAAGAATAAAAATAAACTTTGTTACATTCACAGAGTTACCGCACACCGCCTGATTTTGTCATCGGCAAGTCCGTATTTTAGAAAACTCTTCAGAAGCGACGAAGGTACTTGTCCCCTAATTGAATTGAATGACGTCGATAGCGACACTTTCGAACGTTTAATCACCTTCTGTTACACTGGACATGCACTCATAACAATGGACAATGCGGAGCGAATGCTGAATGCCTCTTTAAAATTGCAAATGGAGGATGCAATTGCTAACAGTATTAACTTTCTTATGGATCACATAAACGACTACACGCTGGAGCGTTTATATTCGCTTCAGAACCAAACTCAATGTGAGATGCTGAAGCAGAAGATTTTGGAATATGAACTAGAAAATTTCGTGCAGGTGAGTGGGAATGCTGTGAAAAATTAAGAAGAAAGTAACATTTCCATTGACTTGCTTTAATTTCTCTTTTAGATAGCCCAAATGCCCGAATTTTTGAATTTTGAAGCAAATAAATTGCAATCGCATTTAGAATCAGATGACTTGAATATTGGAAATGAGAAAAATGCCTTCGAAGCAGTGAAACGTTGGTATGAACATGACCCACCGGCTCGTAAACAACAATTGCCCGATTTGATCTCGGGTCTGCGACTAAATCAATTTGATACCAATTTCCTATTGAAACATATTTATCCGCTGCCGGGTTGTGAAAATATAGCATTTAAAATGATATCATGGATTAATGCGCCAACCGTACGTTCAACTATATCACTGAGATTCCCAAATCCACGAACGGCGCAGAATTTAGTTGAAGATACAGAATTTTTGGCGTTAACAATGGTAAATTATATACAAAATGATGAATATGATTGGCTTTTCTTTGTTGGTGCAATTGAACTTCCAAATCTACAAAAAAAAACCAAGTCCGAAGATATTCGGCCGCCGAAAAAGCATTATCGACTGTTCAAATAATTTGAAATGTGAATTTTGCTATTAAAACTAAAAATTGCACAGAAATGTATGTACAAGAAACACAAAGGCTAACACTTTCCATATGGAGCCTATGTTAATGCTGAATACAGCTGAAAAAGAAAAGGAAATATGTTAGTGTGTGTGATATGTCCCGACTCTGTGAGCAATTGTCCATTTTTGAATGCTTTTATAGCTGGAAACTCTCTTTAATGCCGTTTTCTTTTCTCGAAAAAATGTTGCCCTTTTTGATTTTCTTAGCTATTTTGTAGGCTTGTATGGTAATTTTACCGAATATTGACCTCTAAGTAAACAAGAGGGCACCATTAGGTGTACTCGCGTACAGCAATTTGTTGCAATTTATTACAATTTTGCAACAAATATCCGCTTTTTCCATTTTTTTACGCAAAAAAATTGCAGAAGTGATGGAAATGAGAGAGCAAAGTGACGTTTATTTTTGTGAGAGGCTGCAAAATTCTGCTTGACAAATTTTTTCCATCACATTTGTCCAGCAGCAAAACAGCTGATGAAAAAACATATGTTTGTAATTTGCGAAAATTGCAAAATTGAAATTCAAAATTAAAAAAGTTAAATATGGACGAATTAATTATGAAAGATGTAAATAAATAACATTTGATTATGTCTGCATCTGTACTTGAGCTAAATTTCGAATGATAACAGCAGCATTGTATGTTTGTTGCTTAATGTAGGAAGTCCGCCGGTTACCCTCTGCTAACTTATGTGTATGCATGTATGTATGCACGTCAATATGCAATGCCAGCAGGCAGTCGCAACTCCATAGTTATATGTATATGTACATACATACATGTTTCTTTATTAGTAAAATATAATGCATGCATAATCTACTGCTGAAACTAAGCTAAAGTAATACAAATTTCCTCTAAATTTTTGTAAAAATAGGATTTGTTTATATTTTGTTAATTCTTATAGTTTTAATTTGATCAGCTGTTCGTCTTTGCTGCAAGTTTTGAATAGATTTGCATTTTTTTACTTTTTTGGATAATTATCTCTGGTGGGAGGAAAAATCGTTTTTGGCGAGATAGAGAGTGATAGAGGCAGACAGAGAAAAGCTGCTGGAAAAAGTAAGCGAATACAACTATTATCTACAAATTTAGCCATTTTATAGAAAGTTAGGTTACGCAATTCGATAATTGGGATATAGAAGGGCAGCATTTTTTTGCAGAAAAGAAAACGCCATAAGTCTCGTCCAAAAAGTTTTATTTTATTGTTTTGTTTTGTTTTGTTTATTTTAGCTTATAATAGGACTGTTCGGCGGCAGCAAATTGCTGCAAATTGAAGAAAAAACTGCAAAATCGCGTTTTTTGAGGCAAAAACTCAGTCAAAATTTGCAGAAGAGAGCGCAATTTTGACAGTTCATTGACGGAGAAAGCTGCAAAGTTTTACTGACGAAATTTGTCGTTGCAAAGTTCAGTAGACTGAAAAAACATATGATTTGCGATCATATGGTTGCAATTTAAAAAAAAGTCGAAAGTTATTTCAACTCAAAAAACTAAGAAAATCGGGAATATGTGCGATTCAATAGAAAATGAAGTGAGAAAATTATATTATTTTAATTTATAAAGTTTATTTAAACTATTTAATTTGTTAATAAGGTACCAGCAAAAAGGAAACGTGTTAATGGCAGCGCAGTGGGATCATCGTCTGTTGAATCGAAAATAGGGGGTAGTATACTAGTAAAATTGTCCATTAATGACGCAAGCCCAAAAAAAAATGACTTTTTCACAGATGTCAGAACAGAAATAAAACTTGCCGGAAACTTATAGTTTATGAGATATTTGTTAGTAAAGTTGTAAAATCCACCAAACAAAACACTAAAACTGCGCACTATTACCGAGGAAATACCTTTTTGCGTTGGCGGCCTTGGGCCGCACTTTAAAAAGATAACCCTCAGCCGGCAGAATTCCCTTTCTGGATTTATTACTGGACCAATCCACAGTGCTTTTGTGTAGAACATAGAACATTGCACATTTAGCTTTCCCTTCGATTCCATTTCGTAAAATTTTAATTTTGTTATACACTTGTGAATAAAGACAAACAGCTGATTTGCTGCAAATTTTGACAAAGTTTTGTTCGTTGAAATGCCAGTAAATTTGCATAAGTTTCTCTCTTTCGGAGAGCAAGACATATTTTTCTTTGATTGCAAATTGCTGCAATTTGCAGCCGCCGAACGTACCTATTAGGTTTAATTTTACTAAATTACACATATACATATATGTATACATACATACATATATTAACAAAGTATTAAAATATTTGTATATTTAATTATATTGCAGGGTGGAGATAGCAATACCATTTTTCAATATAACAAAACTGACGATTCTTGGCTGAAATGGTTTGATATAAAAAACGATATCGGCTGTTTTCGCGTAATTCTTATGGATGATAACTTAATTTTCATTGGCGGCCGTAGAAACTATACACTAACTAACAAAGTTAAAAGTTGGAATTTCAAAGCGAAAACATTCAAGCAAATGCCGTCAATGAACGAATCACGATGGCTTCATTGTGTTGCATTATTAAATGACGAAATTTATGCAATTGGCGGAAATGGAGCAGATGACAACACATTAAACTCAGTAGAAAAGTAAGTACAAACATAATTTATACTACGTATTTGCATTGGAAATATTAAACGGGTGTGTAGATAGACGTCTAATTTTAAGCAAGTGAAATAAATAATTTATAATAAATTAGAATTGCAGCTACTAACACTTTCATTACAACTATACCAATAATCATTTATCAGAAGATTATTAAAAACTCTTAATTAAAAAACGATAGATTTTTATTCGTTTTGAATGAAATTTTTCCAAAGAACTTCCTATCGAAAAAAAATTAAAGCGTGAATAACGGGTATTCATGAACATTGATGTGTAAACTGTTTCGAAATCGGATATTTATTCCCTTTTCCTTATTCCTTTTTTCATGGTTTTCTATGGATTAAAAGGCGACTATCGTTTTTGTAATTTTTTGTTGTCATTGTGACTGCTACTATTTTGTTGTTTTTGTTTGTTTTGGTTTTTGGTTTTTTGGTTTATGACTTTTGATTTTTTATGTTGTTTTGTTTTGTATTGCTCAGAAACATGCAAGATCATCCGAGTCCACGTTTGACCCATATCTGGAGACCCGGCCTAGGAATCATAAAGAGTAGAGCTCCGTGTAGAAGGGCTGCTCAACACCTTTCATTTGATACCAATATTGCTCAGACACATTCCTGGTTAATCCGGGGTCACATTTTGACCCATATTTGGGGACCCGACCTAGGACTGATAATGAATAGGGCTCTATGTGAAAGCCCTGCTCAACACCTTTCATTTGATACCAATATTGCTCAGAAACATTCAAGGATCATCCGGGTCCTCGTTTTGACCCATATCTCTGGACCCGACCTAGGAATCATAAAGAATAGGGCTCCCTGTAGAATCCATGCTCAAAGCCTTTCGTTTGATATCAATATTGCTCAGAAACATTCAAGGACATCCAGGTCCTCGTATTGCCCCATATCTCGGGACCCGACATAGGAACCATAAAGAGTAGAGCTCCGTGTAGAAACCCCGCTCAGAACCTTTCATTTGATACCAATATTGCTCAGAAACATGCAAGATCATCCGGGTCCTCCTATTGACCCATATCTCCGGACCTTACCTAGGAACCATGAAGAATAGAGCTCCCTGAAGAAGGCCTGCTCAAGATCTTTGATTTGATACCAATTTTGCTCAGAAACATTCAAGGATCATCCGGGTCCTCGTTTTGACCCATATCTGGAGACCCGGCCTAGGGGTCACAATGAAGAGAGCTTCATATCGAAGTCCTGCTCAAAACCTTTCATTTGATACCAATATTGCTCAGAAATATTCAAGGATCATCCGGGTCATCCTTTTGACCATATCTGGAGACCCGGCTTGGGGGTCACAATGAAGAGAGCTTCATATCGAAGTCCTGCTCAAAACCTTTCATTTGATACCAATATTGCACAGAAAATTAGATATCTACCTATCTGTGCATATCCATACATTTGCATACATGTTCAAACAGGTTGCTCCTTTTTATTTTGCCTATTTGTCGCATTGTTGCAGAAAACAACAACAACAACAACTTCACTTCGCTTCGTTGCTGTTGTTGTTGATATTTGCACGGCTATGCATGCAAGCATTTGTAAGAACATGTCTATCTACCTACCTACCACTGACAATGCCAAGCGATTCACACGGACGCAGCAGTGCACTAACACAAAGGTCATTTACGTTTACGCGTAAACTTTACCTGTTTTTTTAAATCACTCTTAGCTACAGCAAAGATGTTTACACATCAAAAAGAATTTAGATTTAGATGTTTCGCTTTCTAATTTTAAATTGTTCACATATATTTTGTACATATTTAGATATACCGAGCGTAGTGGATGGATGTCAGTAAGTGATATGATCACACCGCGCCGTAGAGCTGGCGTAGTCTCTTTAAACGGAAAAATTTATGTTGTGGGTGGAATAAATGAAGATGAAAACTTGAAATCCGTGGAATGTTATGATCCTAAGACGAATTGTTGGTCGCAATGTTCAAATTTGAATGAAGCACGTTATAATGCTGGTGTAAGTGAACAAAATGAATTGAGAACAATTTATTTGTAATTGTTCAAACGTATATTTGTACACTTTTTAGGTAACTGTGCATAATGGACAAATATTTGCTGTAGGTGGGTCCAATAACGGAACAGTTATTGCCACCGTTGAATGCTACGATCCACACAAATGTGAATGGACTAAGGTTTGATTAAATTCATTTATTCTTGTACATTTCGAAAATAAACTGAAGATTCTCTAATTTTTTTTAGAGTGGTTCCTTAAATAGTGCAATTTACGCTGTGGGTACAATTTCCATCGGCAATCAGTTATGGGCTGTTGGTGGCGTTTACGATAATTGTGTTTCAGTTTACGATGACGAAACTGATAAATGGATCGAGAAGAAACCAATACCTTTGCCTGGAAGTTACTATTGTTTTAGTGTATCAAAAGCACTACTTCGAAGTGAATAGAATAAGCACATCTCACACTAAAAAAACCCCATTCAGTGTATGAATACACACGCTTTTGCGTTAATTTATGCTACATAATGCGTACAAGCAAACATACAGTGAACTGCACTGCGTATACGTAACTTGTTTACATACATACAATTAAATACAAATTTCAATTATTTGATTGCATTCTAAACATGAACTTGACATAAATGTTTTTCTTTCTTTGAATAGTGGCACTTTAATTTTATTCATACAAATTTTATTTCTATTTATAGTTTTGCTTTATTCCCTAAATTTCTGAATAATAATCTCATCATAAAAAGGCAGACAATAGGCATGGGTAACACTGCGCTGCGCGGCGCAATTGCGCTAACACCAACCCTGGCGTTATTGCGCTAACTCCGATTTGGAAAATGCGCCAAGCCAATATTGCGCCAACTCAATTTTGCAATATAAAACCGACTCAATTTCGTGAGCTAACACCAGCACCAATATAGCGCTAGTGTAAAATGGCACCACCACAACGCCAATAACACCACCATAGTATATGTATACGTATGACACCGTCACAATTATGTATGCTTGATAGTGATCTAACCCTGCAAAAAATGCGATTAATCCGGGACGTGTCCGGGATCAATCGCAAGGGAGCATGCGACTAATACAATTTTACATCCCTTTATATGGAGTGAATTGATCGCATTTGTTCGAGCATGTCCTATGAAGAGACTAATTGTTCAACTTGTATACCCGGACGGGTACCAATGTAGATTAATCACTAACATACCGAATGGGTACAAATGTAGATCAATCGCTTTCATCCCGAACGGGTACTAATGTAGATTAATCGCTTTCATCCCCAACGGGTACAAATGTAGATCAATCGCTTTCAGCACGAACGGGTACAAATGTAGATTTTTTCCTTAAAAAATTGTAAATGTTCATGCATATTTAAATAAAGATTATATAATGTTTTACTTTTGTAAAAAAATCTCAATAAATTTAAAAAATTGTAAGTTTTGAGTATGCATTATATGAGCGTAATGTAAAGGATTTTTTCATAGGATATTTTAGGCAACATTTTGTTAAAATTGTTATTAAAAAAGGGTGTTCGTATATGTAAGCAGAATTGCGCCAAAAACGGGGATGGTAAACAGTAACAAGCGAAAAAATGTTATTTATCGATTATTCCATGACAATTACGCTAAAGGTGTTATTGCGCCAGTACCGTGAGTTGGCGCCACGATTGGCGCTGGAGTTATTGTATCAGCGCCAAAAAAATTGCGCCATTACCCATGGCTAGCAGACAATTGACTTGTGCCATAATAAGGGTGCGTTTATGTCGGAGCAATAGAAGAAAGAAAGATAGCTGTGCGTGATATACGCTTATCGGAATAGCGCTATTGAGTGTTTATGTCGGAGCAGTGATAAGAGCAATAGTAGCGAAGAGGTCAATAAGCGGAGGTAATAGCGCTGTTCGACCAAAGCATATAGCGCTATTGAGTGTTTATGTCGGAGCTAAGCTAGCAAAGAGTGGAATAGCGCTGTTATCTGCGTATATTGAAGCTATGGTACTAGATTTGTCTTTAGTGTATTGTGGTACTTAAATAAAAATTTTAGAGTAACCGAAAAGGAGAAGAGACGTTGTTATTTTACACATATGTAATAAATATTTACATATACATATTTCTGCTCCACACATTCTTATCTATATATTTAATTTTTTTTTTAATTTGAAAGGTTATATAAAAATTATGTATAAAAAGTAATAAAACACATAAACAATGCCCCTCTTATTCATAAAAAATAAAATAGATTTATAAAATTTTCGAAATCGAAAAATTTTATGAAAATGTCACTTAAAAGTTTTTAAAACCTATTTTATTTTTTATGCATGAAGTCGTATATATTTACTTACGTGTGGACTTCATTTCACATGCTACGGCCGTCCACAGTTTATCCAAGACAAGCCTATTGGGATGATTTGGATTTCTTTGATCCCACAAAGGTTGCCTTTTAAAAATTGCACTGATGAAAGTTTCTGTGTCCATAATGAATAGCGCCAATCGACTAAGGAAAATCAATGAATTAATTTTCTTCGCTCTTATACTTTGATACGCGCTTATAGCGCGGCTCCGACATAAACAGAAGTACAGAACTCCCATTTACAATTTTCGTTGCTAGTATCCACTCTTTCTTCTATTGCTCCGACATAAACACTACACGCGTTTCCCATAAGGTATTTTCTCTGCTATGATAATAGCGCTAATGTGGTGAATTTCTTTAGTCACCCACTGCTCGGACATAAACAGAAGTACAGAACTCCCATTTACAATTTTCGTTGCTAGTATCACTCTTTCTTCTATTGCTCCGACATAAACACTATACGTGATTTCCGTAAGGTATTTTCTTTGCTATTATCTGTGGTGAGCTTAGCGCTTATCGCAGCTCCGACATAAACAGAAGTACAGAATTCCCGTTTACAATTTTCTTCGCTATCTTTCTTTCTTTCTTCTATTGCTCCGACATAAACGCACCCTAAGGCGTGATCACAATAAAAAATATGCCGGATAATTTGCGGTGAATCGAATAGATTTCCTCTGGCGGTGGACAGACACGTTGGGCTACATATGAAAACAATTTATTAATGGTAAATGGTATGTGGGTGGTTCTCAACCAAAATGTACATGGCACAATTTATTTTTTTTGTTTCAGCTAAGTTAGCTGACCCAACTTTGTGAAAACGACTTCAGAGTTCAAAAGGACATTAGAAGGAAATATAGAGTTTGAAAATAATGACATAAAAAATCGGATGCAAATTAACCAAGTTACAATAAAACAAGTAAGGAAGCCTAAGTTCGAGTGGAATCGAACATTATGGCGTTTTCTTTTCTGACAAAAAATGTTGCCCTTTAATATCTGAATTATCGAATTACGTAACATGACTTTCTATAAAATGGCTAAATTTGTAGTTAATGGTGCCCTCTTACTTAGTCAGAGGACAACATTCGTTGAAATCACCACACAAGCTTACAAAATGGCTGAGAAAATCTAACAGGGCAACATTTTTTCGAGAAAAGAAAACGGCATTAGATACTCAGCTGTATGCTTTCATAGTTTGTTTGCGTTTGATGGAAACACGGTGTATTTTATATAAAGCGAGTTCCGCATAAAGGGGGTGTAGCCACGCCCACTTTCAAAATTTGTATCAATAATACAACTAAGCATATAAATATTATTGTTAGTGCAAAATTTCTTCCCTTTATGACTTCTAGTTACAAAGATGTCACGTTACAAATTCCCAAAGGGTGTTCCAGAAATATTTTTGTTAAAAAGTAGCCCTGGTCATAAACCAATTTCGCCAAATTTTTGCTTGTCTATTACCACAAGTGATAAAAGTTTATGCACAAAGTTTCGTCATAATTTAATTATTTGTCGAGTCATGGGCTCCGAAATCTCGTAGATTTCTTTGTCTAAAAAGAGAGGCGTGCCTCGCCCATATTCCAAATTTTTTATGTTTTTTTTTTTCGGTCTATTGTGGGACTCATGCCACAAAATTTCACTGAATTATCTTTGTGTTTGACAAATACTTATATCGCTTAGTGTTTTTATAAGGCCCCTTTATAATATCCATATTTAAAATTGGGCGTGGTATCAAACCGATTTTGCCAATATTTCGTTCAAACATTTGCCTAAGTAAGTACATCACGCTTACCAAATTTCATCGATATATCTACGGCTACGGTGTCTGAGTTATGACATATAAAACTTTCAATATTTTCCTCTTAATAGGTGGGCGTCGCACCGCCCATTTTCCAAAATTTCACCATTTCTTTATGAGGGCCTGAGCTCAATACGTGGTGAAATTTTATCACCAAAGTTATATTAGTGATTGAGATACATACATACTATATAGGGAAAGTGGGCGTGGCCATTACCCGATTTCGCCATTTTCAATACCAACCGTCCCAGTCTGGAAACCAATTGCATTCCAACTTTCATCAAAATATTTCAATTTTTGCACGAGTTAGAGTGCATACAGACAGACGGACGAACGCACGGACATGGCTCAATCGTTTTTTTTCGTTTCACCCTGGTCATTTTGATATATATATCTAAGTCTATATCTGTCTCGATTATTTCATGGCGTTACAATCCACCCTTATGAAATCAAAATCATAATACTCCGTGTACTATAGCATTTTCAGGTCAATTGAAACCATTTTCAAGTCAAGTGAAACTTTTTTCAACTCAAGTGAAAGTTTTTTCAAGTGAAACCTTTTTCAATTGAACTGAAACCTTTTTCAATGGAAATTAAATTGAGTTTTCAAATTAGGGGCGATCTTTTATAATTTTTTTTATTTCGTATAAGAACCATGTATATCCTTTAATATTATTAAAAAACAAGATACCAGGCTTAATATTGGTAACATAATACATTTTCCTTACATAAAACACATCAGAAGTAAATGCATATGTCCTACTTTGCAAGAAATAACCAAGCTAACCAAGTACGGAGCGCTCTAAATTAGGAGCGTAATGGGACTCGCAAAACAATCCCTCGACGGAGAGCGGAGTGAAAAAGGAGTCCGAAGAGGCTACTCAAAGGAGTGCTTGAGACCGCACAGTCTTTGAGGATTATCTGAAGGAGCGTTTTGGGACTCTGAAAACACCCATTTAAGGAGTCCCAAAGGTGCACTTTTTGCATATATTTCAAAAAATACTTTTCTCCGTCGGATAAACTCCATTGGGAGGGATTAGAGAGTCCTAACGGAGCACCGTGCGGACTCCTCTGGTTGGCTGGGAAGTTGTTAAAGTGAAAATCATTTTTCATGTAAAAGTCACATTCTGGAAATTTCTTACATTTTTATTTACATGAAGGCATAAAAACAGCTTATTTCTTGCAACATACACAAAAGGATATCATTAAGAATCCTTAAAAAAATTAACCAAAATTTTTATTATGTAATTCCACTTTAATTTTAATTTTACATGAGTCGTGTTGAAATTTTTTCTGGGTGTAGACCACTACCAGATCGCTCAGATGCACGAGTCTGTGCTAAGGCTTTACTGAGTTTTTCTTATTAGTTCAAGTTTTCCCGTGTAACCAATCACGAAAAGGCAGGTTAAGAAAAAAATATTTACATAAAAATGAATACGTAAGCCTTCAGAAAATGGATTTTGGCCAAGTCACATATAAATAAAGCAAAATACTAATTAGCCTTCTGTTTATTCGACGCTTGACCGAAGAACGCCATGCGGTGCTTTAGCCCACAGCGGCTACGGTCGGATATTAAACAGTTTTCATAGGTTCATAGCAGAATCAAAGGTGGAGGATGACATTTTTTGTAGACATTATTGTAATAATGTAGTATTATTGTAATAAATTAAAAAGTGAGAATTAAATTTATTTGAACAACACCTGCTCGATGGCATTAAATTTTAGTGTAGAATAATAAACCACCTGTCGTTATTTAATTGCATATACTAGTTTGGTCAATATATTTGTGGACATTTGGAAAAGCAACCTAAGTCTAAATTCGCAATTTTACAGGAGAGCAAAAAACAGTTTTGCAAGTGCACAGAGTCTTTCCATCATATATTTTCATAGAAGTAAGAGCGTGGCATGATAAAAAATCTTCTGTTGTTCATTTTAAAGTGAATTTTTATTTCCTGGCGTAACGGTTTTTATTTAAATGGATTTCAAATAAAATAAGTGCTTTTTCCAAATTGTTTTTTGAAAAAAACACCAATTTATCTCAATTTAGGTTCTTTTTTCAAATTGATTTTCATCAAAATTTTATAGAATTTTTGCCTCCTAATTGGAATTAAGTTCATTTGGCAAACTGAAATATTACAGAAAATCGACTTAAATTGGTAATTAGGTTGGTTTTTCAAAAGCATATTGAAACAAAATATGCCACCTAAATTAAATTAGGTCCTTTTTTCAAGAGGAATTCTTGCAATTTTTCTTATCACTTCTATCTTATCTTAAGTTAAGTGGCTTAGGCAAATGCATATGTGCAAAATATGGACTTAAGATGATTTTCGATTCATCATATCTCCTGAACCCGAAATGATATCATAACACCGATTAGACAGAAAGAAGCGCATTTTAAAATATATCTTTATGATAAAAAAAGCTGAAAATGCACTTAGGTCGACTTAGGTTGTTCTTTCAAATGTCCACACATATGTACATAGATATATACTATATATGTACATATGTATGTAGGTATTCCCATGACTTGAAAAACAGTGGAATATCTTTTCTTTAAAATATAAATATAATACATACTGGCGTTGATATAACTATAACGAGTTTTAAGGCCAAGTTTCTCTCGCAATTCGAGGTCTGCTGATTATGTTTTGTTTTTCTTACTAATTGGATGGAGCGGCGAATGCATTTTTTTGTGAGAAACTTTTTCATGGCAGAAATAAATTAAATTTTTCTGGTGTTTGTCCGGACTTGGGTTTGAACCTCAGACCTCTGGTATAGCAGGCTAACACTCTACCCCCTACACCACAGCGGCTACCTATACATATGCATGTATATGTATGTATGCCCTGCAAAAAAGGGAGCATGCGACTAATACAATTTTACATCCCTTTATATTGGGTGAATTGATCGCATTTGTAAAGGGTGTTCGAGTTGTTTTACCGGTTGTTCTACAATTTTTTAAATACATTGCATATTTTTGTAAAATTTCTACATTTAAGGAATCTATGTAGATTTGTACCCGTTCGGAATGAAAGCGATTAATCTACATTTATACCCGTTCGGGATGAAAGCGATTAATCTACATTTATACCCGTTAGGGAACAATTGGTCTACAATTAGTCTACATTTATACCCGTTCGGGAACAATCGGGGACTAATTGTGGACCGATTGTTCTCGAAAGAGATCAATCCGGGACAAATCTCTTTCGAGATTAATCGCACATTTTTTTGCAGGGTGGTTACACAAATAAATACTTGTATGAATCTGAAATTGACTAAGGTAAAACGTATATTTGACTCTGACGGTGCACTTGCTCTACATACTGGCGCCGTTCCATCTACAAATGTGTATAAAATAAAAATATAGCAAATTTTTATATCCATAATGAACATTTTAAAAGATATTTATGTATGTATGTATGTACGTAAATACTCAGTACAGTACGTCCACACATGTGTATACAGTGCGCCCTCCATAAACGCAATATAATGCTGCATAACAATTGGATATGTAATGTTATGCACCGCCAATAAAGGGTTATTTTGACTACTCTTTTTAGGAATTCACGAAAAATAGTATTTTTAAGGTCGTTAGAGGGTTAAAATGTTCTAGAAAATTGTTCGTCATAAAATTTCAGTAGGGGTCTTCTAAAAGACCACAGCAAGGAAAAACATATATTCCTCAGAGTGGTGAACGTGTTTTATTTCGGGTTCTACTGAAGCTATCGAAATACTTCTTTTGCAAAAGATTAATGATTTTTGAACACGATTAACATGTAGGCATAAAAAAGGTACGTTAGGGTGGTATAAACTACGTACTGGGTGGTAGTGACTCCAATTGCGCACATAGAACTAATAAGATTATATAGTATAAACTGCCCTTTCAAGCCAAAGACATTGGTGTATTAAACTTAGAGATCGGACTATAAATACCGAAAATATGAAAAATGTATTTGTGCGACATCTAGCGGCGTTCAAAAAAATTTTTTGTTTCCGGAAATGCCTTCCAAAAAATACATCAGATGAGGGGCGTACGGTGGACTTTTTTTTCGGTCCCTATAAGGCGAGACGGTCTAATGTACAATAGCATGTCGTTTTTGTTTCCGAATTCATACATATCTGTCAAATTCTTGTGCATTCATCTTTCTATGACATTCCTGTGTGACGAAAGCTTCCTCCTAGTTGCTTCATGCTGTTATTTCAAAGCCACTTGTAAACGTAATTCTATATTTCGGAAATTAAGCGACAGCCCTATCCTGAGGAAATCATAGTATATGAAGTTTTTTTAATAGCTAAATAATATGTACTAGTACCGCCGGTGGTCGAAATTCGACCATGCAATTTATTTCTTCAACTTTGTATTGGTACAAAAATTATTCCTTTTCGCGGAGATAAGCAACACTTTCCAAATTCCGGTTGTACCGCAACACTGATTTGCCCTTTTGATCACGGTCCGACGCGAAATCATGGTCAAAATCAAGGCAGATCTAGGAAGGTAGGCCCGGTGGTGAGCGCTTTTAAATTAAAGCGACTCTTCAACTGTGTTTACGATATCTATTTATCTTAACTAAAAATTTTATTTATTAATTATAAAGAAATTAAATAATTTATAGAAAAAATTATATTCCTATGCACTGCTCCTGACTCATACGAACACATCCATATCAATTTTATGTGGATATGAGTATGTTAAATGTGCTAAACAGCCTGGCAATTGTTTGTATGGGAAAAATGTTAGCCTATTAATATATATGTAGATAGTGGGCACATTTGCCAACGAAGCAAAAACGAAGTAAATCAAAAATGGTACAAAACTAAAAATTTTATTTATTAATTATAAAGAAATTAAATAATTTATAGAAAAAAATATATGCCTATGCACTTCTCCTCCACTCATACGAACACATCCATATCAATTTTATGTGGATATGAGTATGTTAAATGTGCTAAACAGCCTGGCAATTGTTTGTATGGGAAAAATGTTAGCCTATTAATATATAGATATATGTACATTTATTAAGCTAAATTTTTACATAGAAACTTCACAATAAAATCGTTAGAATATGTTTTTTGAGTTTAATTCCATTTAATTTAAATTGTTTTTTTTTTTTTTTTTTTTTTTTTTTTTTTTTTTTTTTTCAAACCTTTAGTGTGCTGTAAACCATTGGTCTGCATTGCTGCCATCCTGAAAGTAACTCTTTAAATCTCCATTTTGTACTCATCCTTCTCGTAAGTGGGTTGTCTTAACAAAACCAATCACTGCAAAAGCTCCATTTAACGCATATGCCCGATTGTGTTGTTATTACTTTTATCTAGGGAGCACTGTAGTTATGTAGATATCATATCGATGGTTGAGTGCACACTAAAGCTAAGTAACAACTAAGAAATTTTACAGGAGAACGTCCTTTTTGTAAATGTCTATGCAAATAAGTTACGCATTCCAATGAAATTTTGTATAAATGAGTATTTAATCCACTTCGGTACATAAAGCAGTCAAACTTCATTGGAATGTGTACTTAGTTTACTTGAGTAGATATTTAGGAAAAAAGGCGTTCTCCTGTAAATTTTCTCAATTGTTGCTTAGCTTTAGTGTGCATTCAACCATTGATATGTATGTACATATACATATTATGTACACAAAATAAATATATTTATATTTGGAAAATGCAGAAAGTAAAAACGGACAATAAGGGTACTCGAACAGTTTGCATTATAGACGCTTTTTATTCGTCTGCAAACCACTATATGCTAAATGGAAAAATGTCTTCAAGACACACACGCATGATGGTCCACAGCGACGTACGTTTTGTTGTTGAACTTTTGGCTATCTGCGTGATGGGGAAGTGGCAGAGGGAATATTGCTTGCAATAAATATGTACATTTCCTGCAAGAACAACACAATAATATTTGTTGGCTAAAATTTCCAAGTTGTATATATGGATAGTTTTCGTCGTATTTGTTCCATTTTTGAATTATGATGCTCTTGCTGCAAATAAGCGATATACATGCTTATTACGGTGTACTTTTTCTAAAAATGAACATTATTTGTTTTCGAAACAACAATAATGACATGAATTGTAAATCTGGATATTGATGGGATCGTTGGAAAGCTATAAACGTATGTACATACAAACATATGTATGTATTTAAAAATGTTCATGCATGATCATACATATGCACACACATGCTCTTCAAAATAGGTATTGCTCTAATATTTTGGAACACGTACCGAGCAATTGACTGTCAGTTGGAGGACGAACGCTGAAGCTTCTGGTACACCTGCTACTGTATGAATTGCTAATTGAATATATAATTCGAATATTATACCGGAGAAAAATCAGCAGTGAAAATGAGTTCTGTGGTGAGTTTCGAATTGTAGAAAAAAAATATTTCATGTGTAATTTCATGAAAATTAATGAATTTAAAAATGTAAAAAAAAATTTATTTTTTAAAAATATTTTTTACATAAAATATTAAAAAATTTTTTTTTTTTTATTTTCTACAGGACGAAGATTTAACACCTGAGCAAATAGCAGGTATGTTTTTCATAATTTAAAATTGCATAAACTTTTAATAATATGTATAAAATTCAAAATTTTAGTGCTCCAGAAAGCATTCAATAGCTTTGACCACCAGAAAACCGGTAGTATCCCTACAGAAATGGTTGCGGATATTTTGCGTTTGATGGGTCAACCATTCGACAAGAAAATTTTGGAGGAACTCATCGAAGAGGTCGATGAAGACAGTAAGTAATAATAGTACATGGGCGTGAATACAACTCTAACTAGTTTTAGTTCGGGTTTTCTCCCCCAATTCGCGGCATACACTCCATAAGTCCTACAGCTAAGCCAGATGATTTTTTTCTGGCTGGTTTTTGATGGCAGAAGTACACTCTAAGGGTATACCGACCACTGTCTAGGGATGATAATCACTTTTTCTACAACGCAAAAGGTTTTGTTTAGTATTTTGCATACACTGTCTTTTTCAGTGTGTACATTTTTCCCAAAAAACCCACATTTTAACGAAAATTGTATTCAAATGAAAATATGTCTTTAGCGCCGAAACATTCCCATTTTCCATAATCTGAGTAATTTTTTTTTTAATAGTTGGGACCCCATCCATGTTAAGGGTGTTATCTACCCACAAAAGAATAAAATTTCATCACACTGGCGATAATGGAGATTGAATTATAACATATGCAATTATTTGTTCATTCGTCTAATAACAAGATTATTAAACAGTTTAAAAATAAAATTTTATTCATCATCATCAATCAGTTAATTTTATCTACATTATTAAATCATATTTAGTAGTCAATTTGACAGCTGATAAGCTTGCAAAAGTATTTCGCGCACCGGCACCTAAATTTATAGCTAAACTTAAGTACTTTTTCCATATTTCAACCATTTTTTTTGTCAATTCACATGTGTTCAATGTTAATTTCCCTTGGTCCAAAAGTAGGAAGTTCATCTGAGATAATCACTATTTTAAAGTAGGTTTATTAACCAAAAAATTTTAATTGACATCTTTAACTTATTGCCTTCCTTTTTTATTTAATCAATTTAGAATCCGGTCGTTTAGAATTCGAGGAATTCGTGCAACTGGCGGCGAAGTTTATTGTCGAAGAAGACTCCGAGGCCATGCAAAAGGAGCTGCGGGAGGCATTCCGTCTTTATGACAAACAGGGTAACGGTTTCATTCCAACCACCTGTCTGAAAGAAATCCTGAAAGAATTGGACGATCAGCTGACCGAAGCTGAGCTTGATATTATGATTGAGGAAATCGATTCGGATGGCTCGGGAACGGTAGACTTTGATGGTAAGAATTTGCACTCATAATTTGCTTAGTTAATATTTTTTTTAGCCAAATTTAGTTTAAATTAAGATTAAGCTTAAAAGCTAGTTTCTCCATCTCAACTTCTGCAAAGCCAAGCTTGGAGCAAGGCAAACACGACGTACTTCATTGCGAGTTTTTGTAGCTTATATTTCGTGAAAGAAAAGGCAATCATGTGATTTTATTAATCCACCGCATACTTAAACTGAATCGCCCAACTTCTCAGCCAAGTTGAAATGAAGAAACTGGGTCTAACAAAGCCGTATTGAAGTCAGTTTTATTAATCTCCCAATTAATTTTTTTTTTTGCAGAATTCATGGAAATGATGACTGGAGAGTAAAAACTGCACCCGAAAGCATTTTTTAGCGTTACATTTGAAACAATACTTACTACGTTTATACGTGCACGATTTCATGAATTTTATTCATGAATTTCAGGAAAAAATGCCTGCCTAAACGCAATTTCATCTATTAAAACATGTATTTATCCTGAAATTCATGAATCAAATTTGTGAATTCGTGCACGAATAAGCCTAGTAACTGACGTTGACGGAAGTAATGTTTGTAACCGTATTTTTTTTGTATGTATGTACACATTTGGAAGAGCGTATGCCGAACATACGCTCAAAAGGCTTGTTCTCATTTTATTCTAACAGACTTTTGTAACTCAGAAATAATTTTTTTTAACTGTTCATTTTTATTTACAAAGGTTCAATTTAAATTTAACCTGTAATAATGTAATTATACCAAAAATAAAGTCGTAAATATTGACATTATTACTTTTTACTTAACCATATGTGTTCTTGAATAAAGTTCTATATATAGAGCATATACATACATATGTATATAAAGTCATATACAATGCATTTGCATATTATATAGTATACAGACGTACATACATTGAATGGGCCTACTGGCATGCTCATGAGATGAAACAAAAAAGGGTTCCGCATTTTTCAGAATTTACTTTATATATTCGTACATACATGTAACGCAGCATGCCAGCAAAAAAATCTACGCCTTATTTAAGAATTATTACAGAAGATTTAAAGGCTTCCGAAATAAGGCCTGAAAGTTCTAAGGGAAGCAAAGTTGTATGGGCAAAGACTTAAAATAAGGCTGATTTTATTGTGTTGATGTCATCAGGCCATAAAGCAAACTCTCTCTCTCTCTCTCCCTCAGAGCACACCTTATTCCAAAGGCTTATTTATTGCCTGATTTTGGCCTTATAATCAGGCATTATGTGGTGTATTTATATCTTATAAATGCCTTAGTAAAAGTGCGTTTTTTCTTTAGCTGCATAATTCACATATTTTGCACAATTTAAGCGTCGCGGCTATTTAATAATAAAAAATATATTATGCTAGGGTTGAAACGTTATTATTCATACATTTATATATGTACACCCCAGTGCTAGCGCAAAATGAACTATCGTACAAACAAAAAACGCTAAAACTCGAAGCGTAAAAACATGCCGACAAACGTTCGTTTAGTTCGTTTTTTCCCCTAAGATGCATAGCACGAAATTTTATTTATTTCAATTTTTAATTGTTGGGTGTAAGTGGAAAAGACGGAATGTATCTCGGGTTCAATCCCCGAAAAGAGTGCTGATGATCGAAAATGGTTTTTCGTGAAATAGCTATACAATCAACCTTCGCTGTAAATAGTTGTTGAATTTCTTTTCCACTTACCCCCAACAATAAGCAAAACCTTTTTGCTGGGCTTACATATTTATTTGCGTGTATTCATTTCCATAAGCCTAATATATAGGATGACGTATATACGAGTTTGCTAAAATAAAACCAAACTAAAA
The DNA here is from genome assembly GCA_960531455.1 of Urophora cardui. Lineage (NCBI taxonomy): Eukaryota > Metazoa > Arthropoda > Insecta > Diptera > Tephritidae > Urophora > Urophora cardui. The sequence goes on from OY482673.1 coordinate 49,417,631, forward strand.
AAAGTATATGCAAGTATAAGTAGATGTCAATGAATACATTTTTTGGCTTCAAGGTAATGCGACCCATCTGCTAAAGGTCATTGAACTTAGTGCTTTCACTAATATAAATGAATTAGTTTTTAATACCGACTCGTAATCAAATCAATTAGTAATTGCCCTTTTTAATTACGTATCTAATTAGAATTTTTCAAATTTAGTATTGCTTATAATGCATTAAAATCTTAAAGCTGATTTCACATAAAACTTTTTCCGCCTTGCGTTACGCCGCTTTCTATGTCAAACAACGCAAAACTGAAAAACTATGCCACAATGAACGCTGCAACATCACTCAAAAAATATTTATTTTCTGAAAAATCTCTCATTCTCCGTTTTATTTAAAAAAAAGTAAATAAGAAAATAAAAATCTATTACATTATTTTTCAATTGTGTGAAATTTAAATTTGTTTATTTACATTTGAATTAAAGTGAAACTGAAAAAAAATTTCAACGCCCCCCCCAAAAGTTGAGATTTGGGCAACTTTGTGCTTTACGTAACTTCGGCGTTGCGTTACTTTTTGTTATGTGAGAAACCTCATATAGATACATGTATTTTAATCTCAGCTGTCACGCAGAAAGTGTCACGTAGCGCAACACAAAGTTCTATGTGGAATCAGCTTAAGGGTTAGGCTGTAAACACTTAAAAAATAATGAGAAGCGACTATAACGGTCGTTCGATGGCAAAATGTTGCTTTAATGGGCAGCTACTCAAACATTTTGAAGACGATATCGATAGAGCATGGTAGAAATTTTATATCATGTCGATAGAGTATACACCATTTAAAGGTAGTTCTCGTTCTTCTCTCCCATTTGACATTAAATTTTGTTAATGTATGTATATACCTCCATTTTTGAAGCATTTATTGTATATTAGTGTACGAAAATCATCGATTCTAGTTCTGCTATACCGGAAGATAAATTATAATTTTAAGATGTTTTAAGGGTTTACTTATCTTTATGCAATTTGCAAGAAAATTTAAGATATATTATATACAGCTAAAGATGATCGCGAAAATATGCGATTTGGAGCATTCAGTCTCCAAAACCGGAAATCAGGCTATATGTACATATCTCCAAAACGACTTATCCAATTTTAATGCTGACTTAAGATTTGAATTCGGCATAAAATTCTGGTTGAAATTGATGCGCATATTGGCTTGGTTAATTTTTTGGCGATTTTTGATTTATGTATTTTTGATTGCGGTTTTTTTTTTGGTTCATAAAAAGCAGATTCCGGAACATCCGACTTAATTTTAGACAAATGTCGTGGAAGACTTGTATACAGGGATGCCACCAAGAAAATTTGTTTCCTACCAGAAACCTACCAAAATGGCTTCGAGCCTACCAATTTTTTTTTTTAATGTGAGATTTAACCATATTCAACAAATTCATTTAGGGTAACTGTGCCAGTAACCGACCACCCTGCAGTAACCGGGCACTTTTGTTTTTTTACCGCTTAAAATAAAAAAAAAATATTAGTTGTACAAATTGCAAGTAATTTTAGAATGAGTGATAAAAATATGAAGGAAAAGAGGAGGAACCACAGTTCCCACATAAACAAAAACTTGAGTTGGCGTTAAATGATATTCGGGCAAGTTTGGATTGGGTATTAGTGGCTGTCGCCGCTCGTCCAATGCGGAGGAAATTAGGATTTACATTTGTGGAATAACATTTGAGGAATAATGAGGAATGAAACGTAAGAAGATTTATTGAGGGAAATAGCGGACATTGTTTCCACTTGGTACAGCAAACACATTTACTAACTAGGTAGGCCTGATGGCCTGTTGTGATACCACATGGAGCTCTTTATTACACACCATGTAGACGGATAGCCTTGTTTGCTTCATATAGCGTAAAATGTCAGATGCCTTTCTGTTTTCAAGCTCCTCCAGTTGTGTCTGTGGGGGCAAGTGTACTTGAATCTCAAAGAAAGCGTTTCTATTTAGAAGAGTTCTGTGACAAAACTGTACTGAGAAGACACGTTTTCTCAACAGTGTTGTGGCAAAGTGACAAATGTACCAAATCAGTGATGTTAGTTGAACGAAAGCAAAAACCTACCAAAATTCAAATCGTCCTACCAACCTACCAAAAGGAATAAAACCTACCAGTTTTGGTAGGAAAAGCCCAAAAGTGGCATCCCTGCTTGTATACTCAGAACAATGAGAGGAATCCGAATTTCGATAGCACAATATACATATGTATGTAAGTTAGTAAGTCGCCCCGGCCTAGTGTATAATGTCCATTAAGAATTTGTTACAAAAAAAATTCCGCCTTTTGGAAAAATAGCATTTAATACGAATATACTTTTAAAAGTCTATGTCTGAAAAAAGTTACTCATACGCTTAGGCACACAGCGTTTCAATTTTAAAACTAGCTTTGTGAAATATCTAACATTGGATTTTAAAAAATCTGTCATATCGTGTTTATTTTTTTTGTGTCGTTAAATTGCTTATGGGCTAAGCTTTCCGGTAATAACAAAAAATATCCAAATAAAAATGTATGCCGTAGTGGTTTCTTCTAATTCGTGGCTAAATGTGAAGAGTTCACATAGCCCTGTTCGAAAGGGGACTACTCATATTACGTTTATTTATAAACAATTGAAGCCGCAAGGGACAGCTTAATAATACATACAAACATACATATATACATGCATATACATAAAAAAATTTAACTACCAATTGTTTTTTGTTTATTTTTTGTAATAATTATGGAAATAATTATAATCATATTACTTGGAGTAATATGAGCTTTTTCAATACAGTCTGAGTACTTTTAATAAGCGTTCTTTTGCAATTCATTTGAAATTTCTGTAGGTATACCACAAAAATCTTATCACGCGCCAAACTTATGGTCATTGGGGTAGTGCAAATCGTTAACTACTTCAACCAAAATAGATTTGTTGAATTGGTGAATGAATGACGCTGAATAAGGTAAGTGTACCTATTTCCGTACTATTAAGGCATATACACGTTCAAAGTAATATTTTAGTCGACAGAAAAACACTTGAAGTATAAAATTGACTTTTACTGATGCAGAAAAAATATACTGTCATAAAAAATTAATAATATTTAAAAAAAGAGCAACAGAAAGTATTTTTTGTGCTTTTTTCGAAAAACATATTTTGTTCCCAATTCCGGCCGAAAATTTTGTTCGGTTCCTAATTCCGTACGAAAGCGTTCCTATTTCCGTTCTAAACTATAAAAACCCGTTTCTGCTCAAATTTTAGACATTTTGTGTAAAATAAAAAATGTAAATTTACATAAAATGTATAAGCATATATTTATTTAAAAATTAACACAAAATTTATAGCGAAAGGCCTCCAAAATATTAATTGGGTGTTACTTACTTACTTACTTAATTGGTACGTAACCGTCTATACGATTTTGGCCGAGTCCAACATAATACGCCAGCTATTTCTGTTCCGTGCAGCGTGGCGCCATTTGGGAATACCTAGGGAGTCAGCATCACTGTCCATCTGATCTTCCCAAGGCAGTGGAGGTCTCCCCTCTCTTCTGCGTTCAGCGGGTTTCGACAGGAATACTTTCTTGGCCGGAGCACCTTCGTCCATTCTCACGACATGACCTGCCCAACGCAGCCGCTGGATCTTTATTCGCTGAACAATGTCGATGTCTGTGTAAAGCTCGTACAGCTCATCGTTAAATCTCCGTCGATACTCGCCCCCGCCAACGCGCAAAGGTCCATAAATCTTCCGAAGAACTTTCCTCTCGAATACTCCAAGCGCCATCTCATCTGCTTGTGCTATAGTCCATGCTTCTGCGCCGTACATGAGGACTGGAACGATGAGTGTCCTGTAGAGTGTGATTTTGGTTCATCGAGAGAGGACTTTACTTTTCAATTGCCTACTTAGTCCAAAGTAGGATTTATTGGCAAGAGTGATTCTTCGTTGGATTTCAGTGCTGAAATTATTTTTGGTGTTAATGCTGGTTCCCAAATGGACGAAGTCCTTAACAGTTTCAAATTTGTAGCTATCTACATTGACGTGGCTGCCAAGGCGTGCTGTTTCTTTGTGTGATGCTAGGAGGTACTTCGTCTTATCCTCGTTGACCGCCAAACCCATTTTCTTAGCCTCTTTATCCAGCTTGGAGAAGGCAGACCGTACGTCGCGCGTGTTAGTGCCAACGATGTCGATGTCATCGGCGTACGCCAGCAGTTGCACACTCTTGTGGTATAAGATGTTTCCTGCACGGTGGAGTTCTGCAGCTCGTATTATCTTTTCCAGCATCAAGTTGAAAAAAAAAAAATATTAAAACGAAAGTCGCTTACTGCGTTCATCTAAATAAAAAACAATTTTTGATATGAACTTAAATATATATGTATACTTAGGAATCAAACATTTTAAGTTAAAATTGAATCGATTGTAGCGTCTCAGTCATTAAAAATAGCACAGCACTATTAAACTAATTATAATAATTATTATTTAAATTAAGATCAGTTACTGAAAATGTTCCTCTTTTGTTTATTGGCTGAGGCGATTTAATTTTTTTTAATAATTTCTTCCTCTTCATAATCATAAACTTAACATTTTATAAGCCAATTATGCATTTACATATGTAAGTATATAGCTAAAATATTTATAATTATATTTTTTTTTTATATTTAAATAATACAACTATTATTCTCTTTGAAATAAATTGCCGAAGTTTATGGCTCTAGAAACGGCCGTAATTTTGAATTAAGTGTAGCACCGAAATAGGCCATAAGAATATATGTAAAATTTACAATTTAATGTAATTCCAAAATCCTTATAAATTATATTTCGTATATTAAAAAAACAAAGGTAAAACATGAAGCTACAAATGTTCCTAATTCCGTACCTAGCACGCAAAATAGTACATACATATAACGGAATTGAGAACATACGTAAAATACTTGATCCTATTTCCGTTCTATGCAACCTTTCTTCAGCAACTATAAAAATTTAAATTTTTTTTTAGAAAAATCCGTAATCGTAACATTTTATAAGCCAATTATGCATTTATATACATAAAATATTTATAAATATACGAATTTTCAAATATTTAAACAATTCAATGTTTGCGTAATATTCCCTAATTTGTAATAAATTGCCAAACTTTATGGCTCTAGAAACGGTCGCAATTTTGCATTAAGTGTAGCACGGAAATAGGCCATAAGAATATATGTAAAATTTACAATTTAATGCAATTTTTAAGTTTTTACGAATTCTATTTCGTATATCAAAAAAAAGATAAAACAGAATGCTCCAAATGTTCCAAATTCCGTACTTAGCACGCAATAGGGTACACCTCTAAATGATGTTGTACCCATTTCCGTCCTATTTTTAAATTAATATTTTAAACAACTTATCTATTCTTTAGTAGTTTCAACGTATACATTTACACAAAAAAACTTAAAATTTTCAATATGTAAAAATAAAATAGTATATATACTTACCAAATAATTATTAAGCCCTTATAAACTTTTTACCAAGCCCTTAGCAATTTCGTGAACACTATTCACTGACACATGCGTTAACTCCACGTTTGATGATTAACTCATATTTTAATGCAAATTTTGTTTAAATTAGTTTTTCTTGGAGGCTACCAAGTACAATATTTGGCAGCTTGAACAATTTTGATAAAATTCGTAGCTTTTTTATTCGAAAATATTACCACATATTCTTATTTTTCCATTTTAAACTTTTTTTCCCCAAAATAGCACGGAAATAGGTACTAGCACGGAAATGGGTACACTTACCTTATCTATATTTACATACATATGTATAGGTAAAACGCGCTTGTATTGTATATATCTAAATACATATCGTCGTTTAAACTTCATAACCAACATACGTGAAACTTTCATAACCCCTTAATATATACTTGTGCCAAAAATTAAATTTGCCAACCTTCAATTCCTGCCGCCCAGCACTATGACTTCAGAGCTGAAAAGGACATTAGAAGGAAATGTGGAGCTTCCTTAGCCCACATTTATGGTGGGGGGGGGATCGATAGAGCTTGACGTCAGGAACTCAAATCTATTTTTTAACGCAAGTTTGGGTTGGGCGGTTTTGAAAGTTTCACTTAAGCGGTTTATGCGACGATGTGTATTTATATATGTATTTGTATCCTTTCCTCAAATCAACTAGTTCCAGATTAGCTTAACGCAGAAATTGTCACTTGCGACAGTTTCACGCTAGTTAAAAAAAGTTATAATAAGTTTTAAATAAATATACATACCAGAGATCAGCATGCGATACAATTTTTGTGATTTAGAGTATACTCATAAAAAATGCGGTGGGAGTATGACCGCAACCGCAAAATATGCGATCATAATAAACACCGTACCGCATTTTCTTGATCAATTCCGGTATGCGGTAGTATGGATATCACAACACCGCAAACACCGCATATCGTAAACACCGTATACCGCAAACACCGCATATCGCAAACACCGCATATCGCAAACACCGCATACCGCAAACACCGCATTTCCCAAATAGAGATATTTACAATGTTGCCAGTGCGATTTTTGTTTGTAATTTTTACCGTCTTATGGATTTCTGATGAAAAATACTACTGATTACAAATTGATTTTAACCAAAGAATATCTATACAGGAAAACTCTAGGGGTGGTTTTTTTTTTTAATTTTTTCATTGAAAGGGTTGTTTACATTCAAAATAATTTGACTAATGAGTTTCAAGATAAAAATATGTACTATTTACATGAAATATAGTTTTTTCCTAAAATCCCTGAATTACATTTTTGGCTTCTTAGTAATACACATAAGTTTTATTTACACATTTTTGTCTGTCTGTGACATAATTCTTTATTTTCCAACGAGGCATTCATTCAATTTTCACAATCGGCAAAATTGGCTACGATACATTGATTCAAACCGAAGTTTTTGTCATTTTATTGGAGCAACAACAATACACATGTTTATTTTTATACATTTTATTATGCGCCCGTCGGAATGAATACTTTTCCGTCAATCTAGCAATTCGTTTAACTGAGAAACATAGTTGAATTAGATGTCTTTTTTACGGCAAAGCTGGGATACTAAATGTGTCGATAGTCATTTATATACATTTAATTCCACTATGTTGTCAATTAAATGGATTGCTAGTTTGACGGAAAAGTATTCATTCTGACGGCCCTATTAGTCGTATTGGATTTCAAAAATGAAATTTTTTGATTATTTCATTATTGCAAAATATTTTATTATTCAAAAAACTGCCACAAAAAACAAAGCAAAAATATAAAAAATACTTGAGAATAAATTTGCTGTATATCTTATAATCAGTAACACATATCTACATATGTATGTATTTATGTACAAACAAAAATGAATTTTCAATTGCCTATACCTTTGCAGTGTGTGAAAAATTTCCGGCAACACTGAATAGTATACAAATAAACAAATGCGGTGTTTGCGGTGTTTGCGATATGCGGTGTTTGCGATATGCGGTGTTTGCGGTATGCGAGTCTGGATATAGTGAACCCCCGCTATAGTGAACAACTCGATATAGTGAACACCGAAATATTTACATAGAGTACTCTAAATAGTGAACTATCGAAAGCCTGTAAATAGTGAACAAAATTTTAAACGCAACGGTAAGCAAAAGTGACAACCAAAAAACAAAAATTAACCAGAAATATATATGTAAAATCTGGTATTCCTTGAAAATGCTTATTTTATGTTTATTCCTGGAAAATCTCATTCAATTTGATGCCAGTGTTTATTTGTTTCTTGTCGGATGCAGACCGCTTTTGAGTGAATGTGTGTTGTTTTTTCTGTTTCTAAAAGTTTTTGTGTGTTAATTCAGTGTGTTTGTTTGTACCTTATTTGTTTTTAGGAAACCTACAAATCAAATTAACAATCGAGGGCGAGGAACCAATTAATTCAGATAAAGATGTCGAGGATATTGAGGAATCTGATGAGAATGATCAAGACGAAGAACAGGGCGAAAACCCAATAAAGGCTACTAAGGACATTCAAAGCTTCGACAAGGCCATCGCATGGGCTGAAGCCAACACTTCTGATTATGCTGGCATACTAGCATTGACAAGCCTGCGCGAGAAAGCGGTCCAAAAATCATTTTCCGAACGCAAGAAGCGAACATCTATTCGCGAATTCTTTAAATAAACATTCATATAAACATTTGTATTTTCCAAAGTATTAATTAATTCCAATGGTATGTTAATCTTACATTTACAGATCTGAATTTTTATCAAATAAACTATGTTATTTAAAAAAAAATGTCAACCTTAATATAGTGAACAGCCTGGATACTATGAACAGGCCGTGCAAAAATTAGTTCACTATATACAGACTCGACTGTAATTTGTCATTCAGCGTTTAACAAGCTTATCATTTTATTTTTCTGCATTTGCAATGGGAAAAGCAATGCAGAGAAAGTGTTTGAAGCTTCGAAATTAAAGACCCAAATTTTAGCGTTCATTTTCAGCATATAAACTGATATTAACCGATAAGCGTCAAAATTTCGGCATTCAGAATCTGGAGAAAACAATTGTAGTATATTGTGGTCTTAACTACAACTAAAATTATCTCTTTACATTAAAAATTAGTTACCATTGGGTGTTAATGGGTTATTTATTTGCATGGAACAAATGTTCCAGCATACAACAAATAGTGATGGGCGAGTCCGGGATGTTTTATTCGATTCTCTCGATTGTTGAAACATCTCTAATGCTCTCGATGGTTTTCATTCGTATTCGAGTCAAGTCGTAAATGGCCGTCAGTCGAAACAATCGCTAAAACATCTCGGACTCGCCAACGATTCCTCTCGTTTTCAAAGCAACCCTACAACATCTCGGACTCGCTGCAAAAATACATAATATTTGTTGTTGCCGCTTGAATATCAAATATGCTTTAAAAATAGAGTGGTACAAATCTATTGCCGTTGTTGCTACTCGTAAAATTCATTTGTTTCATAAGCGTCTCACTTCAGAAAATTTATTAATGTTTAAATAATTAATTATTATTATTATGCACGACACTCTTTAGTTGTGATTGCAATAATGCAGCGCCTATGTATAGCATATTTTTCAATTTGGTTAATTTATTTATGTATTTGCCTCAGTTCCATTAAAAATCCTACTTTCTTTATCAACAAACCTCATTCAGTTTATTTTATCAACTAAAACATATCATCAAAACAACAGCCGGCCCGCCGACTCGGAACAATCGCAAAAACATCTCGCTTGTGTAGTCGAGATGTCATCGAAACAACCTACGACTCGCCGACTCGGAACAATCGCAAAAACATCTCGATTGTGTAGTCGAGGAGCGAGTCAACTTTTGACTCGATTGTGATTTTGCAACGATGGCGATTCTCTCGATTGTCTAAACATCTCGGACTCGCCCATCACTAACAACAAATGATTTTTGCATTCAACTGTATTTACTTATTGTCTATATCACTTAAAATTCTATATTTTATATGAAAAAGGTGTATTTTTAATTTGCATATAACTTGCATATAACTTGCATATATTTTGCATATTCAAAACAGAGCAAGAAAATTCGTTTTGGAATGCGAATATATAGTTTTGAATCAATATAACACTTAATAAAGCATTTTAAATTTTTTGCATAAAGATCCGCAGTCTACTAATGACTTATTCGTTGTTTAACAAAAATTACTTTCTTATTAAAAAATCAAGTCTCAAATTAGTTCATTTATATGCTAAACGTTTTGACTTTGGAAGAGCTAATGCTAAAAAATTTCTTTACTCGGAATCCAATAGTATCTATCTATTTTTATAAAGTTTAGGCACTAATCAACTTGTAACCAAATTAACCCAAACCAGTTCTAAGTTTTCCCCGCTGGGTGTATAATCTTAGACCTACATACATACTTATATACACAAGTATATACAGTAGACTCGCGAAAAAGTTAACAAAAATGTTCCAAGTGTATATTAATTTGCAAAATACCTACATATTAACTTTTTCAAGCGGTTTTCCAATTTGAAAATATACTGTAATAAACATAATTTTTGGAATATAAGTAACACGTTAAATTTATTTGAATGGCGAAGTTTCAATCAGTGCAAAACAGAAACTTGGATTTAATTTGTACTGGCTGATTTCAAGCTCGCAGAACAAGATCGGGATATTCCGATTTATGTACCTACATATGTATGTATGTAGAGTTTTTTGGGTTGCAACTTCATGTGTGTGTTTCCACCGTCTTCAAAAACTCATGAAATTTTTTCTCTATTTTTGAGTTGGCCGAGCATTTAACTTTCTCACGAGTAAACTTTTGCGCGATTCTACTGTATTATGTATACCCAATAAACATTTTTCTGAAATCTCAATCTGCATCTCATTTACAGTCATTTACAGATCTTTATTGATGCACTACAACAAGGCTCGGCGTTTCATAGATCTTAAGATCAGACAAACAAGTTACGCTCTTCACACAGACAGGTTGCGCTCCTTGTTTAAAAAATGATTTAGTCGTCGCTGAACAAGTGGCCAAACAACATCGTGTGTGGCTATCGCATGTTTGCGCAGCGAATGTTAAAAATGTGCATGTACGTATGTAGATATATGCATGTATGTATGTTTGTTCGCCATACCCTGCAAAAAAATTTGCGATTAATCCCGAAAGAGATTTGTCCCGGATTCATCTCTTTCGGGAACAATCGGTCCACAATTAGTCCTCGATTGTTCCCGCACGGGTATAAATGTACTATACAAAAATATTCAATGTATGAATTAAAAAAAAAAATTATAATAATAGGTAAAACTGAACACCCTTTCTTTTAATAACAATGATGAATAATAATTTCAACAAAATGTTACCAAAAATTCCTATTGGAAAATCAATTACAATTATAAACTCAATATTGACTATGTAAAAAAAATTTTATTTATTGATTATTATTATTTTTTACAAACGTAAAACTTATTGTATAATCTTTACTTAAATAGGCATGAACATTTATAAATTTTAAAGATTGTTATAAAAAATAGCCTAGTCGCACGCTCCCTTGCGATTGATCCCGGACACGTCCCGTATTAATCGAATTTTTTGCAGGGTAGCGATCAAAGCGCTCTCACTTATACACTTGCATTTACAAATTTGCCGAGCCTTGCACTACAATAAATGGATGCGCTACTGAGAGCAATCCATACATGCCCATCAAGTTTATTAAGTCATTATTAATTACTAATTACTTTTAACGAACCACACAATTGTTAGATGTATTTTATTTATATAGTTGGCAAAATATATTGGATGCAAAAAACAAAAAGATCTGCATCTCAAAACATTGAGAACTAATCCCATTCTCAAACCTCAAACGTATGTTAGTTCTCAAATCGCGTTCTCCAACTCATTTTTATTATGGGATTTTGGGATGACTCTCAAATTGAGAATTTCATTTTCTCAAACACATCTCAAATGTGAAATGAATCGAAAGAAATTTTCAAGCCTATTCCAACTTATAATTAGGTAAGTTGATAACTAACGTTTGAAAAACAAATTTGATAAATACGCTGAAACACAAATTGGGAATTAAAATTTTTTAAACTTTGAGATTTTTTCGTTTGCCGTTTATAGACTTATTGGGTATACATAAATATTAAGTGCGTATCGAATGTATGTTTGTATATTTAGCTGATTTAGCTAAATGAGTATTTTGCCTTCAGTCGCTTCTAATTGTACATACTTATGCACATATGTACCTACATATGTATGTAGGTACATACGAGTACGTCGTATATGCATGCATATGAGGTGGGGAGCTCCAACAGCTTTTGGCCGATACGTTGGCCAATATACATACATACATATATATGTACACTTATAACTATGTATATACATATAAATGCGCCTACATATGTATATAAAAATATATAAATAAAAATGTTGGTATGTATGTACATTTATGCACGTCCGTACATACATACATACATATACATATATGTTCGCTTTTGATAATGTTGCTTAGTTATTCAACTGTTTTTCGACATCGTCACCACCTCAAGCTTAGCGGTAGCCCATTCAAACACGTTAAAATCAGTTGCTTAATTCGCTTAGTGCATGGTAGACACGCCGCCTTCGTACCTGCCCGGAATTTGGTTAAAACAAACATAAATGTAGACGCTTTGTATACATGTGTACATATATACCTATGTTGCTAGCCGGGAGTAATTTGGCGTGCCGAAATTCGCGTATACTTAATTGCTAGCAGTTCATTTTCGCAAAAAAAAAAATTGAATTTATTTAACTAATGTTATGTTCAGACACAACCTTAATTGAACATTAAGAGCCTTCATTCAATTTTCAAGCCCAATGATTCTCAATTTACCATACAAAAATTGACCAAGTTAATGCTTCATTAGAAATTAATGAGTTGTTAATGAAGAACAATTCTGCATGCAACCCTGTTAAAAGGTTTGTTTCATAAGTAAAATGAAATGTCATGAAAAGAGAAATGTGATTAGCGTCAGTGTCCACTAAACAGGTTGGTTCGTCAGATCAGCTGCATTCTTGTTCTTCTTCATCACCTATCAAATTTGTTTTTATTTCTGCTTATTTTATACATACATTCGTGTTTACGATTGGTAAAAATTGTGAGAAGAATGTCAAATTATTTCGTCCTCCTTGCAATTTTGACATTTAGGTCACGAGAGTTTGATATTCAGCTCACGGCGTGTATGTGTGTATGTATCTTGAGCCGACCTGTTAAATGGGCTAAGTAAATTAAATATGTCTGAACACCAAATCTAAAGATGTTCAATCAACCCCAATTGACTTAATTAATTTTTATGTCTGAACATGATATTAATTCAAATGATTTTTAAAAAATCGAACTAAAAGTGTTTAATTTTTTCAATGTGTTTTAACATTTGCTAATATAACATAATTATAATCTAGATCAATACAAATATACGTATATATAATAGTATATATACATATACATAAATATATGTATGTATGTATGTCTGGATGTGCATAACTAGTACAAACATACATACAATATAAAGTAAAAAGTATATCTAAACAAAAAAAACAAACCAGCAACAAACGGCTTCAGTAATCAACATGCCTCAAAGGTAACCGTTAACACACACTTCTTAACACACAATAAACATACACGTGCGCATACATACATATGTACATATTTATATCTGTACGAATGATTGTTGTTTTTAAAAAACACATACATATATACATACGTACAGGTGAAGCTAATAAAAGCGTGTTAAAAATAGTAAAAAAGATTTCTTCGCTTGTAGGCAGTAGTGAGTCATAAGGAACCTAAATGAAGGAAGGTCTTTCCCACAAAAGCTGAACCGCTTTAATTGTTTCTTAGAAATCAAATATAGACGCTTCCGCACAATACTGTACTAAGTCTGAAAACTGTGTTTTGCAGGAGAAGTTCTCAGTTTAAATTCGATATGAAACTTCAGTTTTATGCTAAGCATATTTTCACTTGTAACTTCTATTTGGATTGAACGGTCAATACGAAAACTCGATACCATCTAAGTTAGGGTACGCTTTATATAAAACGTAAGAAAAAATAAAAACTTGCTACGTTATTTTTCATGGTAAGCTCTCAACGTTTTTGTTCTGTAAAAAACTCGAATTGTATTATTGCTACACTTTTGCTCATAACTTTTGACTGGATTGACCCATTGAGTATACCAAAATTTTACAGCATCCCAATTCAGACACGTAATACTTGAAAACGCAACACACACAACGGTAAAACGTTCTAAGCCGACTTAGTACAGTATTGTTTGGAAGCGTCGATATACAAACATACCTATATGAATGTATAAGCCACTTTATGCATAGATATGTATGTACATATGTATGTAAAAGTTTGGCAAAATTACCTGTTTATAAACGTGGTAATTCTAAAAAACTGCAAGGGCAATAACTACATGCCGTTGTATATGTCGTCGCCTGGTTAAATGATTGTTGTATGTTACATTTGACGATTTTGGGAAATCGCGATTGAAGTTTGGGACCTATTATCTTGAAAATGCCACGGTAGATTTTCTTGAAAATTGGACACATTATTTACAGCCCAAGGAAATATTAGAATTTCAGCCCCAAACGAAATTAACGTAAACATTGTAACATTTATTGCAATTATTGTTTAATCGTATTTTGTCGTATGTTACATTTGACAACAATTTTGTACTCTCTTCAAACACATACGACAAATTACAACTAACGAAAAGTAAATATTATGCCAATAAAAACTTATTTTTCAGCTTTATTTAAACAACAAACGTTATAAAAACAACAAAAGAATAAACACAAAATATTTCATTCAAATTAAGTACATGAGTAAAGGAATCAGGTCAGTTCATTTTTATGAAAATAATAGTAAAAATTATATAAACTATAACATTTCATTTACATTTTTAGTATAGTTCTATAAAACATTTGTCTTCCTCTTTCTCCAAAAATGGAATGCAATATTTTAAATCTTTTTTTTATTTGCGTCAAGTTGTTTTTTAGGAACAAGTTGGAGTTCTTGTTTCCAGATATTTGCAATATTTGAAAATCTACCTTTATTCTTTTTTACGTCTATAATGCTATAGTTTTTTTCTTTAAATGATGACTTAAAACCAATTTTAAACAAATCAAGCTTGGAGTACATCAAAGATTTACATTTAAAAAACGGAATGTCTTTGAAATTCAAGCTGTCTGATTTTATCGAATAACAATTAAAGTCTTGCTCAGTCATTTGTATTATGCTTAAGCTTATATTTGGGAACGTCATGTTTTTGAGCAGTCTTATTAATAAATTTGGCTCGGGATTTCCAGATTTCGCAAATACTTCTCAATGGCACTGTGAACGCAGTCAACTTGTTGTAAACTTGAATGCCCCGGCTCACCAAATTTTTGCTTCACTTTTTCCATCTTTGGATGATCATAGATGAACTGAAGTAAGGCAGTTGCAGTCACACGATTTCTATTCTGTGGTACACACGAATCACTCCAGAGTGTAATGCTGTTCAAATCAGGATGGTCAATTATAACTCTTTTCAATATTTTAATCAAGGCACTAGCGATATCATTTCCACTGCGTCCGCTCAAAGTCTCATTCCATAAAGCACAGTAGGTAATTTTTTTGTGATTTGGAATTACAACAGTACCAGTTAGATTGTAAACGGACAGCTTACGTTTATAATAAAAACTGGAGGCAAACATTTTTGGAAGGGTAAATACATTTTCCAAATCATATATTAAAACTGCAGAATTAGGATCAATATTTTCAAGATAAGTATCGCGTTCAACTTTAGTAAATACTTTTTCATCCAAATGTTTTTGATGCAGTTGGACCTCGGCTTCAGATAATATACCTTCATTGATTTTAAAAATGTGACACTTATCACAAATATCCTTTCTTGGTGCGTAAAAAGATAAATTAAAGCTGGTGTTAAATACTTTTCTGTAGATGTTTATAGTAACTGGATTATTAGTAGATATTTTATTAAGGTCAAACATTTTTTGTACGTTCAACTGAGCTTCTAGGTATTTTCTCGAAGTAGTTGACCTACAGTAATGTGAGTCGACGGTAGGGAAGCTTGAAATGTGATTTTTCACTTCTATAATTCGACTTTCCTCTGTAGGTTTTCTTCCACAATTTCTAAGGTTAGACTTCGACTCACCTGTGTTAACCTCATAATGCTTTGCAAAAAAGTAATATATAACTCGTTCAGAAATCGCCAGAGTATTCAAAAAGTATTTTTTGCATACTTGCACAGTTTTGTGATTTGGTTTAAAATAAAAATTAAAACTATTTCTTTTTCTTGGGTCGTCCTGCTGTTTGCAGTTTTTCCTTCTGCGTTTAACCGCTGCTTTCTTCACAAAATTACCATAAAATATTTGTTTTTCTGATGAATTTAAGCTCCAGAAATGGGAATAAATACTATGTCTTTGCTCCTGGGATATTTTAGTTGTACACATGTAAAAGCACGATTGAGCGCAACCCGGACCCATGGTTCTTCCTGGCCTTATCACGCCTTTGCTGTTTACGAATGGCATGCCACTGTCACGTAGGCTCTTTCGTACATTTTGTTTCCACAATGCAGGATTTCGCTTTCTCGTTCGAGCCAAAGGAGGTGTAGAATAAGCTGAAATAATGCATGCAGATTGAAAAATAATATCTTTAGATTGGGAACTCAAAATTAGGAGTTAAACAACTTAAAGGTGCTACTTACATATATCCGATGGCAACTCACGTAATACACTTTCATTTATTTCCGGTGGGGAAAGTAGCTCTTCACGAGCAGTTTCGTAGTAATTTTTTAATGTAGATGTTTTTTCTGGAACATAACTTGGATCATCTTCTAAATCATCTGAGGAAAAGTCAGTTCCGCTTGGAGATCCAAGAATTTCAATTTCCATGCTATATAGTAATAGAGTTATTTAATTGAATGTAGGTATCATATAATTTCAAATCTTATACTTACTCGCATATTTCTTGTGGCACATGCGGTGCGGGTGATTCGTCCGCACAGTTCGACATTGCGAATCGCACTGACCACAGTACGATCAATGCTTTTTCAATAAAACATACGACAAAATCTTACTAAGCAATAGTCGAATTTTGTCGTATGTGCCAACAAATTTTCACATACGACATTTTTTAGTGAGACTTATTTTCACTCAATTTCTATGAAAAATTGTCGGATGTGCGAAATTTTTAAACTATACGACAAAATGTGACTAAAGCGCTCATAATCTTGCACATACGACAAAATTATACTCAATATCTCGGAAACTAAAGGAGATATCGAAAAAATGATAACGCCATTTGAAAGATCTTGATGAGTTCAGTATGACCGCATAACTAACTCAATTTGGCCCGATTTTCACATACAACAATCATTTAACCGGGCGACGATGTGTGTATATTTGTGCATATGAACTTAAACAAAAGGAACGTAGGTATTGGTATGTAAATAATGGGTGAGTTTCTAAGACAAAGCTGCTCCGCAACTGTTGAGCTCAACAGTTGCCAACAGTTGTGTAGCAGTTGAGTTAAACATTACGTCTTAGAAACGGCTTGATGAATTTATCAGCTGTTTGGCTTTACACAACATGTTGAGCTGAAGTAGCGAATAAAATTTGTGATGGAAAAAATGGCGAAAAGTTGCCAACTGTTGAGCTGAGCGGAATTACTCAACAGTGCGTTTCTAAGACAAACACTCAACAGTTGCACAACAGCTCTGTCTTAGAAATTCACACAATATTGGCTAAAGATTTTGTACGAACATACACACATATGTACAATGTACATATGTACATTAGATAGGGTCGAAAAAAAATGTTGTAAAAGTCCAACCCTAAATTTGAAGTTTATGTTGAGAGGGTTAAGGGACACAAAAAAAATGTTTGTCTTTTTTGTCCCTTAACCTTCTCAACATAAGCTTCAAATTTAGGGGCGGACTTTTACAACTTTTTTTTTCGTATGGGGACCAACCCTATCTAATGTACATGCATATAAAAATATGTACAAATGTTTATGTACATTCATATGTACATAAATAATCCGGATGTAAACAGGAATAGTCCCCAACAAAGAACGGCAAGTTTAGCTTTGAATTTCTGGAGCCTTAAAACGGGAATCATTACGGATACGAAATATTAATCGCTTCCCTCAAAGCTTATATCGTCGTACCATACGAAAACTAATAGGGGCGTCAGAATGAATACTTTTCCGGCAATCCAGCTCCGTTTAACTGACACATACTTCAATTTCATATATTTTTTACGGCAAAGTTGAAGTACTGAATGTGTCGATCGTCATTCAATTACATATAGTTCCACTCTGCTGTCAGTTAAATGGATTGCTGGATTGACCGAAAAGTATTCATTCTGACGCCCCTATAACATATTTAAAATTTCTGGCGAAAGCTATCAATAAAAAAATTCTGTACGAAAAGTAGAACATTTGACTTTTGGCCGACGAAAAGTAATAAAATCTAGTTTTGGCTGACGAAAAGTAATAAAATCGACTTTTGGCTGACGAAAATTATCAGTAATTATATACTGTTTTTACATTAAAATTGCTGTTGTTTAAACGAAATTGATAGTTTTCGTCAGCCAAAAGTGGATTTTATTACTTTTCGTCAGCCAAAACTCGATTTTATTACTTTTCATCGGCCAAAACTTGAACTTTTTACTTTTCGTCAGCCACAAAAAATCTGATGTTAGTTTTCGTATGGTACGACGATATGTACATACACGGAGAAAACTATATGGATGTCACATCCATATTTATGGATAATCCTGTCTGATCCATAAACTATGGATATCATATCAATTAATGGGTATCACATCAAAAAAAAAAGTGTAATATATGTATAAATGGATGCCATATCCATAGTTTATCGATCAGACAGGATTATTCATATATATGGATGTGACGTCAATATAGCTTTTTCCGTGTATTTGTGTACAACATCTGTGAAATTTTTTCGATATTGAGTTTTTGATAGATTGCATACCAGTATTTGAAGGTGTAAAATTAAAAATGGATTGCAAAGTCTTTTCGTAATTTGAAAACACACTTTCAAAGCCTCCATCTAAAGAAGGTCACTCATACGCCTTGGCACACATTAGTGTCGCCTCATAAAGGGGCGCTCAAAATTCAAAAACTATTTCATTTTCACCAGAATCGTTTGATCTATAATATAAGAGTAAATTTTAAGCGTCTTAATACATTAATTTCCGTGTTTTATCCCACTGATGACTCTTTGTTTTGAAGAAGTATTAAACATTCTCCTTTTTCTTAATTGGTGCGTAACCGTGTAGATGGTTTTGGCCAAGCCCAATAAAGCGCGCTATTCTTTTCCATTTCATGATGCCTGGTTCCAATTGGAAATACCAAGGGAAGCTAATTCGCTCTCTACCTGATCTTCCCAACGTAGTGGAGGTCTCCTTTTTCCGCCGATTCCGAGCATTTTTCTGCGCTAAGAGAGAGGTGGGGGAAGGGTTTGTAAGCAGAAAGACACATCCATACGTAAAAATGCGGTTTTATATTCCTATACGTATTATTATGCGTTTCAATTTCAAAAATAGCTATGAGAAAAATTATTGTCTCAAAACGAGCTATGTGAAATATATAACAGGGAATTTGCAAAAATCTGTCATATTGCGCTTTTATCCTTTTACTAGAGGTTACCCGCGGGTTTCACACCACGTGCTTTTAAAAATATTAGCATATTGGGTTAGTCCAAAAAAGTTACATAGAAAAATATCATTCTTGACGTCAAAGATAGTTTTCTTATTTTTTTTTTGTCCGTTGAGTACGTAATTATCTCATATGCCCAACACCAATTTTCAGTACCCTACTATAAATATTTCAAGAGATTTTCGCTGTAAAAATTTCAGTCTGTATGGGAAGTGCCCATCCCTGCTTTACGAAGACCTAGTGTTTTTACCCGTTTAATACATAGTTATCTCACATGCCCTCACACCAGTTTTCAGTACCCTACTACAAATATTTCCAGAGATATTCGCTGTGAAAGTTTCAGTTTGTATGGGAGGTGCCCATTAAGCCGTATCACGAAAATAAAGTTTGCGTGTGTCAGTTTTATTTGAACACTTATGTCGAAAAAATATTTATGGTGTAAAAATTTTTTTTTTAGGCCCGCGTTAAAAACAGCTAAATCGCGTTTTTTGTAATAACTTCCTTATTTGATGTCCGATCTCTATGATCTTAATGTCGCAGAAAAGGTCTCGCTCAGCACTATATTTGGCCCATATAAAGTTTCGACCTCAAAGGTTGTTCTGAGTTTTACCTTTAAAAATTTTGGAGTTACTATCCCTAGATTTTTTTATTTTTATCACTAATACAAAGCTCTAAAAAACCATGAGGACTCCGCTAAAAAAGTTGTAGCCTTTACTCACAAACAAAAAAGTTATACCGTTTTAAAATCAGAGAACCTGTTTTTTGAAAAATTATCCCAAGTTCTTATTTATATGAGGCAGTAACGCCATATAGTATGAGTTTTTGATTAAAAAGTATTCTAAGTCCTCGCTTGACTTGAGAATCTTGTACCGCGATGGAACAGCTACCAATACTGGATACATGATATGCCAAAAATTATTGATGATTGGACTATTCGTGCTGATCAACGTTATTTATATTGAATGATAATGGCTGTAGTGAAGATTTGGTAAGTATTCAAGTGGGATCTCTAAGCACAACGCGCTGGCTTACAACGGCTTCACCATTTCTGCATCCGTGCGTATCGTAAAATCATCCAAGTTATTTAGAAAAACTGCTATAGTTCGTTGTAAAATTATACGCGCCTAAGAAGAGACAACGGAAGTCGAAATGTATTATCAATACTTGCGCTGGATGCGTCGTCTGCCCCTAGAAATGCAGTTAATTATTCAGCCTACAATTGAAAACAACACACTTTACTTTAATCCCCAAAACATCTTCTTATCTATGATAACCGAGACCAAAAATGACGATGTCCTCCAAATTTAGAGATATTTATGAAAGCAGTTTCAGAGCTCTGAAAGTGAATTCTTCGTCGCTTATATTACTTTGCTCACACTCAAAAAAAAATTACTCAGATTATGGAAAAATGAGAATGATTCGCAGCTAATGACATATTTTCATTGTTTTGAATAAAATTTTCTTTCAAAACGTTGTTTTTATTCCTTGATTTAAAGAAAGTTGTACATCAAAACAATGAAAATGTGTCTTAAGCGCCGAAACATTCCCATTTTTCCATAATCTGGGTAAGTTGTTTTTTCAGTGCAGGTTTCGAACGTTTAAAACAAATTGGAATTTATGTGCAGGGAATTCTCTTCCTTCTCATATGCATTTTATATACATATATGTACGTATAGTTTTTTCCCCTTTTCTTTATTTTTATTACCTCAACAATAGTTACTCATACGCCCCCACATCGGATCGCTTTGTATGTGAAAACTGAAAATGTTTTCTTAAATATCTCGAAAATGGGAGTGCATACACTGCACTTCTAAAAACGCCATCGTAATCTGGAGCCAAAAATTAAGTTGACGTGTTTCGCCGTTTCTCTGTGGTAATTTTTTAAAAAAAAAACAAGTGTTTCATTTTACAACGTTATAACTTTTTTGTTTGTGAATAAAGGCTAGAATCTCTTTGGGGGATTCCTCATGGTTTTTTGAGAGCTTTGTATTAGTGATAAAAATAAAAAAATCTAGGGATAGTAACTCCAAAATTTTTAAAGGTAAAACTCAGGACAACCTTTGAGGTCGAAACATTATATGGGCCAAATATAGTGCTGAGCGAGACCTTTTCTGCGACATTAAGGTTATAGAGATCCGACATCAAATAAGGAAGTTATTACAAAAAACGCGATTTAGCTGTTTTTAACGCGGGCCTAAAAAAAAAATTTTTACACCAAAAATATTTTTTCGACATAAGTGTTCAAATAAAACTGACACACACTAAACTTTTTTTTTGTCCATATAACGTGATACGGCTTAGTGCCCATCCCTGCTTTACCAAGACCTAGCGTTTTACCCGCTTAATACATAGTTATCTCACATGCCCTCGCACCAATTTTCAGTACCCTACTACAAATATTTCCAGAGATATTCGATGTGAAAATTTCAGTTTGTATGGGAGGTGCCCATCCCTGCTTCACCAAGACCTAGCGTTTTTACCCGTTTAATACATAGTTATCTCACATGCCCTCACACCAGTTTTCAGTACCCTACTACAAATATTTCCAGAGATATTCGCTCTGAAAGTTTCAGTTTGAATGGGAGGTGCCCATCCCTGCTTTACGAAGACCTAGTGTTTTTCCCCTTTAATACATAGTTATCTCACATGCCCTCACACCAATTTTCAGTACCCTACTACAAATATTTCCAGAGATATTCGATGTGAAAATTTCAGTTTGTATGGGAGGTGCCCATCCCTGCTTTACCAAGACCTAGCGTTTTTACCCGTTTAATACATAGTTATCTCACATGCCCTCACACCAGTTTTCAGTACCCTACTACAAATATTTCCAGAGATATTCACTGTGAAAGTTTCAGTTTGTATGGGAGGTGCCCATCCCTGCTTTACCAAGACCTAGCGTTTTTACCCGTTTAATACATAGTTATCTCACATGCCCTCACACCAGTTTTCAGTACCCTACTACAAATATTTCCAGAGATATTCGCTGTGAAAGTTTCAGTTTGTATGGGAGGTGCCCATCCCTGCTTTACCAAGACCTAGCAGTTTTACCCGTTTAATACATAGTTATCTCACATGCCCTCACACCAGTTTTCAGTACCCTACTACAAATATATCCAGAGATATTCGCTGTGAAAGTTTCAGTTTGTATGGGAGGTGCCCATCCCTGCTTTACGAAGACCTAGTGTTTTTCCCCTTTAATACATAGTTATCTCATATGCCCTCACACCAGTTTTCAGTACCCTACTACAAATATTTCCAGAGATATTCGATGTGAAAATTTCAGTTTATATGGGAGGAGAGTGCCCATCCCTACCTAGGTGTGCAAAGTTTCATGAGGATCCGTTCAGCGGTTTTCTCGCCAATTGAGTTTAAACCAGAGCTGTGAGGTACTGAATATACTTGGTACTTGTACTTGGTCCAAGTACCATTACTTGATAATTAAAAAATTCAAGTATCAAGTACAATTACTTTATACTGGTAATTGGTAATTAAGTACAAATTTTTCAATTCTTTCACCAATTACTTTCAATTACCACCAATTCTTTTCAATTACATGGAGTTTAATCAGTGAATTTATCTTAACTATTGAATTTTATTCTATCCTCTTCATAAGATACATCGGATACTAAATATTACAACCACTAAAAGAAGGAAAATTCCCTTATAAGAACTCTTTATTAAATATACATACGTACATTAGGGTGGGTTTTTTTTTAATATGGTAATTTTTTTAATTTAAAATTTTCTCCCTTAGTACATATGTACATACATATTATGTTGTATTGTACATGTTATGGGTACATTTCGAAAGCTTATACAGTGTTTATATTGTTACAAAAGCGTTTTTTTAAACCAAGTTTGAAAAAAAAAATAATTATTAGCGAAATTATACACATATGCGGCTATAAAGTCTCTGTTCCCTAATGCGAAGACACCGATTTCTTTGACTTTCGTGATATAGATATGGAAACTAGCCAAAGTGAACCACTTCTTTACTTTACTTCATCAAATAATATTGCTGAAATTTTTTTGAATATATACGATTTTCTAAGTTGTAATTACCAAGTTTAAAAAAATATCCCACAATCTTGGACGTGGCAATACGAACAAACACACCACTAGCTTCATCAGCTTCAGTTGAGCGAATGTTTTCATTAGCCTTAATTATAAATAATCCAAGGCGGAATTCCTTAACTGATATTTCTTTTGAAAATTTAGTACTAATGAAAGCTAACTCATCATGTTAATGGAGTTGCATGCGAAAAATTTGCAAATGTATGCACTCGTTTTAATATTTTATTGTTATTAAACTGTTATCTTATATTTACAATGAAATAAAAAAAAATTACAGAATTGAAAAAACAACTGAAAAAGAATTGAAAGTAATTGAAAATCAACTGAAAAAGAATTGCAAGTAATTGGAAAAGAATTGCAAAAGAATTGAAAAATGTACGTACTGAGTATCAAGTACCAGTATAATATACTTATACTTGGTAATTGGGCTTTTCAATTACTGAGTACTGGTAATGGTAATTGTACTGGTACTTGGTTTTTTCCAGCTCTGGTTTAAACACAATTTCCATTTCACATTTATAATATAAGATGTAGGTACATATGTATATCGTTAAATTCCTTATGGGCTAAGCTTTCAGGTAATAACAAAAAAATATTCAAATAAAATAGAGCTTGAGGTCGTAGTGTTTTTTCTAATTTGTGGCTTAATATGTGAAATTCACTTAGCCCTGTTTGAAAGTGGACTATTCATATGTAGTTTTATATGTATGTATCCAAACGAAACTACAAAGCAAAGCGAAGAAGAATGAAAAAATAGGCAATTAAATTTCAATATAATAAGTTAAGAAAGTTGAAGCTTAATTAGAGTAAAAAATTGAGTTTATACGAAAAAATGAATAAAGAAAATAAAAATAATTGTTTGAGGAAAATATGTATGTACATAGAAATACAATTATACATACAGGCCATATCCCCGCAGTAAATGTCCGAAGTGAAATCTTAATGAATCACTGATGAAATTGTCTGCCTAGTGCGGAGGCATCGATGACAAGTTTCTTATAAGGACTGCTGAATTTTTCATATAAATGGTTTGAGTTCATCAATGATTTTATTGAGGAGCACTGCATGACTGTTCAGCGCTGACTTCTACATGAACTACTGATGAACGGTGTGCAGTAAACAAAAAAAAAAATGGGAGAGCTCTCATTCGAAATTGAAAAAGAGATTTCGAAAAAAGGAATATTCACTGCTGAATGTGTGATGATTACTTAATGATTTCTAATGAAAGGGGACTTGCTGATTCTTTAATGAATGATTGATGAAATATCCGCTGTAAACAAAAATAAAACACACTTTTTTTGTTTTTTTTTTCGTTTCTATTTGAAAGTATGCAAATATGTATTTAGGTACATAGATACATAGTACATACTATGAATTTTAACATAATAGAATATAACTATTGTTAAATAACAAATTCAATTTCAAAAGCTAAGAATAACAAAAAAATATTACAAAATTAGTGTTGTGCCGGAATGGACCGTTCGTTCAGATTGCGTCCGTTTCCTGCACTTGATTTTGGCACGCCGAAGGGTTAACCGAAGGTTTATCAAAAACTCAGAATACAATTGGCCGCGGGTGCCTGCTCTACTTTTGTGAAATATCTTTCCCCTGCGTGCTGCTAATATTGTATCTCTTCTCTTTATCCACCCTGAATCTCGTAAATAATTTATTCCAATTGATTAAACGTTTGAACAAGAAATTAGTTTGCGCGCATCGCGAAAAATTCCAAATTTCTCCACAATAAAACATTCTTTCCGAGAACACACAAAACCAAACAATCCAAATAAATTATTTAAATCATAAACTTCAACAAATCTCCTTTTGAATTTTATATTTTTTGGAAAATGTGAGAGAAAAATGTGTATAATATTGGAATTGTGCTCAGTGATGACCGTCTGATGAATATTCAACAAAGAATCATCAACGATCATTCAGCAGTGAAATACATTTACTGCAGGGATTGCATATATAAATTTTCAAACATATGTACATATATTTTAATTTTCGTTTTAATTAGTGTTTGTAAAACCGCAATTAACAGTATCATATGTGTATGTTTTTGTATATACATAAATATATATGTATATATGTACATACAGGTACATATCGCTAGCTTAGAGTGCAAACTGTGTAAGTCCACTTTTATGGAAAAGTGTATTTTTATGTAGAACTCTAGAACAATCAAATACGCACCGCGCTAAACAAGTCTCTGATACTTGTCATATTTCTACTCGTTGTTATTCAGTGATATGCAAATTGTGTAAGTCCAAAATATTTATATGAACAGAATTTTTTTTTCATTTCGTAATATTTTTCTTTTTTGTTTTTTGTCTCTCCTACAAAGTTTTAGAAGAGGACTTTCACAATTTGTACTCTAAGCTAGCGATATGTAGGTACATATTTTAATGTTCTAGTTCATGCACTTGTACTAAGTAGGTATATGGAGAGTACAAAATTATACCAGTTCAGTTTTAAATAAGTTAACACCAGTGTCGCTATTTAATGACAAGTTAGTCTTTGTACGCTAATTAACAAAAATAAAAAATAATTTAATTGTTGAATTATTGTATGGACACAGAAGATTTTTAATTAATTTTTTTTGGCGAAAAGCGAACAAGTTTAAAGCTACGTATTACCAGCGATGGTAGAAATGATAGCTATTTCGAAGAAAACCAAAGTTCGATTGCCGGCTTGATCCCGAAAAGAAATCTGATGATGAAGAATTGGTTTTCTTCGAAATAGCTATCATTTCTACCATCGCTGGTAATACGTAGCTTTGAACTTGTTCGCTTTTCGCCAAATAAAAAATAATATTAAATATTTAATAAAAATTATGCCGCTTTGGCCTAGTGTGTAGAGTGCTCGCCAGCCATGGAAAAGTTTCTGAGTGGGAATCCACTTGCTCGGGCAACTTTAGAATTAGAATTAATTAATTAAAACCCCGATTATTGTGCTTTCAAAAGGGCGGCTATTTCTAGCCCCCTTCCCCTTCCGGAGATAAGCTCGGTTTAAAATTTGTTAGAGTTACACTTGCACTATAGCATTTTTATTATTATTCCAAATAAAACCAGCTCTAATAAACATTTTATGATAAATTTGCCATTGTGAATGCCAAGCTCGAAAAAATAAACGAAAAATTAAATGATGTATTGTGGATCTTAAATACATATATTCACTAAGAATTAAATAAATGTAAAACTTTCACTTAGTATAATCTGCTTGCGTAATTGTTTTCGGCTCATATTTAACCACATTAGCTGATATTTATTTGGTATCAGCTTATGCAGAGGAAGACAATTGCTTTTTCGTAAGTCATCAAGTTGTAAAAAAATATACATAAGTTTCTTTCATGTAAAATGAGTAGTTGGGAAACTACTTAGTTGGCAAAATATGGAATTTTAGTTTCACATAGTGTGTACAAAGTTGTTTTGCCTGCAGGGTACATGCGCATATATGTATGTATGTATGTATGCACATTCGTATCTAAACATAAGTAAATAATTTAATATGCGGTCTAACTACCTACTTCAAAAGAATTTTTTTATTACTGTTAATACGTATTTTTTTATTTGACATATGCACATACATACATACATATGTTTCTATGATGAGGGCGGGCTTTTCCTAACGAGATATGACGACAGTTTCGCTATAAACATTTCTTGGAAATTTTAAAACCTTTATTGGTCAAGGCATTAGCAAATTCCATCATCTAATAAATTATACAGACTTTAATACAAACGCGGGGTGTCAATTTGTTTGTTTATTATTTAGTTATGGTGTCAAATGGTATTAATCACATGTGTATCACACTATATTCGTAGGTACATCTGTACTCATACATATTTTGCAATTAAGAAAGTACCTACACAATTTCTATGCGTGCTTAGCTATTTTTTTTAAGGTTATTAACGTTAGATAGGTATCTATGTAGGTAAAAGTTGTGAGCTGTGTTTGCTATTTAGAAAGTAGGCATATTCAAAGCAATTGCTGTAGGTGTCTACATCATACAATTATTAATACACAAGCATACATATGTACATATCTAAATATGTACATGCATATGTACCTATTTAAGCTCTTTAAATTTCATTTATTATTGCTTTTATTAAATTACCACACAAGGCATGTCACTGTAAATGCCCCAAGCATGTTGGAGTGAATAATAATCGGATAATAAGTAGAACATTATTATTTTTTTACCTACATTGTTTCAAATATGGCACGCGCCTGAAAATAAAACACTTTATCTATGTAGGTACCTACATATAATGATTTGCTTTATCCGATAAAGACTTCTTCCACATCTTAAAATTATGAGAATGAAAGAAGACTGTCAGCTACTCCATGCACGTTAATTTTACTTTACTTTGAGTTTTGAGGATGTACCTTATTTAGTACAGTGAGCACTTTTGAGTGACTTTTTTAGGTACAAAAATTAGACCGAGAATAAGGCCGAAGAATATTTTATATAAAAATTAAATTACTAAAAAATGATAATCAATAGTTAAATTTAAATTCATGTTTGACGCGTTTATATACCTATACACATTTCCGTTTTTTTTTGTTAATTTACAGCTCATGTCGCTTCGCTCGAAATGTGTTTCCGTCACGCAAATCGCAGCGCCATCTGCCGTCATTACCAGACTGCCTGCTGCCAGCTGATAGCGAATACAAAAATAATGGCAAAGACAGCTGTCAACGTCAGAGGATGGATGCTGAAAAGGAGGAAGCCAGAAATTTGGTAATTAATTCACTGAATAGAAAATGAATATGTAATTGAAAAAATATCACTATAATGCTGTTTAAATATCCTAGAAGATATTATATTAAATAGTTTCCTTTTTTACTAAACACGCTTCGTATTATTTTTCTAGCAAGTAGAGTTCGAATGGGTCCTGAAGGAGGAGGTGCATGCAATACTGAAAAGATTGCGAAATACGCTGGTGGAATGTGCTCATCTCTTTCCAGTACCGTTGTATGCTAATGAGGGTAAAAAGACTGAAAAATACGTAATGAGTGTTGCACCAGAAAAGTTGCGAGCTGTGGTTACGCTCACCGGCGATAGCATTACACAGGCGGTAAGTAGTGAATAAGCAAATTAATAGTGAAACAAAGCGCATTGTCCATTTCATGCAACTGGCGTGTTTTTCTTTCTTAGGAAATTAATTTTAAGCTTTCGAAGCAACCTCACCATCAACAAAAAACTTATATAAATAAAGACTCACCTTGGAAACTGCAACAGATACAGGATGCGGTGAATCATCTACAACAAGCAATCAATCACATTGACGATGTGGATGCCACTTATCACTTCAAGTGAATTCACGTCTTTTAATTGATTGATTTCTTATTTTATTTCTAAACGATATTTGTAGAACGTCTGACGAAGTTTTGAATGTTGTTGGAAACATATTGGAGGCACTCAAGCGAGCACGTACCAGTTTGGTGATACCTAAAAAGCAGCCGATAACCGATCTCATTAAAGGTCGCAATATGGTCAGTTAGTTGAAATACATACATATCTACATACATATATATATATATATGTATATCTTTATATTGCATTTTGCTTAACTATTTTTTTAGAAGTCACTTGCTCCTAATTTGCCTGAAGATTTGGCGATTAGTTTCTATCTTCAAAGTCACAAATTAATCATGGCCGTTTATCAGCTTATGAATGTGCAAGGGGCCATGTGCTTCGACTCATGCCAAGCCGAAGCAACAATACAATGGTTAAGTGATGCAATGCCATTGCTTTGCGCAGGTCTAAAGCTCTGCCAGCAACTTAAGGATAAGGTAAGGACAGCACCAAAAAAACACGACACATTTTTTTTCAGACATTGTTAAATTATGAGAAATCAATTAAATTGTATAACAAGATTTAGAAGAAAAAAGTTAGCCACATGCAGAAAAAAAACAGTATTATTTTTTAAGTTTTAAAATATTCGCATCTAAATTTGATTCCGTTTTTTTTAGATATCTGTGTTCTCGTTGTACAAGGATTTTAACTTCGGATCGTGTGCAAAATCAGGGCTGTCATACTGACGAATCAGCGCGTACTTATAAAATCCATAAAACTCAAATTCTCTTAAATTACATTTTAAATAGTTCAATAACTTGCAAACTTCCATCCTTACAATATCCTTGTAAAATGCTCTATGCATGTATGTTGATACTTAGCTGCTTATCGTTACGGTGTTCATATGACAAATAATTGATTATATAAATTTAATTAATATATATAACTATATATATACATACATAAGTACATATGTACATAAAAACAGTCAATATGTACATATATCTAGGTATTTACAGTCTGGCGACTATTATGTTCGTGTTTCTAAATTAAATATTGTAACATGATAATGAAAATCCTTTGACATCGTTCCAGCCGGCAATACAGCTCAAATACTTAATTATGGAATTTATGTATTTAATAAAAAAATGTTTTCATGATTACATACATACATACACTCACATTATACCTATACATATTTTAGATAATAATTTTATTATGATTTTACTTAATCCTAGTTAAAAATTATTTAGATTTTACCAATACCTCAACGGTAATCACAAATTACACTCCACCTAGATATTTTTAGAGCATACTTTTACCTACTTTACCTAAATAAAAAATATGTGCTTAAATAAAAATGTGGCCTTATTGCTTGAAAAATCTGCTGATTAAAATAATATGCAATAATATGCAATATGTATAAATACAAATATGTAGATGTGCGCTTGTAGGTACATGGTTGCCTTCATATTTTGCATTATCAAATAAAAAAAGAGTTCCCGTGGCAGTAATCCAGATCCGCATACAAATTTTGCAAGCAAATGAAACAACAATTTTGTGATCCTGATATTTATCTGGACCAAAAAAAATCGATTACAATCTGGATCTGAAATTGATACAGATACAGATAAATCCAAGATCACAAAATTCTTGTTGTATTTGCATGCAAACTTCTTATCCCGATCTGGATCACTGCCACGGAAACTCGCCTAAAGTAAATTTAACTGACATGTGCAACATCAGTATCTACCCTGAAGTAATTGTTTATAGAGAAACGGTATTGATTCGCTATATACTTATTCACCAGTACTATTTCCCATATAAGCGACACACAATGTAATTTTGTATAGACATTTAACATGTACATTTCATTGCGATTCTACAGAGGTGTTGACAAAGTACCTCTTTTGGGGCCATTCGGAGACAACGGAACCATAGATTCTCTATACTCTTGTGAAGGACGTTGTCTCAAGAAATCACTACAAGGCTACAGATGCGTTCACGACATATGTACCCGTGGTTGCTGAATTAGGACAATTTGGGGATTTGTTTGCCGCTTCGCATGTCTACTACATAATAAAGCAGTAGACGATTTGATATGCTGCAAATAGATTTGTGTAAAGATAATCTCTATCATACTGATAATTATTTATTCGCATTTTCCCTGTCCTTATCCTGAAGCAAGAAATTCATCTTCCCCAGGTGTAGGAAGGGTTTGTATCCGTATCTAGTACGAAGAACTTCCAACGAGCCAAGGTCTATACAAATTTTGTACTTCCAAGTTTGTCAACATTTGGACTAATGCAGTTGTCGCTGTAGAAGACATAATGACTTGGAGACACTTTTCCCCATATTTACTGCAGGGTACTGATTCAATATTAATAATACATACATATCGTTGGCTTGGAGCAAATGTGCTAAGTCCATTTATGGTAACTTTTCAGGAGAGGCAAAAAACCTCCTAACTTTTTTTGTTGTTACTATTTTAAAAATCTGAAAATGCAGTTTTCTTCCTCAGATGGTCGTGCTAAAATACCAGTTATCGGCACGTTTTAATATAAAGCTTGTCCAAAGTTATGAGCTTCTTTAGGACTTAGCACATTTGCTTTCTATGATTTTGTTTTTTTTAGGTGGACTTAGCACATTTTCTCACAAATTATTATACTCAACTGTACGTAGTAAAATTGAAATATTTTCATGAAATTTGGTACAGAGGCTCCTAACTAGGCAAGGAAGGTTGGTATTGAAAATAGGCGAAATTGGATGATAACCACGCCCACTTTCCCTATATAGTATATATCGAAAAACACCCAAAAAGAGATAATGGATGAAATTCCATCCATGCAATGAGCTTAAGCCGTTATAAAGAAATAAATTGAAATTCTCGAAAATGGGCGGTGCCACACCCACTTATGAATAGATAAATTCTGAAAGTTTTATAAGGCTGTGTGCCATTCGGTAGAAAAAATGAAATTTTGACGTAAGGGAGTAAAATTTTGGCAGTATTCGTGGTGAATTCTAGTGTCATAATTTTACCTAGCTCAATGGGCTAGGTAAAATTTTGACATTTTGTAATTACATACATACACAAGTAACACAAATATTTAAAAACAAAGTAACATCCCAGCAGTATTTGAGGTAAGGAGGTGCATATTCAGTAGAATATTCAGTATGAAAAATAACCTGAAACTGAGTTCAAAATTCATTGCTGAAAAAATAACTGAACACGAAGTGAAGCCATCAGGTGTATTGAAATATATGCTATGGAAGTTCTCCCTGCGTATTCAGGCTTTTTTTCATACAGAAACTCTCCCTTCTCGTTCTGCAGTTTTCAGGTAGTTGATTTTCGACGCCACCTCTATATAAAAACGAAAGAGAAAGTTCAGATTTTAGAACTACATCTCTACTGAATATTCAGTAGGAAATATGTGCTGTTTTCCAGCTGATAAATACTGCTGGGATCAGATCATTACATGGATACATACTCCTGTTTCCATCAATATTGCCATCAACAATTATATTCATTTTACGTTTTAAAATTGTACCGTTGTCTGTTTTCGTCCAAAAGTTTATCTTTGTAAATTTGTCAAAATTTTCTATTCCGTTTGGCACAGCAAAATTGTATTTTTTTCTCAACATTGTAAAATTTTCCACCTCATTTTCCCATAGAGAAAAATGTTACCGATTGGCACACAGCCTAAGTAATAAATAACTCAGAAACCCTAGAATATATCGTCGCTGCGCCAACAAATTCAGTTATATGTTTTTTTTTCGATTTTTTTTTTATTACATATTTATTTAGCGCTATCCGCTAGCTACATTTCTGCATTTCCCGTTTTCTGATATCCTTCTTTGGTTAGAAGTTATCAAACACAGCTATATGCTCTCAGTAGTAGAAATGCTCTGTAAAATCAGTTAAAAATCTATTTTCGTATAATTGTTTTTTGATTTCAGGTTATTTTTGTGTAAAAAAATTATTTAAAAATAGCGTATGTGACCAATTTTCAAAATAGGAGGGGCACTGGTCAATTAAATAATGCATTTCCAAGCTATCGCTAATTGCATCGGACCCTAGCGAAGAATTTTATACACATCTTTCACGATTTCTTACCCTCACTAGCAAATTTAAACAATTTGTAAAAAGAGCTATGTGCTGTAAAACGGCGCAAATGCTTCATGCGAAGTGGTTGGTCAAAAAAAGTAAAAAAAAATTGCACAAGTCTATTACATATGTGTAGTATCATTAGTTAACAATGCAAACTAGAAAAAATATTCTCTAGGATCATCAGAAAACGATTTTTTTGCTCTCCTGAAAAGTTGCTGAAAAACGTATAGCTGTTTTTGTTGGCGCAGCGACGATATATAGATGAAATATGGAAGGCGTAATTTACTTGCTAGGGCAAAGGTTTGGACGAAATATTTTCCAAATCGGTAGACGACCACGCCCACTTTTATATATGGGAACTATAAATGGAACTAATAAAAACATTTTAAGCGACGTCTTTGTCAAATATGAAGATAATTCATGGAAAGTTTTTGGCATGAGTCCAACTATAGACAAAAACAGAAACCATAAATATTTTTGAAAATAGGCGTGGCATCGTGAATCTAAGACATTTCGACAAGTAAGTAATTGAGATATTACGGCGACACTTGGTGTAGGTACATATGTACTTTTATTATTTGTAGTAAAATTTTAGCAAAATCGGTTTGTAACCACGCCTACTTAAAAAAAAAATTGTAAAACTCCCTTTGGAAACTTGTGACGAGGCATCCTTGAAACTAAAAGTCATAAACGGATGAAATTTTACACTAACAAGAATATTTTAGGCTTGGTCTGATGGGAGATAAAACTCTTGATAATGGGTGTGGCCACGCCCATATTATGCTGTACCCTCTCTATATAAAATAGATCAAACGCATACAATTATAATAAAAATGTAAGAAGTACCGCAAACTAGTTTGCATATCAAATTGGTGGGAGACCTAGCCACTCCCGCAAATTGTTAACGTTTACAGTCCCAATCCATGCTTATTAAAGCAATGTAGTAAGTAATAATTCTATATCATTCTACAAAACAAATTAAAAAAGAAACCAATAATTTCTCATTTTCACCTGGACTTAGCACCTAGATTTTTGAAAAAAAATTTTTTTTTTTATGGACTTAGCACATTTGCATAACACTGCGTTCCACCATGAAAAACAGACATTATGGTAACTTCTTTTTGGCAGACGATGTATTTTTAATTGTACTATCTTACTGCATTAAAATTTCAGTTTTGATAAAAATTGGACTTAGCACATTTGCTCACGAAGCCAACGATATGTACATACATACATACTAGGGATGGGACTATTCGAATAAAAATTATTCGAATAAAAAATCCTTTTATTCGAAAGGTATTCGTAATTCGAATAATATTTATTCGAATAAGTTATTCGTATATTCGGATAAATACTATTCGTATGTATGCTTTTGCTTTTGTAAATACATACATATGTATGTACATATATATACGTACTCTGACTTGCGCGAAAGCAAGTGGAATTCCCAAATTATGCATGTACATATGTACATACTACTTTTCGAATATCACTATTCGAATACCACTATTCGCGAATGGCTATTGAATGTATGTAGGTATGTATGCTTTTGCTTTTGTAAATACATACATATGTATGTACATATATATACGTACTCTGACTTGCGCGAAAGCAAGTGGAATTCCCAAATTATGCATGTACATTAAACCCCTGCAACGATTCACTCATTTGACGATGTAAGCCACTCGCATAAAACGGCGTGAGCCGATCTGCATAACATTGGCTCAACATGTGAGCGAAAGAGCTTGTAAATAGAGCGTAAGTGTTTCTGCACTGCACGTCAACAAAAAGAGATATGCCCTCATTCACTCATAACTTGAAAAGCAATTGAGTTGAATGACAAATGATTCGTAAGGCAATAGATTCGAAAGGCAATAGATTCGGAAGGCTTGAAACATGCAACTGAGCTATGTATGTACATACGTAACGAATGCGAGTAAAAGAGGAATTATAATAGTATACATACATATATACATACATATGTATGTACATACATAAATACATAAAGCGCTTTACTAAAAAAATGCGAAATAAGAAATACATAGTAAAATTGTAGCATTGGATACTAGCTCATACCTAAATTCATATATAATTAGTATATCAGCCAAATACTATTACTACAACTATAATAGTAAATATTTATTTTATTAAAATATATACATACACACATATACATATATACATATATTTCATTTAGTTTAACTAATCAATACCCAACAGACCAGGATGTAAGCGAAATGTAATAGGACTTGAGAACAAGATTATAATAATTGTCCATTGTAAGCTTATTGCAATACAGTTTTTATAAGCCTAATTGTAAGCTTATTCACAAGCATGATTGTAATAATTGAGGAACACAAGCTTAAAAACAATATTACAATAAGCTTACTTTACACTTGCAATGAAAGCTTGAAAAAATATTAATAATAATGTTGTTATAAGCTTGCTGTAAATTTTTTTTAAATTTTGGTTTTACATTGATTCATATAATTCATTGATTCCTTCTTCGAAAAGGGAAGTATAAAAGCCTCAATAATGTTCAATATAATGTTGAGTGTACCACTATATGATACCGTTGGATTGAATTTCAGGTTGATGTTATGGTCCGAAACAGGAGGAGAATATAAAATAAAGAACATTGCAGTAAAGGTGAAGAAGGAAAGAAAAAGAAAAAAAAATGCAAATAAAAATTTATTTTTTTCTTTTTTCTACTATTTATACATACAATTATATTTATAAGCTTACAACAAGCTTTCACAAGTAATATTTTTCTACAATTACATTTGTAAGCTTATAAAAAGGGTGCCGTTTTGATTTTTCTACAATTGTTCTTAAGACTTTTTCAATACTTTACACAAGCTTAACGCTTATATTTGTAAGCTTGTTATAATATTATTCTCAAGCCCTTTGGTCTATTGGGTATAATTACAATAAAACAAATGTATGTATGTACATATATATGTTCATATGTACATATGTATATACATAAGTACAAGCTATCAAATTAATGTACATATATGTATGTATACACAAATAAGTAGAAACTTACTTCTTCCATTGCTGCGTCGTTTTACTTCACTGCATTCACTCAAACAAACTAGAATGATTCGGTTGATTCGTTTATTTTTCTAGTGCTTTTACTGTCCTCTCGCACACTACTCGCAAGGCACAGAAAATATATTCAAGCCTGTGTGTTCATGGCTAAATGGAAATGAGCAAAATGCATTGTCACTCAACTCATGCGAGCATATACTGTCGTGCGAGTGCTGATCGTATGTTAAACCGAATCAAGCATAACATTAGCAATGACACCGAATCACACAGTGTTCAAAGAAAAGCGAGTGAGCTTGCGCAGGTCTTTAATGTACATATGTACATACTACTATTCGAATAGTATTATTCGAATAGTGTTATTCGAATAATATTATTCGAATAGTACTATTCGAATTTTTTCCCACGAATATTATTATTCGTTTATTCGAATAATATTTATTCGAATATTATTCGAAAAAAGTCCCACTACTAATACATACATATGTATGATGAGTTGATCTATAAATAAAATATACTGGAAAACTGCTGCCGCCAAAGAATATTTTTTTGTTGTAAATTGAATCAGCAGAATTAAATAAAATAACAAATGGCTTGATTTCTCCTCCTAAAACAATATTTAATGAGCCTATTATTGGGTTTTTTAAGAACAGCGGTCACCTCTTGGCAGTGGGCGGCATACCCTCCGAGAGTAATTCTGCCATGAAAAAGCTTCTCACAAAAATGCATTCGCCGTTCGGAGCCGGCATAAAACTGTAGGTCCACCCAATTAGTAGGAAATAACAAAAGGAGCACACCTCGAATTGGGAGAGAAGCTCGGCCATAAAACTCGTCAGAGTTATAATAGCGCCATTGTATTATATTATTATATTATTATTGGGGCATTTCTTAGACGAATGGAAACTTGCTTCCATAATGCCCATCCTGAAGAGTGGCAATACAAATTATAGGCCGATCTCAAAACTATCAATTGTTTCAAAAACTTTTTAGCACAAAATTAATGCTATAGCATTAATATAATAATAAATAAATAAAATAAAACAAACAAGTTCCAGTGTTTTTGTATGTACACTGAGAGAAAAAAAATATATGGAGGGGTCAAAGAAATTGTTTACCTATTTTGAACACTACTTTCTTTGTTTTGAGTAAATTTTCCTTAAAACATGTTAAAAGGTTTATAAAATATTGTTGTTACATGCGTTACCATGGTTTCATATACTTGTTTTGAAAAAAATCATACATTAAAATAATGAAAAATTCTTTAAGCGCCATTCCATTCCCAACTTTCCTTGTTTTGAAGACTTGATTTCTTTAATTTTGAGAAATTAAATTCCCATACAAATCCCCATGGCAACGAATTTGTTTGAAAGTTTTTTTATGTTTTTTCCACATTTTTGAGAAAATTTACACAAAACGAAGAAAATTTTGTATTGGGACGCGTGTTCAAAATAAGGAAAATTATGTCTTTGATCGAGAGAAATTTTTTTTTTGAGTGTATTCAACATCTACTTTACTTATCTATCTATCGCCACTGTTTTACGAAAAATATTGAAAGATTTACATGAATTGAAAGCATTAGTTAGTATGGCTTACGGCTTCACGGTATTATAGTAAATAAGCGTACTTAATGTCGTGCGATTCCGTACCACGGTTCAAGAGTTGTAAGCGTTTAAATGAACAGATTTTCATATTTCAGTTTCATATAAAAAATAACTAATTTTTTCCCTATTGCGATCCATTTTTTTTTTACTTCTGAATATTATAGATAATAAAATTTTGCACATGCGGCTAATCTTTTTTTATGGAAAGGAGGCGGAGAACACTTCTTTCAAGAAATTTCATAAGAATTTAACTTACAAATTTTTTTTATTTTTTTTTAAACATATGATAATAAAAAAATTTTAAAAACAAAGAAAATGCTGGTTTAATTGTCAAAATCGGTTAGGTAGATCGTGTGCAATCGCGTTTTAAAAAAAAGGTCAAAAAAATTTAATTGCTTATATATAACAAAAAAAAATTTTGTCGCCAAAAGCAACATCAGGTGTTTATTGGTGTCACAAAGAGCTTTCCAAAAACGCGACTGCCGACCAAGACGGAAATATTTTATGTTTTGGGTGGCCCGTTTCAGAAATTCTTACCCAATATCAATATTGGCAGATGTATATGAGCTTAAATAAAAATAGGGCTAATATTGATAAGCTTTGTATTTGGTGCCAGAGTTTTAGACTTTATCTGAACTTCTCAAATAACGTATAGTACAAAATCGTACAATATCTTACACTTTAACTATAATATCTCATGTTTTGTCCTTCAGCGTATTACTGAAGTTAAAGACATTGATATTATATTTGATAGCAATTTTTCTTTCAATAACAACATCAATTATAAGTATTACATAAAAATCGTCAAAAGCGTTCTCCATGTTGGGGTTTGTAAGGCGAAATGCCTCTAAATTTACCAGAAACTGCTCTACCTACCATTTGTTAGGTCTCATTTACAGTATGGTCTTTTTATTTTGATACCGCATACTCAGCTAGTTATAAATCGTATTGAACTCACTCAAAAAATACTTCTTGCCCTTCGGTGCCTGCGCTTTACCCATTTCGTAACATCGTACTCTTCACGTCTTATGCATATGTATACATATCTAAATCTGAAGTCATTAGAATAACGTCCCTGCAGTAAAAATCCGCAATGAATCCTTAATGAATCACTGATGCAATTCACCTATGACGAGGAGGCATCAGTGAATACTTTCATAGAAAGACTGCTGAATTTTTCATATAAATAGTTTGCTTTCCTCAGAAAAAAAAACAAGAACAAATAAAAATATACTGAGTTATGACGACAGTGATGAATATTCAACAAAGAATGATCACTGATCCCTCAGCAGTAGGGTAGGGCTTTCCTGCGCATGTCGTTTAAGCATAGGATCATAACTAGTGCTATTGAATGCCCTTTCTTGTTGGAAAGAATTCGTTTCAATGTTCCCCAGCGGCCCCCTCGGAACTTTTACCTACCTTTTTTATGAGGTCACTTTAAAACGAAATATACTTCTATTACCCATGTTTTGATCGAGATAAATTCCTTTAGAGGGTTGTTTTCTTGAATCTTTTGAACACTTATGTAAATAAATACTTGTTTAATAACATTCTCGGAAGTCAATCCTTACATACTATTAGCTAATGGTAACTAAGTACTGTTTATTATTACACGGAGAAAACTAAATTAATGTCACATCCAAATAATGGGTGTCATATTCAAAAAAAAATTATGATATAAAAAATATGGGTATTATGAGGAAATATAGAGTTTCCTGAGCTTACCAAATACCAAATTTATGATATGGATCGATGGAGCTGGGCGCCAAGAGTTAAAGTTTGGCAAATCTCAATTTTGGCAGAGGCGGTTATGAAAGTGAGCTATCGCACTTGGGTATAATGAGCCACATGCAAAACAAAGTGCTACCTACATTGTTTCATATAATTTCGGATAAGCTTAAACACTGTAAGTATTAAAGTCAACGTTATTTTGTAGAAGGAATCTTTGTGTGTATGTACCTATTAAAAACATGCATTGAGAAACAGTTTTTAGTCATGATATTCACTTAGAGTCATGCTTAGAGCTTTAAAAACCCGTCAACTGGTTGGCATAAACTCTGTTTTGAGTTGAGCAGAGCTGGCTTTCTGTTAGTTTAGCGTATCGTCATTCAGTTCAAACCAAACATTCAAGCAGCTCAAACGTGTGGTGGAATGTGCTTAGTGACGACTTGCTAAAAAAAAACTGTGAAATTAAAATTTCGGCTTATTTTGAAGGTAATTTTTTAATTGCGGAAAAGTGTTACAAAATTTGTTGTCCTACATAGCTACAGCAATTAAAATGTGTAACAAAGTAACTAAGGATTACCTAAATAGTTGTGCAATTTAACGTTTTAAGTTTTTGTTTTAATAATTAGATAAATAATTGAGAAGGGAGTTAATGATATATTCACAATTTTTTTACGCGTTGAAAACCGGTTTGGTTATAGTTTGCGTTGAATGCTTACTATAATTACATACATACATATGCATGTACATTAGGGTGCTTTTAATTTGTATGAAAAATTTAAAAGTTCATAAAAAGACTGTATCGCCCCCTCAATCTGTAGTAACATGGTCAAAGATATCACACATAAATTTTGGTCCCGATTGGTGGCGGTTAAGGCGTGGCGCATTGAGGTCAAATTTCAGAAAACTCTATGAAGGGTCAAAAAATCAAAATATTTTTTTTAATTATCTAATACCCAAAATTAATACTTCTATACCCAATGATAACAAATATAAATTTTGGTTCCGATTGATGACGGTTTAGTGGTGTTTTAAGGGGGTCAATGTTCAGATTGCCATAGAAGACTTACATTTTTAGTGTCGCATATGGTAATCTGAACTTTGACCCCCTTGAAACACCAGTAAACCGTCATCAATCGGGACCAAAATTTATATTTGTTATCATTGGGTATAGAAGTATTAATTTTGGGTATTAGATAATTAAAAAAAATATTTTGATTTTTTGACCCTTCATAGAGTTTTCTGAACTTTGACCTCAATGCGCCACGGCTTAACCGCCACCAATCGGGACCAAAATTTATGTGTGATATCTTTGACCATGTTACTACAGATTGAGGGGGCGATACAGTAAAATATCGTTAATTTGAATTTCAAACGCACTCTAATGTACATATGTACACTCAAACACACTAGTGAATGCGTATCCATTTATGCACTAACTATGTAGATTTAATGTCTTCCTTATGACTTAAAGTTATTGGCCATGACCGAGTATTGTATTCTCTTATGTTTATTGTGCTGTGACCTACAATATAACTACCTAAAATAAGTTGCATATTACTTTTTAAATAATACATATCTTTTTTTGTAATCTATTAGTTGTGGTTGTATATATGTACATATTTTATAAGAATTTTTGAAGTAGTTGCCGCAAGCCACAAGTGATTTCTATTATGGCCAATCAATCCATATTTTGCACATCAATTTTGGTAACAATTGAACTAGCTTATTGCACTTCCGTAAATTTAAATTTCTACTGGTTTTATGGAAATTTTAAAAGAGTAGGTATAGATAATAAGTGTGTAAATTTCATGAAAATTTTTCGCGTCTGCATTTATCTTGTTGTAATTAGTATCACAATAAAAATGAATTCTAAAGCGCCAAAGTACAAATAGTTTAGTAAGTATTATTGGGCAATTCCACTTAAGACAACTTCCGCAATATTTTCTTTTAAATTTAGATCAAGCAATTTTATAATTTACTTGACACGAGTGCAATGAATGATTACACCAAGGCCGTATCTAGGGGGGGGGATGGCAGGGATCAACCCCCCCCCCCCGAAATTAATGCGATTAATTTTTTTTATAATATAAATATGCT
This sequence comes from Urophora cardui, assembly GCA_960531455.1. NCBI lineage: Eukaryota > Metazoa > Arthropoda > Insecta > Diptera > Tephritidae > Urophora > Urophora cardui. The sequence continues at coordinate 49,458,813 of OY482673.1, forward strand.
TAATTGTATTTTTTAGAAGCATAGAAACCATGTAAAAAGTTAGTCTCAATTATTATTTGTATCTATGTATGTACCAGCAAGTACCCGGCTTACTTCGTTGCGCCGCAAAAATTAAATATACTGATGTTTCGCTTTGAGTAGAGTGTAAAAATGGGTTACACATTCATATTTTGTGCTTGTTTTCTGCAAGGAATGTAATATACCACCCTCCTTTAGATGAAATGCAAACACTTTAAAATTAAACAACGTTATAAACAATACATTTATTAACAACAAAAAACTCAAAATTATAATAATTCAAACAACATTTGGTACCTACACAGAGCGAAAACCACCTAATAAAATAGAACTAAAGAAAGAAGATATCTCTATAGTTTTTCTTTAAGAAGAATCCCTACTTACTTTTAATGGGATAGTCTTTTTAATAAAATCAAGAAGAAATCTTCGAATATATATGTGGATATCTCCTTGAATTAATAAAGAGGGCGTTCTTCTTATTTTTATTAGGTTATCTAATTAAATTTATTATAAAGTTAGTCTTATATACATACATATGTAAACTGAGTTAGCGGTTCACAGTCGACAACAATAATGCGTAAAAAAAAGTTGAGTAGAAAGTTTTTTATTTATTGTAAGAAGGTATTCTTTTCAATAAAATTAAAAAGATTTACCTCCCAAAAATAAGAAGAAATCTCTGTGGAAATATTTTCGTCTCTGACTTCTGTCCTTTTTTTGGGCCACGAAGCTGTTCAAAGAGACAATCTTCTTATTTTTATGAGGATTATTTGGCTCTGTGTACATTAGTAGGCAAATTAGTTCATAAAATAAGGTACATCTTGTTCATTAATTAAAAACTTCCGTGAACACAACATTCTTTGTTTTGTTGCCATTTCCAGGTATAAGAAAACTCTGGTTTTGTGGTGAACCAGTTCGCGACAGAGTGACATACATTTGACCGTTAGAAAACACCTCGTTGCGAAGGTCTACCCTAATATAGCTAAATGTTTGCCCTTGGGACTTACAAAAAAACGCAAATTTCACTCATACGACCCATGAAAAGGGAAGAATGTTCCATATAGTTTAAATCCGGTCTGTAGTTAAATGCTGATTTCGTATGAATCGCCACATGTCTCCTCTGCATTCCACGCAACCGTGAGTTCTCTAAACGATTTGCATGTTCAGCGACTGTCCTGTTTCTTCTGAACCTAATTTGGCGCCTGTTTCCAGAAGATATAGATAACTGCGGTTTTGCTTTTGGCATGTCTAAGAAATTGTTTAACAAAGTCATAAACTTATAATTAACTTAATTGGGTAAGAGCTTAATTTAAAATTTTACCATTGAAATTAATGGTGATTTCGTTTCATCAAAAAAATGCGCATTTTTGTTACACTCTTCAATTTTCCGTTTTCGTTTGCAAAATGAAGGTAAAACGTCAAACAGAATATGTCTTCTTTTTTTAGTGGTTTTATTAGGCTAGTGGATCTAGTGGTAATTTAGTGTAAAAAAACTACATAAGTTTTTCACTTGCTACCCTGTTTTCGTTTCCTAAAAATGTACACTTCAGTGGTGTAAAAAACTCACACTTTTTACCCTCTGAAGCTTTGACAGGGTAGCTGGTTGCACTGAAAATCAGCTGACGAAAATTTTATTGGACAGATAAATTTGGTGAAATTAATTGGATTTTGCAATAACAATTAAATATGGGTGATAAGCGAAACCTAATTATTCATGCACATAGCATAGCAAACGGGGCAGATATGTATGTAATTTGAATTTGAAATGAGCGAAATGAAACCAAATTTGAACGTAAGACCCACATAGTAAGATCCCAAAACAGTTTTGCACCATTTGGTCAAATTTCATTTGAAATTTGCAATACCTTTTTCAAGTGTTTGAAGAATAGATCAAAAAATGATTAAGATGCAGATCCGAGAGAACAATTCTGTGGCGATTTGCAATAATCGCTTAAGTCTTAAAAAATGATTTCGAGATAAATTGATTTTTATATTCGAAAGCGTTTCTTAACAAATCATAAAAGTCGATTAAAAACTATGGACGCAAAATCAGTGAGCCATCCACAATGTTACGATCAAATTTTGTAAATAAAACAAAATGTCATGAAGAAATTTGATTAAGTATATACGTCTACTTTGGCTGTTATAGCAAGTTTAATATACCTCTATTGTAAGTTAAGCCTAAATATTTTTATTTATATCTTTTGATTGAATTAAGTTATAAGCATGGGGGTTTTACAGAAATATAGTGTTTTAAAAGGAGAATAACGTGGTATATATAACTCAAAATCTTCCTAAGTCGACTTAAGCGATTATTGCTTGTGACCACAGAATTTTACTTGTAGATTTCAAATGTTCCCATAAAATGTTTTTTATACTACCTTTCATGAAAATGAAATGGTATTATAACTTAGTGCCGAAACAGGCTTGTCGAAAGTACCAAAAGGAGAAGAGTTAGACCCACCAAAATATGTATATACCGATATGATCAGAATCACGAGCTGAGTCCATTAAGCTATGTCCGTCTGTCCGTCCATCCGTCTGTGTGAACACAGTTCAGTTTTTGAGATATCTGCTTGAATGTGTGTATATTTTGAGGAGAAGCTAATCATTTGTCGGAATCGGCCGCATCGGACCACTATTACATATAGCTCCCATACAACCGATTATTCAGATATGGACATTATGGGGTATAACTTCTCCATTTAAACAGCTAAGGGCATGAAACTTTGAAGTATTTGTACCCATGTGGACCTCTATATTGTCATCAAAATTTATCAAGATCGGACCACTATTACATATAGCTCCCATACAACCGATTGTTCAGATATAGAAATTTAGGGTATAAGTTCTTTATTTGAATATCTAAGAAATCATGTTTTCTAATAAATCTTTCCATAAATAGCCCACAGAATTGAAATTATAAATTAAACTAAATCAGGCTATGTATGTACCAGTGTTGCCAGGTTAGCCTTTTCGAGGCTAGATTTAGCCTTTTTTTTGTCCTTTAGCCTCATAATTTTCGGTTTAGCTTCGTGGCTTTTTTCTAGCCTTTTTTACTCAAAATGTTACTTGTACTAATTTGTATAACAAGAACTTGCAGTAATTCATGTGAACGCCTTGTACGTATGCGACGCCATGAATGTGTTCTGACCGTAAGGTTTTTATAGCAACCTTGTTACATTGTTGTCAAAATATAGTAGGCCTGGTTTTCCCGAAATATATACATGCATACATATGTTCTTTTATTTCGAGTTGTAGGAGTGAGTAATGACACGATTTTTTGGGAGTTGACACATAAGCACTGACTCACTAAAAAGAGTCGACTCACTGAGTTGGCACGATTGTGCTACAACACGTTTGTGTTACAGCACGATTGTGCTACAGCACATATTACTTTCGTGCTATTGTCAACCAAAAAGTGTTACTGTGTGCTATCAGAGACTGTGTCAGTGAAAGAGTCGCTCCGATGATGAATTGATATTTGTACGAGAATGGCATATAAATCAATAATAGAATTGAAGTGATAGGTGTGGGTTGGCAAATATATGGAAAATTAATTAGTTAATTAATGTCGTTTTTGTTATTAATTATTGATTTAGACCTATGTAGCTCTGAGATATAGGGTATTAGGGGTTTTAGTGCCATGAACATTTTAAAAACTAAGCTAAGGAACAGATTAAAAACCAAAATGCTTCATTCGCTGCTTAATATTAGATGTTCATTAAAACGCGTATCCAAATGCTGTGATGATTTTGAAATTTCTGATGATCTCACCTCTATGGTAAATGCGCGAAATTTATACGAAACCTCAAGCTCTTCTGGTTCATCAGACGAAGATGATATTATTTAATTAACTAGTTTGGAGTGATTTTTTGTTCTATGTATAAGTATTTATTTAAAAAACAAAGTCATGTACTAGTCAAGAAAATGTGCCTGATATGTGTTCAAACATGAATAGTTCCTTTAAGTAATGTTTATAGTTTTTATATGCAAATGAACAAAACTTAAATAAATAAAATTTGAATGAATTTCTTAAAAAAAATGCTGACTTCTTTTTAGCTTCTTTTTTTTTTTAGTTTCAGCCTTTTCTAACTTTTTTTTTTTGCCAATCTAGCCTCGTTTTTCTTCATGACCTGGCAACACTGGTATGTACATATGTAGGTAACTTTTCACCTCCCTATTCATGAAAGCTATGAAGTCTTCGATACGGCCGAAGAGAGCCGCGCACTTGAGTGTTTAAATTTGCAATTCTTTGTCCGAGTGTTTTTAGAATAAATAAAAAAGGGTTAAAATGAAGTAGAAGAACTATTTTATTTGCACATTTGAAATGTTCATTACTAGGCTCATAAAATGTTTTTTTTTGTTTAAAGCTAGGAAATATGCATTTAAATCAGAGCTGGGCGATAAGGATTACGATTACAAGATGATTACGATTACTGTAATCGTAATCGTCGTTACAAAAATTACGATTACTGTAATCGTAATCGTAAAAAACTTGAAATTACAATTACTGTAATCGTAATCGTCGTTACAAAAATTACGATTACTGTAATCGTAATCGTAAGAAACTTAAAATTACGATTACTGTTCTCGTTTTCTGGGTTTACAATGTGTAAAAAACAGTGATATACTTGCCCAACATCATTTTCCAAGAAATAATAATAATTTTTTCATACATGCATACATATGTGTTTATTTCTCACACATTAAGTAAACAAGTAAAACTGGGATGTGTATTAAGAAGAGAGAAAATTAGCGGAAATAATAAAGATACAAAATTAAGACTGCTGTTTGGATAATTTACATTCAATAATATTCAATATTAGCCTTAAGCAGAATTAATTTTTTCAAAAGAAACAAAGTGCATGGCGTCGAGGACTGTTTATAATGCCCGCCAACGAAAAAGCCTTTCCACAGGTGCTGACGATGTAAGCGGGGTGCTGAATCTTAAAGATGCTTTCTTTATCAGAGGATATCTTTCAAAACAGCCATGGCTACTATCAGCATCGTTCAAATATTTAAAAAATTCTTCTCCTATAATGTTTGAGCCACTACCACTTCAGGTAAATCAGTGTTTTCTAAAGGTATTTTGAGTTTTAGATAAAATATATATTAAGTTGTTATATAGATATATAGTTAGGTATTTACCGCCGAAGTCAAAAAAATCTTCATCTAATATTGGCTTTTCATAGTTATGGCCATTTACATCTTCAAAAGTTGCAGTGGGGTTTTATTACTTTTTAATTTTGTTATGAGATAAACCTAAGTAATTTGTTTAGTAAAATCTAGCAATTGTAATACATATTTTTTATACATGAAAAATCCACATTTTACGAAGAAAATTAGTGTGAGCTACAGCTCGATTTTTATGCATGAGGCCATTGTCTCCAGCCCACTAAAAGCTGCTATCTCAACCGCAAATATTTCAAAATGTATATAATATGTGTGAAATTGCAAGCTTTACATAATTATTTGTAGTTTCAGAGCCAAGCATTTTTCCTCCCTACACCGTTTAGTATTAAAAAGCAATTTTAATAATTTTTTACATGTAATTCTTAAATTTTGTAATTTAAGATTACAGAAAATAAGGATTACTGTAATCGTAATCGTCAAAAACTTGAAATTACAATTACTGTAATCGTAATCGTCGTTACAAAAATTACGATTACTGTAATCGTAATCGTCAAAAACTTGAAATTACAATTACTGTAATCGTAATCGTCGTTACAAAAATTACGATTACTGTAATCGTAATCGTCAAAAACTTGAAATTACAATTACTGTAATCGTAATCGTCGTTATAAAAATTACGATTACTGTAATCGTAATCGTAAAAAACTTGAAATTACGATTAATGTAATCGTAATCCTATGTGTAATCGATTGCACATGTAATCCTTATCGCCCAGCTCTGATTTAAATACGCTATAAATATTAAGTAACATATACATACATACATACATAGGTTTTTCTGTAATAACCAAAGTTCAACTTGCTCGAAATTAATTACAAAGCAGTTCATTAAAATATGCTTTTACGATTTTCAAACAAAAAAAAATATTTTATTCGTTTTAATTACCTCTTAAAACGCAGTCTTGCCCATATTAATGTTACGCAAAAAGGCTATTTAGTTTAGTTCGAAACATAAACAAACATTTAGCTAAATATAAAAAATTACATAAAATATTATATATTAAAAAAAAACTTTTTATAACAGACAATATGCCACCAACTGGAGTGGAAAGCGATGGTGAAATTGTTTTAGTGACGGGCGGCAGCGGCTTCATCGGACAACATTTGCTAAAGCAGCTTTTAAGCGAAAAATCAAAGTTGGGTATTAAAGAAATTCGCACTTTGGACATATTGCCTTTCGAAAATAAAATTTGTAAGCATTACAGATTGTTTGTATATACATATAAATACTACATAAATAATATACATAGCTGCATACATACATATGTAAATCTATGCACATTAAAGTACATAAAAATTGTGCGGGGAATTTCTTATTTTTCATGCATTTTCTTACTAACACATTTTTTCTCGTAGCAATTGCGCGAGCTGACGAACTCAAAATTTTCGTCGGTGATATTTGTGACCCCAAATCAGCCGCAGTTCAAGATGCTTTTAATAACGTTAATTGCGTCTTCCATTGTGCCGCACTTGTCACTATTGAATATCCACCAAACTTAGCAGCGTTAGAACATGTTAACGTGCATGGCAGCAGCGCTGTTGTGGATCTTTGTGTCAAATATAATATCAAAAGGCTGATATACACCAGCTGCGCCTCAGTCTGCCTTGTGCCCTTCAAGGGATATAGTACTTTCACGATTGTCATAAATCAAACTGAATCCAAAGCTAATACACCCATATTCAATGCCCAAGATGCGGTGGATTTCGACAAACACTTTCTGATACCCGGTTACTCGTCAACTAAGCTAAGAGCGGAAACGACTGTGTTAAATTCAAATGGAACGTTGTTAAACAATAAAAAAGGTGCGTATGCTTTTCCTGGTTTAGTATTTATTTAAATTATATGTAATAATAATTTGTTGTACAAATACTTTTCAGATTATTTGGAAACCGTAGCTATACGTCCGCCGCTTACATACGGCGAGGGCGATGAGAAATTTGTACCGTGTATTTTGAAATATTTGGCGAAACGCGGTTTTAGTTATCCGCGTATTGCTGGAGCGGGTGGTAAACAGCAATTAGCTTATGCAGGTGATACTTGTTTTTTTTTTGTATTCTTTATTTTATTAGCATTATGTTCTCAATTATTTCCTTTTCATCTTAGGCAACGTTGCTTGGGGTCATATTTGCGCTTACAAAACTCTAAAATCATCACCGAAAAGTCTTGCCGGCCTGCCGGTGTTCATCACCGATGACACACCAATCAATGATATTACAAGATTCATGCAAAAGATAGCCTTGCTGATGGGCAAATTTAAGATAAATTTAACCTTATGGTATTTACCACATTTCCTTTTCTTTCTCTTATGCTTCCTCTTCGAGTTCTTCGTGCAGTTGCTTTATCCCATAACCAAATACAAATTGAAATATTCATTACGTGCAATTGCGTCATTTAGTGCATCGGTATTGATGTTCAATCGTTTGCGTGCCTCCATACATATGGACTATGAGCCGTTGGTTGCACCGGATGAGGCTGCGCAAGCAAGTGCATTGTGGTATAAGGAGTGGTGGGAAAAGTATCGTAACGGAAATGAGGGGAAAACGAAATGAAATGATATTGGACTAAATATTTATTTAATATGTCATATGACATAAAGTTGTTATCTTGCCGTAGTTATACAAAATGTATATATGTATATTTAATTTCTTGTTGGCTTTTTGAGGTTTTATCTATAAATTATAAGATATCGTTGCTCCAAGCCTTGTTTAAATTCCTTTTTTTTTTTGTATGGAAATAATTGTGCTTTTATGCATTATTTAAAATACGAACAAATAAAAAAAACTGAAGGTGATATGAAACAGAATAGAGATAGTCGAGTAAAACATCCCAGTGGTATTTATCAGCTGGAAAACAGCACATATTTCCTACTAAATATTTTTGTAGAGATGAAGTTCTAAAATCTGAACTTTTCCTTTCATTTTTATATAGAATTGGCGTTGAAAATCAACAACCTAAAAACTGCCGAACGAGAAGGGAGAGTTTCTGTATGAATAAAGGCCTGAATACGCAGGGAGAACTTGCATAGCATATATTTCAGTACACGTGATGTCTTCACTGCGTGTTCAGTTATTTTTTCAGGCAATGATTTTTGAACTCAGTTTCAGGGTATTTTTCATGCTGAATATTCTATTGAATCTGCAACTCCTTACCTCGAATACTGTTGGGATCTCTTTTATGTTTCAAATCACTGTGGGAAATATACCGTTATATTTAAGAAAAGAAAAATCTACACTGAGAGAAAAAAAATATATGGAGGGGTCAAAGAAATTGTTTACCTATTTTGAACACTACTTTCTTTGTTTTGAGTAAATTTTCCTTAAAACATGTTAAAAGGTTTATAAAATATTGTTGTTACATGCGTTACCATGGTTTCATATACTTGTTTTGAAAAAATTCATACATTAAAATAATGAAAAATTCTTTAAGCGCCATTCCATTCCCAACTTTCCTTGTTTTGAAGACTTGATTTCTTTAATTTTGAGAAATTAAATTCCCATACAAATCCCCATGGCAACGAATTTGTTTGAATGTTTTTTTATGTTTTTTCCACATTTTTGAGAAAATTTACACAAAACAAAGAAAATTTTGTATTGGGACGCGTGTTCAAAATAAAGAAAATTATGTCATTGATCGAGAGAAATTTTTTTTTTGAGTGTAGGTATGTAATAAGAAAAGAAAACTCCAGGTATGTAATAATTGACAAGTAATGTTATACTTACTTACAACACCCCCCCTGTGGGGGTCAATCCTCTATTTACACCCCTTACTTTTCATATACAAAATGTATATCACATTAAAGGGAATCAAAATACCTATCGTATGGTATACAAATATTCGAAATCGGTTCAGTAGTTTTTAAGTAATTGCAATTTAAAAAATGCATAATATAAACATTGACCTTTAATAACTATTATTGTTGTTGTTTCCAAAAAAAAAAAACAATCACTAAAATTATAAAATCAAAAAACGAAGTATGAGGATTGACAAACATGGCTAAGCTGAGTATTAAAGCTTAGCCATGTTTGTCAATCCTCATACTTCGTTTTTTGATTTTATAATTTTAGAAATTTTTATAATTTTAGAAATCGTGCTATGTATTTTTTTCAACTTTGTGGGGCCGAAGGCAGCTCTAAACATGCGAGTGGGTCAATAAAATTTTACAAGCTTATTTCTGGGCTAAAAAGGTGCCGGTCTGGCTTTGGAACAAATTGAATTTCCAAAAAAAAAAAATTTCAATCCACCTTAATACATACCCTTAAAAAAGTAAGTAGATTTGCATATGAGTAAATATGGAATACTGCCGGGTAAGTATACTTGGTAGAGTATAAAAAGTACTAAAAATTGTTGAAATTCACGGGAAGCTGCACGCCCCATTTTGACACTTAAAAAACCCCTTAAAATTTGAGCACAATTTTTTTTATCCATTGAATGGGGATTCCAGCTTCACGGAGCCTATAAAAAGTGTGTTTACTCAACTAAGTCTATCTGTTTGTCCATCTGTATGAACCCAGACTAGTCCCTCAGTTTTTGAGATACATATCTGCTTGATTTTCGTTAAACAGCTGCATTTTTATGAACATTTGTGCGAAATGATGGTACAAAATCTAGTTGGTCGGTTAAATAATATCCAGAAGAAATGAGTGGAAGGTTACAAGTTCAAACTAGTGAAACGAAGAAGCCTTTTCGATCCAGATACTTACCACCTTTGTCTTCTTTTTATTCCATTTTATGCGCTAAATATGCATAAAGTATGATTTACTTGAGAGTTTAAATGCTGATACTGTGATATTTTGTAGTACATAAGTAGGCTTCTTTTTGCGTTTCCTAAAGAACAAGCCTTCATGTCTAGAAAACGAGATTCTGGTCTTATATGCGCAGGTATGTTTGTATATACATATTATTTGAAGATTTTTTTCTCTTCCCAAATGATATCTAACATAATATTTTGAATGATTTAAGTTCGTTTTAATGAGAAAAGTAATAACTTTTTTTTTTTAAATTAGTACTGAATGTCGTCAAAAGTGTTAACTATGTATGTACTTCCGTTCCACCACAAGACATACGATGGTTTGTGTCGATGATAAAACAGTGCAGTCGAAAATATAAACGTCAATCACTTTAAGCGGTAAAATTAATTGCTTGACACATGCTACAATTAACAGGTCGGTCCATGATGCATACACACAAACATGCCGTGAGTTGAATGTCAAACGGAATGCGAAAACTAAAAGGAGAACGAAATAATTTGACATTCAGCTCACGAGCGAATGATGGAAAAACTCAGAGAACGAAGAATTTGACCAATAGTAAACACGAATGTATGTATGTATAGAATATGCAGAAGTAGAGAAATTGAATAGCTGTTGAAGAAGAAGTCAGCTGATCTAAAGAGCCGACCTGTATAGGTGTATCCTGACTTGATACAACTCCCACAAGTAACAGGTATAATAATGGAGAGAGGAAAAAGAAAAAAAAAACATGTTTGTCAAATGTATTTTCCTTAGAACAAGGTTCATGGTTTTATTATGGTATAGATCATGTATTACATAATTATTCAATCATTCATTTTGTATATGTAAGTATTTCATAGAATTGTTAATTGCTTAAATCTAGCGCTTTTTTTTTTTTATTAATTTATTCTTTTTTTTTGTTTCTTTTAACTTTCTTAATTTCGATTTTTTGTGTTGTCTTTTCTAAATAATTTACATTATTCTTTTCATGTTTAAAATCATCATCGTCCAATAATAGTGGCAATATTAATTAATAATATTTTCTCATTTTTTCATCTTAAATTAATTATGTTTACATACATTTGGTGTATATTCGCATAAACTGTCTGCTAAATACATACTTACGTATGTATATCTTTACTTATTTGCATTTTATTATATAGTTCTTACTCAAGTTCAGATTTACATGCTGCTTTTTTTAACTTTTTATTTCCACCTTTTCTGCTGTTCAAAACAAAGTTTTGCACTTTTTTATTTTAATTATTTTATTTTTCTTGTTTCAAGTGAATCGACAAAGTTTGGCTCAACATACTCATGCATCGAATGTGAAAATTCGCTAATGTCTCCTGTGTGTATCCAATTTTTATTTTTAATCTCAATTTTAATGTACTGTATAAATTTTTAATATTTGTTTCACTGATTTTTGTGGTGTTTTAGTTACTTGTTTTTTTTTTTGTAACACAAAAAATTTAAAGCTTGTTGGAAATTAAAAATCTTTATTACATATTAATTGCTTTAATTTAGTGTTTTCTTTTATGTTTAATGTTTCGAAAACTTTTGATTTTTATCAAATGCATTTAAAACCGCAAAACAAAAATTTTGTTGTTGTTCTCTATTTATGTATTAATAAAATTAACATTTACAAATTGCATAAGTATAGTTTCCACAATTTCGTTTGTGTAAATTTATACTAAATATTGTTGAGTTACTTGGTTTTTCTTATTTTTCTTCTGTTTTACAAATTCGCTTGGTTGTGTTCTTTGCTGTTGAACCTTTTCATGGTAAAGTTTTGCATTAATTTTTTCATCTTTTAAATTTTGAAATTTGGATTCTCTTTTTTGGCTTACATATACATACATATGTATGTTTGTAACAACTTGTTTGTATGTCATATAAGTTTTGAATTTTACTCATTTACGAATTTCCTTAGTTATGCTCAATATTCTTATTTATTTATTTCTTATCTATGTATGTATTTAAGTATGCATATTACATTCCTCATAATGTTTTTTGTATTATTTTTTATTTTTAATGTGTTTGTTTTTTTTTTTGTTTTGTTTCAGAAAATTAACAGCAAACGCTTTCCTTGTATAGTTATTGCATCTGTAGTTCTGAGTTAACAATAAATTTATTATTATATATATGTACATAAGTAAAAATATTATGTATGTAACTGTGACAAAACATGTACATATGTATGTACATATACTACGTAGTTTTAAATTTTGTATCTTTTACAAAAATATGTATCACTTATGTGTATGTATGCATGTTAACACATTATTATATTTTTCATAGAGAAAAATGAGGGAAAAAATTAAACTTAGTAATTTTGAAAGTTTCTTAATCACGAGCAAATTTCTGACCGAATTCCCACAAATATTTTTGCTAAAAGTTTTTTAAAGAAAGCTCTTGTATACTAGCCGTTGAATCTTTGAATGATTTATTTTCTCTTTTTTTACTAAAAAGTCTAAAGAGCTTTTACGATTAACCTTCAATTGTGGAGGTTGATTTTTTTTGACATAGTCTTTGACGTGGTAGTATTCTTAATTTTTTTTCGAATTTTACTTTATGTGGCCGCTGTGGTGCAGAGGGTAGAGTGCTCGCCTGCTACGCCAGAGGTCTCGGGTTCAAACCACGGTCCGAGCAAAACGCCAAAACAATTTTTCTAATTAGTAAAAATCCAATTATTGGGTTTTTTAAGAGCAGCGGTCACCCCTTGGCAGTGGGCGGCATACCCTCCGAGTGTATTCCTGCCACGAAAAAGCTTCTCACAAAAAATGCATTCGCCGTTCGGGGCCGGCATAAAACTGTAGGTCCACCCAATTAGTAGGAAAAAACAAAAGGAGCACACCTCGAATTGGGAGAGAAGCTCGGCCATAAAACTCGTCAAGAGTTATAATAGCGCCATTGTATTATTATTATTATTACTTTAAAATCATAATAAAAATCTTCTTATAATAATATTTGCACTGCTTTTTCAAATTAAATTAATAGAAAAATTTACTAAATTCATTAAATCAACAAAACGTTTACTATATTTCACAAGGGATGTATCTTTCTAAATAGACAAAAGACCGCATAAGAAACTTATAGATAAAAAACCAAAAAGAACTTTTTTTTAAACTTCGGATATGGCTTTTCATAAAAAATATATATCTTTAAGAATATAATAGGAATTTTATTCAAAAAAATTACTTCCGAACAAAAATTTACGTTAACTTTGAGGTGTGATAATTTTTACCCCGATACCATAATTTCTGCGCTTATTTTAGAACTTCCACCACAAAAACCAAAGTGATCAATAATTATAATGAAATGAGAAGATTCTAAAGGAATCAAAATGCTGCAGAGTAGCGAAAAATGGTAAATTTAAAAAAATAGCATTCAAAGAAAATCTAACTTTACGCTTGATGTGGGGTAATTTTACACAACCATTATCACTTGTTCTCACACGTATGTCACACTTTCCTCTGTAAAAACAAACCTGGGAAATAATTTACAACAATATGGGAAGATACTAAAAAAAATCAATTCGACAGTTTTTCTAGATGTTTTCTTATGACGAAGGTGCAACTGTAGTTTTTGTATAATTGTTTGTTGTTATTGCCACTGTTACTATTTTGTTGTTGTTCCTGTCGATGCTGCTTCTTTTGTTGCTACTGTCACTGCTACTATTTTGTTGTGGTTGATGTTGTTGGTGTTGTAGTCGTAACTCGTCTTCACAATTCTCATACCTACTTCTTTCTTTCTCTTTCTGTTCTTTTGTTTCCTCAATTTCTTTCCTACTTATTCTTCCTTACTTATTCCTTCTTATCCTTCTTATTCCTTGACTTTGTGTTTTGTTTTGTTGTAGTGCTTTTGCTACTTTTTTATGTTTCTACTTCTTTGAAACTATACACCACTTCCAGCCAAACATGTTCACAATTGCATGGTAAGTTTGGTGAGCACGCACAAACTCACCTATGCACGCGCATTGACACAGCTCTGTAGTGTTGAAAAGCATAAAGACAACCACACGGAAATTTTCCAATGACGATTGTGGACGCATTTTCCAACCAATTTTAATGAAAAAAAGGCAAAAGGAACAATTCACTAGTTATTAATTCGGTCTGATTACCAACGAAAATGGCGCTTTCCATACTTGAATGCCTTTAACGAGTTAAAAATGGGATTCTATGGTTACTGACTTATTGTTTTAAATATTTTTTATAGTCTAAAAGGTAAAAGGAATTCGTTGCGTATACATACATACATACACAGATGGTCTTGATAACATTATATTTTAAATTATGTACTTATATTACGCTTGTTGTTGTAAGTTATTAAGTTACAAAATACTCTGAATATCTATTTCGCTTAATAATGATAATAATAATAATATTAGTATTAATAATATTAATAAAATTACTATTAAAAGTAATTAAAAAATAATAATGTATTTATATTTCTTAAACGAAAACGAGTTTTCGTCAATTCAAAACATCACTCATGACGTTCTCTCTACCAAACAATATTTTCGTCTTGTAAATTCGTACGCCAACTTGAGTATGTACCAATGCACATATTCAGCAATGTGGATACGCATTTGTGACATTAATAGCCACTTTTTTTATTTTTTATTTTACTAATCATCATTGCTTTCAGTGTAATTGTGTAAATACATTGTTTTAACTTTATATATTTAGTATGTATGTAATTATGTACTTATGCATTTAATATATCTGTATATATATTTCCTCATGCTTACTTAACTATTTTTAATTTTATTTTTTTCAATGTTTTAATTTTTAATTTTTTTTAGTTTAAAGTGTTTTTGCTTTTGCTTAACTAGAGTTAAAGTTATTTTTTCTTTACAATGATTTAGTATATATATGTATATATATATATATATATATTTGTATATATATATATGTAATATAGTGTAAAATATATTTATATACATATGTATATATAAGATATTGTCAATATAGTGAAGGTGTTTGTTAGGAATTCCATCGCAGAAGAATGCGCAAAGAATTCGACATAGCAAAATCTCGTGTGTAGTTATGTATGTATGTAGGTATATTAGTATTATGAATGTATGTATGTATGTTTTTCTTTTTTTTTTGATAATATACATATGTATTCACTCTAACAAATTCAAAATTAAATGTGTTTACTATTTTCTTGCATTTGCGTTTTTATTTTCGTATATAAGTAATTGTGTTATAGCATAATAAAAATGCTCGTTGTTCAGCGGTCAGTGAATTGCAGGACTGTCAAACTGTAGAGAAGTGAATGTGTAAGGTTGCAACTTGTAGATAACTTTTGTTATATGCTGGAATTAATATATGAAAATATATAGTTTTTTGTGGCATTAATGTATGTCTGTAAAGAAAAGAGTAGAGTAGCGTATGTAGAGTTTTAATAGAAATGATGCCTGTATGTATATATGTATGTACGTATGTAAGTATGCCTGTCTTTACATACGTCTACCTACGGTCTGTAAGTATGTAGGCTTTATAAAAAGGACAAATGATATGTGTGTATGTATGTTATTTGTTATTTTTAATTTTTTTTATTTTTCACTTTTGCTTTATAGCGTTTTTATACTCAACTGGTACTTATGTAAGTGCTACACAGTTTAATTATACCCAGTTGTGTGTAGTACATGGCGTATCACTTTTTAACATAATTTTCCACTTCTGCTCATATGCATGCGTTTATGTTTTTTCTACTTTTTTTTTTAGTAAAAAAGGTGTATGCAATATATTTTTATAGCCTACAATTTCTGTTAGTAAATTTTTTTTATACTCAGCTGTATTTTTTTATTTACTTAGCCGGCATGCAATTGGTGTACATGCGCACGCGTGTCTGTATTTTGCCCCGTGTGTATGTGTGTGTGTGTTTTTCGTGTTGTTTTTTCCTTCCTTTAATAATATTTGCTTAACATTTACTTGCTGTTTTGGCCTAAATTGACAAAAGTCTGGCTATGCTGCTAGGAAATGAACCTGTAGTAGTGTACTTAGTTATACATACATACATAAGATCGCTTCCCCATTGACATAACTTTTTTTGTTTTTTTTTTTGTTTACGTTTTTACGTGTCTATTTATGTATGTTTTAAACTTCAAGTAATTAAAGCTTTTGCGATTTAACGCTTACAAAAATGCGGAGGCGTTGCGCCTTTCATTTATTTCTTCTTGTAATTTTTCACTTTTATAAATTTGATTTAATGGAAATTTTTGTTTTCTGAAAAATTGTTTATGCATGTAATTGCTGCATTAAAGCTGTCAAATTTAGGCAAAATAAGTAAAAATGAAAAAAAAAAACTATTTTAAAATTTATTAACTGCTTGTTCGTACATTATTTCGCTGCCTATCTTAGTTGTTGTTATGTTGTTATGAATGTATTTTTTTGTTTGGTAATTGACTAAAATTGATTTTTGTTCTAAAGGACGCATTGTTTGTGTATTTTAATTTGCTCATATTCAAGCCTTGTTTTGCAAGGTAAGTATTTCATATATAATTGTTTTTTTTTTTTTGAAAAAACTCTAGATCACATTTCAACTGTGATTGAAAATAAGACGGCGAAAAAGGCTTTATTGATATATATTTTTTTTTGTTGAATAGTAAAGAAGTAAGGCTGAAAATACATACATATAACTACATCATATTGTGCATGTGTTAAAAGCACAAAAAGCTCTTGGATACACCCAAAAGAAACCCAAACGTGGTCAACAACTAAAATTGTGAAACTCGAAATTGATATTATTGTTATTATTATTAACTTCATAAAAAACCACAAACCAAAAAGTGAAATAAAAAAAAAAGTAAAAAATATGAAATCGTATTTTCTAAAAAAATGTTATGTAAAAAATTTTAAATAAAAATTTTTTGTTTTTAAAACCCACAATTTTCAACTGTTCAGAAACTGTTCGAATAGCACAACTTGCCAGCTCAACAGCAAAACGCGACAGAAAATCGTTGAACAAGAATTCTTCAAGTGCGCGAAGAGCTTTGCAGTGTCGGTGTGAGATTGTCGGTGTGAAAGCTACAAAAAGCTTATGCACGCATGCATAGGCTGTGATAATCACTGATTTACATCGATTTTGTGGCCTAAGCGTACTGAATGTTCAATGATTAGTTTAGTCATTAAATGCTTTGCAGCATCATATTTCAGTTTTATATATGAATACTCGTATGCTTTAAGAAAAATTTTTTTTTGCAAAAAAAAATTTAAATGATTTAAAATATAGCCTGGATTGTAAAAGCGTGTATGAAAATTAAACAAATTTTTTGGCTAATATTTTTTTTTGATTTTTTTCTTCCTTCTAACTCATACTTAAACACCTTCGCATAAAGTAATAAATAAATATTAAATATTAAAAGTTACTGCAAATTATTTAGCTATAATATCTACTAAATAGATACGCAGCCTCTGTATAGAAAAGAAAATTAGTTCGGCTTGAAGTACCTAACATTGATTTACATACTACCAACCCAGTTAGCTGAATAAGTATCTACTAAGCGCGCAATTTGAAGTCAGTGAAAGTATGTAAAGTAATAAAATATGGCATGCCTGGCTTTTGGAAAGGGTATAACTTGAGTTGTTTAGAAATTTTGGGCCTGCCCTTGCATGACATTGCTCTTAAAGTTAGTTCATTTATTTAATTTTTTTCTTTTTTATTCCTTTGGTATGCCATTAAGGTCATATTTATTATATATAATAGTTGTTTTTATTTTATAACTATATTTAACTATTTTGTTTTTTTTCTCTGTTGCTTTTGTTTGTTTTTTTTTAGTTTAACTTAGCATTTATAGATAAATATTTATTTTATATGTATAATTTGTATATAATATTAGACTATACTTGCTTTTTTCCTTATTGTTTTCTGTATCAATACATTTTAATTTTTTTTCACAGTATTTTATATATATAATTCTTGTTGTTGTTGTTGTTTGTAATTATTGCTTTTAGAACATTACTTAAAAATATATATTTATTCAATTTTTTTTTTTTTGCATATATTCACTTATACTTATACATATTTATAACATACATACATGCTTTATTGAATGTATAAATATTTTTTTTGTTTTTGTGTTTTTTTTTCTCGTGATGTCCCCATTATAATCTGCAAATTCTGCTTCTTCAAAATTGGTTGCTGCATAAGAGGCAGCTAGCCATTTTTTTTTTGTAATATGTTTGCAATAGTCATAGAATTTATGTATACATATGTATGTATATGCTTATATTTAGTATGTAAGTATGTAGATGCATGTATGTACTTAAATATAAATTTCGTATGTCGTATATTGTATGCTTAGTGGTTTTTTTTTGTGATTTTTGGGTATAAATTTATATTTATTATACATAGATGTATGTGTGTATATATACATATTTATTTATATATGTATGCATGCATGCACAATACTCTTACTGATTTTATTCAGCAATAAAAGACTTCCTCCGCTTATCAATATAGACTAATTTGGGGGTAGATACGTATGTACGTATATTATGTACGTACGTATTCATGTATGAGTGTGTAGGCAGCTGATGAAAGCTTGTAAGGATTTACTTTTGGTGTTTATATATGATTTTTTTTAATCTAATTTAATTTAATTTTAATTACAGCGATATCGCTCGGTTTCTTTTGATGCGAATTTGTATGCGCAACACTGTATGTAGTACATTTATGTATATGTATGCGCTCAATTTTGAGAAGAAATTGGCTGTGCAAGTGTTATTTTACTGTGATCAGCGATTTTATACTTTTTATAACAGCCTTAAATAAAAAAAATTACAAATAGTCAACAGAAGCGCTAAGAAAGCATTTTTTGTAGGCGAATTTAGAGTACAATGTAAGAGGTAGTACTATAATTTTGTGGCTTTAACTGTCAAAAAACCGTTAACTGTATTTATGATAAACTATGAAAAGGTAAAACAAGCAAATAAAAAATTTAATTTCCTGAAAATTATCTACTTAATTCACTGCTTTTTTATTGTAGCACAGTAGTCAATAGCACGGTATATATATTGAGACGGTAATGCCAGTAGGCGGAAATGTCAAATACTGCTTACGTCACAGGACCAATAAAGCCCGAACAACCAAACAAACAGCTGTGCCAATTGCAAAAGGAAATGACGTATGAGGACCTGAAACTTTTTTCTAAAACCGAAAGAAATATGGCGGCCAGCGAACTGACATGACATTTTAATTGGATCATGAGTCAATAGTCAGATTGCAATCATGAAGCAATTGGGAAGCAGAACGCAACCACAATCGAAAGTCATAGAAACATGAAAGCAAAAGAATTTGACAGTTCCATAGCACACTGAAACAAACACAAAATGCTAGTGTTCGTGTGTTTTTGAAGAAGAGGAAGAATTTCGCTGATCGTATAAAGTCTTCTTCATAATTTCTGCATGGATTGCAATGAAAATAAAGAACGTGAACCAAAATATCTTATTTTCACAGTTCAAGTGACAGCTGTTAGCAAGTTCCAATGGCATATACATAGTTACATGTACATTGTACATAAGTACTTAGGCTGCACACATAAACGCACCAATAGAAACCGAGCTGCTTATTAAGGGTACAGTTACATATTAGCCACATCAGCAAGTTTTGCTGCAAATACTTATCTACTAACTGTATATATGTATATATATTTTTTTAAAATAATTTGATTAGCTTATTACATATCTAATTATGAATATTTTGGTTAGAATACTTGTTTTTCTTATTTATCCTTTTTCTAATTTTTAATTTAAAGTAACATCATTGGACAATTCGATCAATCAAGTGATCACATCACCCACATCACCATCACCTGTCGGCATTCATAGTTTGATTGACCACATTTAAACTACATACAATGCTGTAGTAGCTTTAATTAAACACCTGCTTCTATTTCTTTTATTAAACTGCAAAACCACTTTGTTGGCTATCGAACTAAATTAGAATTACAGCATTAGCACTTTGCTATATGAGTTGTCCAATTCCAACTACATACGTACGTATGTGTATTCAAGATTGAATTCAAGAGCGATAAACTTCTAAAACAAAGCAATTTAAACTAGTAAACTAGCTCATCTGCTGCTGCTTCTGCCTGCTTTGCTGAATTTGCACAATCTCTAACTATAACTGTATCTTTTATTTTAACGTGCAGCCCAAGCATGGTTTCTTTTATAAAGCGTTTAATATTCTACTACAATTATTCATTCGTTTTCGATTTTTTGTAAGCTTGCTTGTTTTTTAAAACTTATGTACCTATTACATCTTATGCCTTCTGCCTTAATTTCATTCTATCTAAGTGCTATCAATTTTCATTTTCATTTATTCGTCTTTCTTTATCTATGCTGTTTTTTTTTCTTTTAATTCCATCTTTTTCTGTTATTTTAACTTTCTAAAATTGCTAAGCCACACAGCTGGGAAAGGGGCGCTTGATTACATATAAACAATTTTAGTTGGTATCAACGACAAACGCAAAGTTGTCGTTTCTCTAATTTCGTCTAAAAAGCCACGCAAGAAATAATTGTTTTGTTCTTTTTTTGATTGCTTACTTGTGTTTGTGTATACACATTCATATACTTATCTTTTATGTATGCATGTATATAAATGTGTATATAATTTTTACGCTATTTTATCAAATATGTAGTTATTCAAATGCAAGTACCCATATACGCATATACACATAAAATTACCTCATTGTTCTACAGAAATCATTTGTGTATGTGTTAAAAACTGTTTACTTTCTTTCTTTAAAATGTGCTTTTTCCCTCAAATATTTAATAATAATTCTTCAAACCGCATTTCCAACTTGCATTAATAACATGTATGTATGTATGTATGCATGTATGTATGTCTTTGCTTAAATCACCCCTGCAAAAATTGTTGGACTACTTGGTACATTTGTGCCACAGTCAACTAGCTACTAACTTGTCACATGTAGCCAATCATTGGGCCAGTTCACGTATATGGTACATTTGTGCCACATTCAACTAGCTACGAACTTGCCACATGCAGCCAATAATTGGGCCAGTTCATATATATGTATGTATATAGATTCGTGTTTGAAGATCGGTTTTAACGATCGTAACCGCTGCACGATGTTTATTAACAGTGTTGCCAAGAATCATTAATCTAAATATTTAAAAAAAAAAATTGGTCTTGAGAGCTCAAGAATGAAGTAGTTATGAAAATAAAAACGACCAAAAAAAATGGATCTATAACTTCTACCAAAAAATATTAATTTTCCACATCAATTTTTCCTTAAAAAAAATAAATAAAATTGGTCTTGAGATCTCAAGATTGAAATAGTTATGGAAATATTTTACATTTTTAACTCCTTGGAGTAGTTTAAAAAGTAACTTGCCGTAGCTAGTTTAAAAAGTAACCTCTTGTAGGTGGTTTGCAAAGTAGCTACGGCAAGTTAGTTTTTAAACTAGTTTGATGCGATCGAGCGATGGACCATGCGGTCCTCTGCTAGGACATTGCAATGTTAATTGGACCAATATTTTTATATGGAATGTGGCAGGTTTTGGGCTAGTTGATTGCCACAAGCGGCTGGTTTGTACATGCATGTATGGGCTAGTTCCGTTTTCTGCAGGGACCTCTCATTTTTGCTCATGTCTTTCAAATTATTACTTAATTGCTTTTTGCTCCAAACTGTTTTTGGCTTTGTTGGTTTTGCTTTGCTTTGCATTTGATTTTATGGCTTTCAGTTTCTACTTTGATTTGAATTTTTTTAACATTTTTTTTTTTAATTTTATTTTTTTAATTTTTTACCTAAACTGTTTTTATTTTAACTTTCTCTTATGTCTATCTATGTACATTTATATGTATGTATGTATGTACGTGTTTTAGCGCGTGTACTGCATACTTTTTTGCACCCTGTATGCTGTTTTTCAATGCAGGTAGAAGCCAAATTTAAGTTCAGATTAGACTCCAGTTTAAACTAAACTTTTGTATGAACTTGGTTTAATTTTTATGTTAGTTTAAGTATAAACTTTGAACTTACTTTAGCTTTAAACTGAATTTAATTTTGAACTAAGTTTTTGGCTAAGCTCAGTTTAATATAAAACTTAGTTCATCTCTAAACGCAGTTTACCTCTAAACTCAGTTTATCTCTAAACTCAGTTTATTTCTAAACTCAGTTTATCTCTAAACTCAGTTTATCTCTAAACTCAGTTTATCTCTAAACTCAGTTTAACTTTAAACATAGTTCAACTTTAAGCTAAGATTAATATTAAACCAAATTTATACCTGGGTTATTTTTAAAGTAAGTTTAAGTATAAACTGTGAACTAACTTTAGCTTTAAAATAAATTCAAGTTTAAAATAAGCTCAGTCTAAGTTAAAAACTAAGTTCATCTCTAAACTAACTTTAAATTTAAACTCAGTTTAACTCTAATCTCAGTTTAGCTTTAAGCTACGATTAATATTACACCAAATTTATACTTGGTATAATTTTAAAGTCATTAAGGGAATATAAATTTTGAACTAAATTTAGCTTTAAACTAAATTCCAGTTTAAACGAAATTTAAGTATAAGTTCAGTTTAAGTTAAACCTCAGTTTATATCAAAACTCAGTTTAAATTTAAACTCAGTTTAACTCTAAACTTAAGTTTAACTCTAAACCTAAGTCAATCTCTAAACTCAGTTTAAAGATGAAATCGGCTTAACTATAAACTTAAGTTTAACTCTACACCTTAATTTATTTCTAAACTCAGGTTATCTATAAATCCAGTTTAACTCTAAACCAAAGTTTATCTCTAAATCCAGTTTAACTCTAAACCAAAGTTTATCTCTAAACTCAGTTTATCTCTAAACTCAGTTTATTACTAAACCCAGTTTGGCTCTAAACCCAGTTTAAATTTAAACCCAATTTGTCTGCAAACCCAGTTTAACTTTAAACTACGATTAATATTAAACCAAGTTTATACAAAGTTTAACATCAACCTTAAATTTGACGCCAGAGCTCGCACGGTATTAAAATTTGGGGCTATATTGCATACATACATATTTGTTTTTGTATTACGAACTGTTCGCATAAATAAGTATGTATACCACAATTTAGATTTTAATATGTATGTACCTGTGTTTTTTCTGTGTATATTTGTTTAAATTGTTCGTTATTTTGTTATTTGTTTTTTGTGTTGTTAGTTAATCTGCCACTGTTATAGCATACAAGTTTATTAATCAATGGATGTGTGTATGAATGTTTGTTTAAATTTCCCATTTAACTTGGTTTTTATGTATGTATTAGATGCTGTACTATTAAAATTGGTGTTTTAAATTATTACCGCTAGATTTTATTTTTGCCATATACATACATTTATTATGCATATTTCGTGTTTTTTTTTGTGTTTGCATGGTATTAAGCGAACATTCTACGACACAGTGAGTCAGCATATATTTTTTCTTGCTGACGATGCAGTAGCGCAATTACCAGGACTTACCTACATAATTATAATTTGTTGCTGCATTAATTTGGCCGCTGTCATTTATGCAGGAAATATGTATATATGTATGAATGCTGGTTTGATGTTTTTTTGCGTTCTGTGCTTTTTATTAGTTTATTAATTTGTTTTTGTTTTTGTTTTTGTTTTCGTTTTATTAATTTGTTTTTGTTTGTGTTTTTGTTTGTGTTTTTGTTTTTGTTTTTTTTTTGCTCTTTGTGGTATTTACTCTTGTTGCAAAGTATTTTAGTTTTTATTATTTTTAGTTTAGCAATTTTGTGTTATAATTCTTTATTCTTTTTGTTGTAAATGTGTTTGTTTGAAAAATAGTCAATATGTAAATTCATTCACATTCCAAATGGAGTGTGCGAATTATGTATGTAAGTTTTGGCAAATTTAATAGGACTCGCTGCTGATCACATTATTTTGTATGTTTTATTTTTGCATGAAACAATATGATATTTCGCGTTTTATTTTAACATGTTTAAATGAATGAATTGAAAAAGAATCGAAACAAAAAGAATTCTTGCTTAATTTTCAGCATATCTGCCTAAGTTCCACATAAGTTTTGCTATGAGAAAGACCATAATCTCTGACAGAAAGCAATGCAAAAACAATCTATTGAAATGAAAGTTCGAGTTGGTTGGGTGCTCTAATAATACAATTTAAGCGGCAAATCTCCGCGGACAAAAATTCATCATTTATCAGTATTTTCTTTTAAACTTGCATTGTGGCTCATTCATTTATTAATCTAATTTATGAACAGTTGCATGAAATAAGTTTTAAATAAATAAAATATTAATAAGGATTTCGTTATTAATTTTGGTTTTATCATGAAACATACACATACATACATGTATGCATACAATTTCGAAATATATTTAACTAGCTAAAATTTAGAAGTGTGAAACGATATTGCACATGGTCTATTTGTATAAACATATGTACGTCTAATTTACTTAACATTAACATTATTAAAGCAAAGGAATAACTAGGATCTAAGGTAAATAAGAGAGATATGTTTTTTTTATTGGCAGAGACAGTTAAAAGCAAGCACATTGTGTTTTATTTATTTATTTCAATGCAGTCTAAAAAAGATAATTTTGTTAAGGATGGTATAATTTTTTAGTTTGAGAATCAAACGAAAATTTCAAAACTCTTTTTTAAAATTGCAAAATTTTTTTTTTTTTTTAAATAAAATATACATCATTGAAATAAGTAAGTAAATTGTTATAACATATGCTAAACAATTTGCACGCTGAAAATTAAAAGAAAAAAATTCTTTAAAAATAACAAGCCATACATTACTTGATTTTAATTTTAACATAAATATGTACATATATATGCATCATTAATTACTTAGTTATGAGCATAAGTGTTGTTGCCTTAAAACAACTTACATTTGTTAGAAAAGCATTGAAAATATTTTTTTGTATTTAACATGTTATAAATAACAATAAACAGCTTGTTTTTTTTTGTAACAATTTTGATGACAAATTTTGGTAGCTCATTACAAAATAGCTCATTTTAAAATACATACTCGTATTATTTAAATCAACAAGTGACTTTTATATAAGTATTGCACAAACAATGACTTTAGATTAAGTAATAAATTAAGTTATTTATGCACTCAATCATTTTTAAAAAGTTACTGATTAACATACAAATATTCTAAATTATAATATCGTACGTATATTTGGTTATTCGCCTTCATGCCTCTGTATTAAAGTTGCGTATACGACACGGTGGACTCAGCACTGCATGTGATGTATGTATGTAAATCGATTGCAAAAGCTTGCTGATGTTTGCTTTCGATAGAAAGCACAACTCCTATGTGCCATAATATCAGTTTTGCTCAGCTCAGCTTTGCCTCAATGCGCGCATATGTTTTGTCAGCTTTGTCCACCTCCTTTAAAATCTATATTAGCTTTTTCGATCTGATTAAATAATTTTTGGTTTTTTGTTTTTGTTTGATGTTTTGGTTTTTATTTTTGTTTTTCGTCTGTGTTTGATGTTCTTGTTTGTGTGTGAACCAAAACAATAACAAACTACTTAAATTAAATTTCAATTACAATTTACATACATAGTGTATGTAGAACATAGTGTATGTAGAACATAGTGACTGTCTGTAAACATTTGCTTGCCTTGCATAGATATTTTTTTGTTGTTGTTTTATTTGTCTGCAATAACACTTTTACAAATTAATTTTTATATATCTATTAACTATACTTATGTATGTATTTGGTGTATTTTGGTTTGGTTAAGTAATTGTTTGTATTGATTTTTGGATTTTTATTTTTCACGTGTTTCCCTCATTCATATTTAAATCAGGTTGATGCGTTTGCATTGAAGAAATAAATTTTTTTTTAAAATTATTTGCTGCAATTTGTTTTTGCACATCATCTACTTCTTCTACTGCTGCTGCTGCTTGCTGCTGATGTTTGTGTAGAATTTGGTGCAATGAAAAGTTTTATTAATAAATTAATATATTTAATGATAGCCATTTGTAAACGCTGCAGAAATCAGTGGTCCCTGTAATTAGAAAATAGAAACAAAAAACAAAGCGAAGAAAAAAAAAATGCAAGACAAACGCAAAATGAGAAAGTGTGTAGTAAGGAAAAATGGAGAAGTTGAGGATAAAAAAAGAGAGAGATAGAAATAGAGTTAGAGATAGAGAAAAATAGAAAAAAACTCTTATTAGTTTAAATAGTTTTAATTCTTTTTTTTATTAAATTTATAATTGCGATGCACTTAAATACGTATGTGATGTGTTTCAATGCAAACAATTCTACAAAAGAAATTAAGGAATTTGGCAATCAAAGTTTTGCGTTTATAGTTTTTAAGATATCATTTCTTGAAACACTAAAATGACCTTTTAGTTATCACTGAGAATGATAGAAAATGCAGCTTTACTTGCTTTGTAAAGCTAATATGATGGAAGTCAATTTGTTTTATAAGAAACTGAATCCCTCCCAATGAATGTGAAGTTCATTTTATATTCCAATTTTTCGATATCACTTAGAAATAACAAGGGGCGCACATAGGTAGATTTTGAAGTTTTATGCGGCCAAAAATATTTTATTGTCTACATCTATTCCAAATTGCTTGTTTAATACAAAATTTTAATAATTTGTATTAAAAGTCGATTTTATTGAAAAATATATACAGTGACTCAAAAAAAAATCATACACCAGAGTTTTTAAATTTATTTCAAAGAATTCTGTCGAAAATTTGACTTTCTTATTTTCGCTTAAAAATGTAGAAAATTTTTCAATAAAAATCGTCTTAAGCAGGATTTCTAAGCTTATGGGAAAAATCTGAAAAATCGTAGAAATTTCTAAAAGGGATTAAAAATTTCAAAGCGCGGCCAGAATTTATAGAAGATTTTGAGGAGATTTCTAAGTATACTGTTATGTAGCCAACCAATTTTAGCGCAAAAAGTGCAGTTCTCAATGCTGTGAAAATTTCCGTCGATTTTAGAAATTTTTTTGTGGGGTGTTTGCCTTACGTTCGTACGTGAGACCGTTCCAACTAAAATTTCCGAAAAGCCAGTGAAAATTTTCAAGAAGTTGAATGTTGCATATTATTGCATTACAATTGAATGAGCTGCAAAATTGCATACTCAAAAATCTTCTAAAAAAATGTAGCTTTAGAATTCTTAGCCCCTTTTTATGATAAGTATTTCCTTGACTTTGAAAAATTGGAAATACTAAAAATACTACCTAAAAAGTTAACAATAATCGCTGATAAATATCTCGGTTACTTTCGAGCATCGCCTACATTAACCAAGATATGCGTTAGAAATATAAACATTAAAATCAAATATAAAACACAAAAAAGAATTTTATTGTAGGTACATATGAAAAATCCTGTATCTAATAGTGAAGTGTGGATTTGTGCGACGTAATTTTTTGTCGGCAAAATACTAATTGTACTAGATATCATGTCCGAGGGTTAATTTGACTGAGTCTGACAGAGCAACATAACAAAATCAATTTTGAACATGAAAAATAGTGATAATTTTTTTTAAAATATCCCAACTTTAAAAGCTTAAAACTATAAACGTAGAATAATTGGAAATCAAGGATATTATTTGTTTACAAAATTCAATTTTGGCCGCATAAACTTGAAAATCTACCTATGTGGGGCGCCTACTGTCGAATTTCGACAGATTTTCTAGAGATTTAGGATTAGGACACGTTATACTTTTTTAAAAACTTTGTTGTTGTTATTGTTGTTGCTACTCGTCTTCCTTATTCTTCTAAATCTTTCTTTCTATTTCTCTTTCCTTTTTCCCTATTTATTTTCTAAGTGCTTATTCTTTTTTATTTTACTTATCCCATCCATTTGTATTTGTTATAGTGCTTCTGCTTCTTCTTCTTCTTCTTAATTTTCCTCCTCTTTGAAATACCCACACCACTTGCAGTTAAGCAACAACCATACGACTAATTTGTTGTTGTTGTTGATGTTTGTTCTTCTTCTTGTTGTAGTTGTTGCTGTTGTTACTCGTCGTCCTAATTGTTCTACCTACCTATATACTTCTCTCATTCTATTTCTCCTCTCTCCTTTTCCTTAATTCTTTATTAATTCTTTTTTATCCTACTTATTCCTTGACTTTGTGTTTTTGTTTTTATGCTTCTGTTGCTTTTTTATGTTTCTACTTCTTTGAAACTACACAACACTTCCAGCCAAACATGTTCACAATTGTATGGTAAGTTTGGTGAGCACGCACAAACTCACATATGCATGCACATTGATACCACTCTGGTCTGTTGAAAAGCATGCAACAACAAACACACCGCAATTTTAAAATAAATGAAATAACTTTCTAATGGCGTCTTAATAATATAGATAGAAGTGAAATTAGAAACGCCTCAAACATTACCAATCACTTATCATGCCCCTTCTACATAAGCATGCCACTGATTGCAAGCATTTGTAATCAAACATTCCGTCAAACTAACGAAGAATATTTTGCTTAAACAGTCACAGAAAAGCGATTGCAGGTCAATTCACAGAGAAGCGACTGTATAATACTTTGCTGTTTGCAATTCATAGAAGGGATTGTACAATGTACATGCATACATACTAGGTATGTAGAAGGTCCAAAACATTAAAGGCGCACTGCTTTCAAAGAAGATCGCATGCATTTCTTTAAGAATTAAGACGTATATCGGAGGTTCCAACCTCTGAGTAAAGCCTTTGGTTTTACGAGATTTAAAACTGCATAGAAGTACTTTCTTCTATTCAACAGATATGTGCTCTATTTTACATTAAAGGTAATGCGTCAGAGAAGAGAAAAAATTTAAGGGCCAGATGTTTCCATTGTATTTCTAAATATAATCTACTATGTACAAGCTATTAAAATTGAATTTCGAAAGAATTAAGAATTAATATTTTCAACACTTTAGTGCAACTAAAAAAACTATGTTTCTCAAAAAAAAAAATGCGAATAACTATTATAATTTTTTCAGTTTGTTTTTTCCTACCTTGTGAAATTATCAATTTTTCTGTCTATATTTGATTGGTTAATCAGTCTTAATGATTTTATATGTTAGCCATCGCAAAGTTCAACGAATATATCTGTTTGTAAAAAAGAAAAAAAGCAAACAGAAAGTGAAAGAGAGAAGTAAAGTGGAAGCAGAAAAAGAAGAAAATAAATTCGTTTATTAATTTAATACTGCATGATCTTATATGACTAACCAACAGTTTTGTATTAAAAAAAAAAAAGAATTAAAAAGGGTTTGAAAGAATTCTCGGACTTATTTTTAATTTAAAAACAATAAGTTACAACTGCTAAAAATCTGCGCATTTGGGACCTAAGAACTTGAAATCAATAAACAGAAAAGTTTAAGGAAAAATAAGTAATACAACTAATAAATTAATTTTTATGAACCCATCTATGTATACGATATATGTGTAGCTGCAGACTGAAATGGATATAAAGCAACTGCAGTTTACGCATTATCGATTTTTATTAAATTAGCGCAAGCGATATTATCGGAAATTGAACGAATTAATTAGGCGGTTAAAATAACAAAAAAAAAATAAAAAAAAAATAAATTGCTGGGAGCACACAAGTGTACATATATAGCACAATTGTGGAAAAATGTAAAAAAAAAAATGTGGACTTGTACTACATAAATTAGTCTAACTTGAAAATAACAATATATGACTAGCTCACGAGAGTTTTAATAAAGGAAAAAAAGAAAAATAGAAATAAATTTAGAGAAGCGGTGACAGTTTCATTTTCTTGGGTAGCATGATTATTGACAAAAAGGGCATTTAAGCTCTACATACCGGACTATAATTTAAGGGTGCCCTGCTCACAGCAATCGGGAATCCAGAAGGCTGTGGACTAGTTGCTTGAACATAGCCAACATTTTCGGCAGCATTCGTACTATACAAATCCATGGCCGTTGGTCCCGGTGAATTGGTGGTGGGAAAACCTTGCCTAGCGGTAGTGGTGTGTGGGGATGCCGATGGGCCAAAGCTGTGAGCAGCAGCAGCCGCAGCTTGATAGTTGTTCATGACTGCAAGGAAAAGAGAGTAAGCATAGTTTTAAATGGCTGTGTTTTTCAGACAGATTAACTAGACGATAATTGACTATAAAACTAAAATTGCAAACGCTATTTTTCTTTAATTTAAATTACTTTTCACTTACCAGAAAGCGCCTGGGTGAGTAGCGGCGTATTGTTGTTCGGCGTCAATTGGCCATTAGTTAAATCGACTATTTTTGGTTTATTTGTTCCGAAATTAGGCAAGCAATCATTTGGCGTGGCAATAAAAGAAAATACAAGAGAAAAAAGAAATTTGAAAACGAAATGGATTAGTTGCGTTTATCAAAGAGCTGCGCTACAAAAAAAAAACAACTCAGTTAATATCGTTTACAAGAAAACTAGCACAAAAATATGTAATATAAGTATATGAAAATGCTATTAATTTGTATTGAGTACTTGAAAGGTTTGTTTTTACTGGTACGAACGTGTACATAATATGTATTTATGTATGTAAGTTCACGACTAGAAGAACATAGTACAGATAGATATGTATGTATGTATTTTTATTATCATATAATTCGAACAAAACTAACAATAAATAATACATACAAAGGGAACGAAACGATTATACTACGTATGTAGTATAAGCAAACGGATAATTTCGCTAATATTTATGTGTGTGTTTTTATTGCAACCAGACATTTGCAACCTTTTTCAAGTTTTCATTTAAATGAACCTCGAAATTTTCCTGCATTAAATTAAACCTAATTTATCTTTGTAAGTATGTTTGTATACAGGAAAGTTATTAAAAATGTAAATGTATATAAATACGCACAAATGTATATTTATTGCATGGGTATTGTAGCCTAAAACTTGATAAAACTAACCAAGGTGGAAACATCAGCGTAGGTCAATGGATTTCGTTTACGCTTCTTTATGCTGCCAATGCCAGAAAAACCAATAAAGATGATAAATTCATGCTCGATAAATAAAATTATAAGAAATAGAAGAAGTCGACTAAGGAAGAAGAAGTTAGTTAAACGCTATAGTCGTATTTGGTGTGTCCAAAAAAAAAAAAAAAAACAATTTGGAAATTGAGCAAATGAGCAAATGCAAATCAAAAGAAATAAAAGACAATCAACCGATTAGCGGAAGAGCCCTCTTATGAAGATTCGCCTTGCGGCGAGTATTTCAATAATTCCTTGTACAGCAAATGCCCACTATATAAAAAATTAGCTGGATATGTATACACTCAGGGAAAAACAGCATTTTAAAATCAAAAATAAAATTTTTGTTTTAATAATGCACGTTTTAAACCAAACCATTTTTATTTTAACAATGAAAATTTTTAATTTAAAAAAAAAATTTTTGAATTAAGAATGAAATTTTTTTTAGTAAAAATGCATTTTGGATTTAAAAAGAAACATACTTAAATTAAAAATGAAAATGCATGTTGATTCAAAAACTCGCTCTTTGTTCAAAATTTTTTTTGTGAGAAAATATTTTTTGTGAGAAATTTAAACAAAAAAAAAAAAACAATAATGAGAATCAATTTTTTTTTAATTTTGTTTTTACAATGATTCATATAATTCGCGGATTCTTTTTTAGGAAAAGGGAAGTATAAATAGGTTAGTACAATTCAATATAATGTTTAATGTTCCACTATGTGATGGCGTTGGATTGAATTTCAGGTTGATGTCATGGTTCGAATCCAGAGGAGAATATAAAATAAAGAATAATAAGGAGAATAAGAAATAAAGATAGCAAACAGTTAAGGCGAAGTAGACAGGAAGAGGAGAACAAGCGAATGCTACATTTTTGTAGTTGGGACCCGGATTGGGGGAAGATGAAGAGAATGCCGTTGGATACAATTTCGAATCCGTAAGAGAAAATGATATAGAGAAAACTGCAGCGTTTTTTTTTCTCATAGTGCTTAAAATAAAAATAAACATTTTTAAATTTAAGATGTTTTTTTCTTGATTTAAAAATTTTACAATGAACATTTTTAAAATAAAAATGTTGGTACTTACATCACTTTTAAATGCGTTTTTGCCTATTTTAAGCACGTTTTCATATGTTTTTTTCCCTGAGTGTACAAATACTGCACAGTAGGCATATAACAAATTTTGACGAAAAATTTGGAATACCACCACGTGGTGGCAAATATTGTACAAGTAATGAATATCACTTTTTTATGTGATTTCGGTTCAGAAACGTTCGGCGCAAAAATGGATTTCTAAAAAAAGTCAGCTTTTTTTTTAATTTTTTTTTTTTAATATTTTTATTTTTACATTTTTGTCAATTGTTATATGAAATAAGTTTTAAGTTTAAAGTATGTGATGATTTACACATTTCTTTTAATAGACCTTAAGGTAAATATCTATTATTATGAAGAAAAACGTGTACACTGTACAAAACTTTTTTTTTGTTTTTTCAGCAGTTCTGATAAAAAGTAATTTCATTTTGCGCGGAAACTTTTTTGCATTTTCGCAAAAAAAAAAAAATAATGGGGTTCATACTTTTTTATGCTCTATTCGACTATGGTATGCCGTCTTTCGTACTTGCAAAAATTGTAAAAAGTTATATGCCTACTGCACAGTAGTATTTCTTTGACCTTCTATAATTCCTTGTATTTCTTTCTGAACTCAATGAAAAAAAAAAAAGAAATGCGACCTTCCAAATGAGCATGATTTATAACGGGTACATAAAAAAAATTTAAACAAGGAAACACGTAAATATAAACGACAAGAATTTTCGCCATTTTCATGCCCTTCAAATCATTATTGGACCAATAATACTTATATGAATCACAGAAATAGCGTAACAATTAAGCTCAATTTCGTTTTCCACAGCGATCTCAACTAGGCAACTTTTTAACTATTTAATTAAACTTAAATACATCTAACCATTTTTGCTCTTTTCAAATCAATAGCACCATTGCTTTCAATTAAAAAATTCTGATAAAATGATTTAGGTTATTAGTTTGTAAATAATTAATTTTAAGTGAAGCGTACGTACGCAAATGCAAAGTGTTGTTTTGCCATTTGTGCATTTTAGTTTGTGGAAAATGAATAAATTAAAATGAATTGATTTTTTTATCGCGACCCATCATTACTATAATTGAATTGCGAACATATTTGCCATTCTTTTTAAATAGACACATATGTATGTATGTAAATGATATTTATTTGTATGTATACATTAGGATGGGAGTTATATTTGGCAGACAGTGTAGATAGCCTTAGAAGCACTAATTATTTTTTGAACATCAAACATCTTAGCAATGCACTGCAATACTTTATATGTATATTGATGTATGTAGTTAACAAATAATTAAATGTCATATAATATAAATATATTTTCGTATTTGTATTTGTATTTAAAAAGGAAAATCACGCCATTTTTCGTTCCATTTTTGGTTACACCCGATTAAATGTTACTCATACGCCCCTGCGCACATTTGTATGTGAACGCGAGAAGCTCGACCAGGGTAGTTGATTATACCACAGTTCCGTTTGGATAATTGCATTGTATGTACCCTGCAGCAAATTGCGCTAGTTTCATGCTAGTCCAGAACTAGTTCAAAAAGAGTCAGGGTTAGTTCTCGTTTTATTCCAATGCAATGCTTTCAAGGAATAAAAACCACGTTTTAAAGAAAATTGTACATCAAAATATGGAAATATGTCTTTAGCGCCGAATCATTCCCATTTTTCCATAATCTGAGTAATTTTTTTTTTTTGAGTGCAGCGGTCACCACTCGATAGTGGGCGGCATACCATCCGAGTGTATTTCTGCCATGAAAAAGCTTCTTACAAAAAATGCATTCGCCGTTAGAAGCCGGCATAAAACTGTAGGTCCACCCAATTAGTAGGAAAAACAAAAGTTAAGGAGCACAGCTCGAATTGGGAGAGAAGCTCGGCCATAAAACTCGTCAGAGTTATAATAGCGCCATTGTATTATTATTATTACTTGTTGTTGCACAACTTTAAAGTACCTAATAGCTGTAAATATAAATTTTTTCATGAAGTCTCAATAATAAACTGTCCCGCTGTGCATCCCTTTACAACCAGTTCTGAGCTAGTTGCGAACTCTCTAGTTCTAGACTGGCGTTTTTCGGGACTGTGCCTTATATTAGCTGCAGAGAATCACCGAAAAAAGGTGGAACGTTTCTAACTTTTAGGCTTTCAATTTTAGCAAGAGACACCCTAACGTGTCATAGATATACATATAACTACTTGTAATATGTTTCTATACGTATCGTGTATGCCTAATAGTGAATTATGGGATATAAGCTGATTACATATTCAACAAATGAATACATATAATTTTAAATACAGTTTACATCAAATTGTATATATGTATGTATGTATATGTATATATGTATTGGTATATATGTTTTTGCGTCTGCCAAATTAAGTATGTGCATATACGTAAGTGTGTATTAAAATGAACGAGAACGCTTACATGTGCATATCGTCGTACCCCTGCAGGGAACTCAATAACTAGTGAGCAAAATTTCTAGTTCCGAACTAGCGAAAATGTGGCAAAAGAGAGCTAGATAAATTGTAGTTAGACTCTCACCAGTTAAGAAGGAGTGAATTGAGTCACTATTATAAGACAAGCTTTGATTTATATGCAATTTCAAAGTGACAAAAATTTTATATATTTTTTTCCTTCATCCATTTGCCGTCGGTTTCTACAATTCTCAGATTGTTAGTGAAGCATATCGTATAAAGAGTACAATTTGTATCTTCAATTGATGAAATGAAATGTTCGCCCTATTATGCTTTTCCGATCCCTCAGGCTCATTTTTAATTGTTTTAATTTTATTACTTTTTAAATATGATTTTACATTTTTAATTAAAACAAATATATATACGTATCACCTGCCTCGACACCGACAGGATTCGAAGCTGTGCTCGCCAGATTGATTGTCACACGCGTTAGCCAGTGTGCCATTGCCACTTGCATGAAATGTGTCGAATGCTGCACTTAAGCGACAGATGTTAAACTGTAGAATTTGTAGGTACTTGTAGTTAGTTCGGAACTATCGAAATTGTGCCAATAAAAAAAAATTTAGTACTTGTTCGGAACTATCGAAAATGTAGTGCAGAGGGTGACAATTGACACCGCCTAGGACAGCGCCGTGTTAAATTCGCCAGTTGATATCATGCAAAAGAGGTTTAGCTCGCACTAGTAGTTGCGAAAAATGCACTAGAAGCGACCTAGTTCGCAACTAGAGATTTTCCCTACAGGGACCATACGAAAACTAACACTGTCAAAAATTTTTGCAAAGAAATTGTATAAAAGAAATTTTAAAAGTGCTAATTTTCGTATGGTACGACGATATATCCCTATATATCACTCTATATATGTATGTATGTATGTTCCAGGGCCGCCGAGAGAAAATCCGGGCCCGGGGTCAAAATAACTACGGGCCCCTATACTAAATGAACAAATTCTCAAAACCAAAATTCAATGAATATATAGTTACGAACTTTAATTTATCTATACATTAATACAGATCAAGTAAATATGTTTACATAGAAATATACATATTTGGGTGGGTCAAATGTATTGTCAAAAGGCACATCCAGTTTCCGAATCCATGGGTCATACTGAGTAATATTGTCCAAGGGACCATAGGTCTGAATGAATTCTGTTTAAATACATATTGCTTTATTTGTATGAAATAAATTTCTTTAAATTGGAATACAAATATTTGTTGGTAATAATTTAGTATATCAAAAGACTGATTCTGCTGAACGCTTTAGTGAAACAGCAATCGAATTCAACTGTACGAAGCACCAAAGCAAATTTTAGCTTCGCAAGCTTTGTTTGTTTTCGGCGTATCGCTGTTTACATACATACATACACGTACATATGTATATGGGCATTACCTGGGCGTTTCGGACGGTATGTTCGCACGATTTTTTGAACTTTTGAGGCAGAAATATCGCGAAATATTGTATAGTTTTATGATAAAGGGAAAGATCTGTTTAATTCATTTAAATGCCTAGAACTCTCTTCTTCATCATCGGCATCTTTACCTTCTTTACTTGGTACGACGGGTGATTCCACTTCTGGACCACGTAATGTGCCAATGTTGAAAAATCTTCAGTTAAATCCTGTACAACCACAGGAGGAACTTATTGACTTAGCTTCACCGAATCCGCATACTGTGGGGTCTTGTTCTACAAAGGACTCATCTTCTAATTCTAGGTCTTCTAATGCACCTCTCGAAAGTATTACGGTACAATCAACTATGCCCGAAACGACTGAACCAATTGTTAATAAGTTGGTTGTCGTTCCTCCGAAGAAATCAATATTCGTATCTAGGTTTGATAAAGACACAACCGCGGATGATCTAAAGGGCTATATTTCGTCCAAAATCTCTACTGGAAATATTTTTATCAAAAAATTCAACTTTTCATACACAAGAGACATTTCTTCTTTTAAAATTGATGTATCTCCTCAAGATTATCAAACTTTACTGAACAGTTCATTTTGGCCACCTGGTGCTTTTGTTCGCGAGTTTGAAAACAGGCCTAAAATACATGGTCACAATACGGCGAAAATTTCTCGTACTGCTTCAAAAAACTGAGTATAACCTTAAATTCCGCATTAAATATTTTCTATCAAAATGTCAGGGGCCTGAACACCAAATTAAGTG
Source organism: Urophora cardui (assembly GCA_960531455.1). Classification (NCBI taxonomy): domain Eukaryota; kingdom Metazoa; phylum Arthropoda; class Insecta; order Diptera; family Tephritidae; genus Urophora; species Urophora cardui. Next base: position 49,495,377 of record OY482673.1, read on the forward strand.
ATTTTTATTTAAAAACGATTGACTGCGTCTATAATGTAATTTCTTTTACCGAAACATGGCTTAAGCCTCATGTTTTCGATTCTGAAATCTTTTGTAACCATTATCAGGTGTATAGAAATGATCGCGTAAACAGAATCGGCGGTGGTGTCTTGTTTGCTGTAAAGTCCTCATTACATTCTGAGGTGGTCAGTACACCTAATATTGGTGGTGTGGAGTCGATTTGCATTCGAATTAAGCAAGGAAAGGATTGGATTTATTTATTTGCTTGCTATATCCCGCCAGCCTGCAATATAAGCGTGTATATGGAATTAGCATCTGTGCTTAAAGATGTACACGCGCTGATGAACTCCTCTGACTCTATGCTTGTGTTAGGCGATTTTAATCTTCCGTGCATTTCGTGGAGCGTTTCAGAGGAGAATATTATTCCGAACTCATCGAGATCGGACATGAATAGCTTTTTCGATCAGATTGCCGATCTTTCCCTCAACCAGGTGAACATATTTCAGAATGCGTACGGGACAATCTTAGACTTAGTTTTTGTAGATGATAGCTCTAAGTATGTCCTTCACTGTCGCTGTGACCCTCTTGTTCTACCGGAGGACTTATACCACCCTTCTCTAGAGATTACATACGAAATTGTAAACAATATTAATGGCTGCATTTCTAGTTCAGCTAACACAAGTACATATTATAATTTTTCCAAGGCCAACTTTAAAAAACTTAATCATGAGTTAGCTAGTTTAACATGGCCAAAATTCAATAACGATGTCGAGCAAAACGTTTTACTTTTTAATAAAATTATTCATTGCCTATTTGAAAAACTTGTGCCTAAACGTGTTCGTGAGTACAGTGAGCCAATACAACCTTGGTTCACAAAAGAGCTTAAAACTTTAAAAAATAAGAAATCCCGATTTTTCAAATCATACAAGAAATCGGGCTTGCATGCCGACTACTTAAAGTATGCTGAGCTTAGACGCCAATACTTTGTGTTAAATAAAAATTGCTATAGAGCTTATATACGTAAAATTAAGTCTAATTTTATTCGTAATCCAAAATCGTTTTACAGTTTCGTAAACTCCAAGAGAAAAGTTAATGGGTTTCCGTCTGCTATGAGATATCAAGACAACACTTCAAGTGATAGTCAAGAAATTTCCAAACTTTTTGCACAATTTTTCAAACATAATTATTCCAACATAGAAGAACTTCCATTTCGTAACTATCCATATCGATTATCTCCTAATACATCAATTTACAAACCATATATATCTGCAGAGGACGTGTTGTCAGCCTTATTATCATTAAAAGAGTCATTTAGTTATGGTCCTGACCAGATACCAACATGCTTTCTAAAAAAAATGTGCCATAAACCTGTTTAAACCACTAACTGCATTATTCAATAGTTCCTTGGAACAAGGCATTTTCCCTATGCTATGGAAAGAGTCATTCATTATCCCCCTTCATAAAAGCGGGAGTAGGTCCTCCATAGAAAATTATCGAGGTATAGCAAATATTTCGGCTATTCCTAAATTATTTGAAGCAATAGTTACCAATAGATTGTCTCATTCAACGTCCTCATTAATTTGTGATTCACAACACTGGTTCTGTAAGGGTAAATCAACGGTCACAAACCTACTGGAGTTTACCACTAGTATTTCTAATGGATTTTCTCAAAACTTGCCCACTGATGTTATATACACGGACTTCAGCAAAGCATTTGATAAAGTCAATCACTCCTTGCTGATTCTTAAACTTGATCTTCTTGGCTTTCAGCCCAGCCTCTTGCAATGGATATCTTCATATCTTTTAAATAGAACACAAAGGGTGATTTTCAAAAATGCTTACTCGTCTATTATTAATGTTACTTCAGGAGTTCCTCAAGGCAGTCACCTTGGCCCGATTCTGTTTTTGCTATTTATTAACGATATAACTACTACAATTAAACACTCAAAAATTTCATTGTATGCGGACGACGTAAAGCTTTTTAGATCAATCTCTTCATTTGATGATAGAACTTTGCTTCAGGAAGATTTAAATTCCTTAGTTTCTTGGTGTGACACTAACTTAATGCCACTTAACCTCAATAAATGTAAATTCATGCGCTTTTCCCGGAAAACCGTACAGCCAGCTTCTTATGCAATAAATGGCTTTGGCCTCGAACAAGTAAATGAGTTTGTGGATTTAGGTGTAATAATGGACTGCAAACTTAGTTTTAACATTCATATTAATGCTACAGCAAATAAGGCAAGAGGTGTCTTAGCGTTTGTAAAACGTTGGTCAAAGGAATTCAGCGACCCATACATAACTAAAACACTCTTTACAACTTTAGTAAGACCTATATTGGAATATGGTTCCATAGTTTGGAATCCATACTATCAGATTCACTCTGATCGCTTAGAGTCAGTCCAAAAACAGTTTTTGCTTTTTGCTTTAAGAAATTTGCCTTGGGATTCTGGTTACAATCTTCCACCGTATACTAGCCGTTTAAAACTCCTTAATCTTCCGACTCTTGCAAGTCGACGAGAAATGTTAGGGGTAATATTTATCGTTAAGCTCTTGAATGGCTTAATTCTTTCTCCTTTCTTGCTAGCTGAAATAAACTTTAACATTCCTTCTCGTTCAACAAGACACTTCAACCCTATCTACTTAAAGCAGTGTAAATCAAACTTTGAATTAAATGAACCTTTCCGGGGTTTATGTAAGAGCTTTAATTCCTATTCCAGCTTTTTAGATATTTCGGACTCACTTTTCATTATAAGGGAAAAAATACTGTGTTATCTTAACACATAGTAGCGATTATTCTTTTATAATTCTCAAGACTAACTTCAATTGTACTATACTCAGCTGATGATTATATTTCTCTGTAGCTGAGCAGTTTAAGATCTCGACGCTTAACAAACTCCTGCCACTCAACACCTCGGCATTTTATGTAAATAAAAAATATCCGTACGTCATGCGGGTGCGCCTCTCGTGCGGTCGGGCGGGATTGGAGAGCGTGGGTTATTATTATTATTATTATTATTATTTACGCCACGGATAATGATTAAAGTATGTTAGCGACAGAAATTTAGTTTAATGCCTCTGTTTTAGCTACTTTTATAATATGGACGTGTTTTTGTAGCGTCCGGAACGCAGTTTAAGTGGCTTACACAGAGGCATTAAACTAAATTTCTGTCGGTAACATACTTTAGTCATTAGCTGTGACCTAAATCTTTCCTTTTATCATAAAACGATACAATATTTCGCGATATTTCTGCCTCAAAAGTTCAAAAAATCGTGCGAACATACCGTCCGAAACGCCCAGGAAATACCCATTTCGCTGTATAAGAATTTGCATCATACCGAATTTTTCTGTTGCAATAGAAAACGAATTCAAATTTATGCTGCAAAGTCGACGCCAAAAACCAACAATTCCTTAAGTGGGATGCAGACACGTTAAGAGATTTATAAAATTTGTTGAAATTTAAAATGATTGCTATCTACGAAAGGTGATTAAAGGTGTTGTTTGTTTATTTTCTGTGGCAAAAACTTGGATATCATTTTGAGATTCCCGGGCCCTCTAAAGCCCGGGCCCGGGGCAATTGACCCCCTCAGCCCCCCCATCTCGTCGGGCCTGGTATGTTCGCAGCTAAATCTATTGACTACATTATATGTAAGTATGTAAATCTGTTGTTAATTATAACAATTTCATAAGTTGCACAAATTCATTTGAATAAAGCTTACAATACAATCAACAATCAGCATTCAACAGACAACCGTTTAATATTTAATAATAACAATTTGGCTTGAATTGATTTTCGACGAATTTGTGCAAGATTGTGCTTTGATTTTTGTTATGCTGCTTATTCGTATTTGCATATATGGCTACATATTATTGGGACCATCTAGTGCTTTCTGCGAGGAGTGCCACATAATCCCCAATAACAAAATCCCCAAAAAAAAAATCCCCAAAATCAAAATCCCCAAAATCAAAATCCTTAAAATCAAAATCCCCAAACACGAAAACCCCATATTTTTTCGGGGATAGCGTCACAAAATCCCCAAAAGATGACTAAATAAACAACATTGAAGATCATATTTAAAAAACCGCATGCCGAGTCTTATCTGGGCTCTGATACGTAATAACATATTCATATGTATACATACATATAATAATATAATATAATATAATACAATGGCGCTATTATAACTCTGGCGAGTTTTATGGCCGAGCTTCTCTCCCAATTCGAGGTGTGATCCTTTTTGTTTTTCCTACTAATTGGGTGGACCTACAGTTTTATGCCGGCTCCGAACGGCGAATGCATTTTTTGTGAGAAGCTTTTTCATGGCAGAAATACTCTCGGAGGGTATGCCGCCCACTGCCGAGAGGTGACCGCTGCTCTTAAAAAACCCAATAATTGGATTTTTACTAATTAGAAAAATTGTTTTGGTGTTTTGCTCGGACCGTGGTTTGAACCTGAGACCTCTGGCACAGCAGGCGAGCACTCTACCCACTGCACCACAGCGGCCACATATAAAATACATATATATCCTTGCAAAAATTCGGAGTACTCCATTCGCTAATCCATGGAGTGCTCGCTATGGACCAACCGAGTACTTATTATACCGAATACATTTTTGACCCAATTAAAAAATGTCGAAATGAGTAAAATTACCGAAAAAGGCCGAAATTTGTATACTTACATTTTTATCGCCGCCGCTGAAGGGTGTACTACGCAGAAGGACATCACCGTGGCGGTAGCCACTGTTAGGGCACACGTCCGGACGGATGGCGTAGCCCAGGGTTATTTTTTATAAGCGTGGCCGAAGGCCGCCAACGCAGAAAACTGTTCTGCGCAAAAGCACTGTGGACCGGGCCATAGATATTACTCAGGGAAGAGAATTCTGCCGGCTGAGAGTTATTTTTTTTTATTTTTTATTATTGATGTGATCGAGCTTCCATAAGTTGGGCTATTTTTTAATGATATATTAGAAATTTTTCCAAATTTTTACATGATTAAAATTCGGTATTTTTTGCTTCGACATTTTATCATTCGACATTTTTTTCGGTCTTTTTTTATTCGGCATATTTAGTTTTGACATTAAAATTTTCGACATATCGTACCAGACCCCATATAATCCAATGATTTTTGCAGGGATGTACATACATACGTATTTACGTATATACGAATGTATGAACATTAGGCCAGGTTAATTAATCACAAAGATATATCCTGCAATCAAATTATATTTTTGAATAATAACTCTTCCATTTATGCAGCTAAATTTCTCTGAAAACGGCTCGATTTTAATTTTAATTTCATATTTGGATTCAGTAAAAAAATTTGATTTTGTCTGCACCTGGGCATATATTCTTGAGCGTAATAACCGTAATTTAATTTCCCATTGCTTACTTTATAATCAACGAAGTTTGTATTTATTTATGTTATGTATGTATGCAAATATGTAATCATAAGTTATTGAGATGAATTTATTAAAACATTTGTGAAATCATCACGGATACAATTTCTTATGAGTTTCAGTTTGAGAAATAATGTCCAATGTAGAATTCTCATATTCAAATCGCGGCGATTTCTAACCTAATTTTAATTTATTTCACACAGAATATGGGGATTTTGTGTTTGGGGATTTTGATTTTAAGGATTTTGATTTTGGGGATTTTGATTTTGGGGATTTTGATTTGAGGATTTTGATTTGGGGATTTTGATTTTGGGGATAACGTGGTAAACCCCTTTCTGTGCCCTGCATTTACACAGCACTTTTGCTTCAACTCTGCCAACCTTCGTTTATAAGCGCAGCAATACATGCTTTTGTGTCGTCTAAATAGTAATGATAATTGAATACTTTATAAGTATATTTTAATTATGCATTTAGCAAAAATAAAGACTATGTGAATGTATGTATGTAGGTATATGTCTGTAAATACATTTGTCTACACACTAACATCGGTAAACTACAATATTATTGCAATTAGTATAAACTTTATATGTTAATTTAAAGATTGTGCTTCTAGCTAAATTAAATACATACAAAATTTCACAAAATAATTTCTTTGTTGTTGAGTATAAATAAACGAACAAATTGTGTGAGTGCACATTAATGAACATTAGATTATTAATTAGTTACAATGCGTCTAATTGGATATATGTATATGCCAACTACATACACAAAAATTTGTATTACTATACTAAATATGCAATTACATACATTTGTATACATAAAGTATGTTTATATAACTATGTATATCTATATGTATTTGTCTAATAACTGACGGCTATCTGACCTGTGGCTTAGAGTCTTTGATTTACAAGCACATTTGCAGCGCCAATTGTTGCTGTATGCATGTACGGATGTATGTAGTACTGGTCCTGGTTCCGTTAGCCATTAACGATCTTGTGGAACTCCATTATCTTAGTTGATTTTCGAACATTTATGTTAAATAAAGATGCACTCACATTGTGTTTTTTTATGCCTTTGTGTTGAACATCTCTTTTCTTATGCATGTGATTCAGCGGCAATTCTATACAAGGCGTCTTTTGCAAAAATTGTTTAATATATACATACATACCTACCTAGTAGATACATACAAAAATTTGTATGAAATAAATTACTTAGATCTTATGGGATATATGCTGCAGTCTAACCACAGCTAAACAATTTCATCCTCTGCTTGGAAATGTTGTTAACATTGATGATAAAATGCATGAAAAAATGATATTGGATGTACATTAGAGCGTATCGCCAAAAAAAGTTTAAAATGTTCCCCCCTGGTTCGAATGTTTACTTGTTGGAGATTTTAGAAATGGAAAAAAATTTTTAGGCACCCTGTAAAAACAGCGAAATTCGTTTTTTGGTTATAACTTTTCTATTTGGTCTTTGATTTCAACGAGCAATATATTGTTGTAAAGGTTTTAACCCTTGTCATATTTCCTCCATATAAGCCATTAACCTGCGACACCAACTTTAGCTTTCATTCCAATTTATTTAAAACCAAGGCCCTGTATTAAAAAAAAATGTTTGAATAAAGTAAATATAGCCTTGAATATAATTTTGACATCATTATATGAGTAAAAAGAGTATTACCTATTAATATTAGGTCTGTTTAATGAACAAAAAAAGCGCAGAGCAGGTTAGAGCAGAGCAGAGTAGGGCAGCTATATAGTACATCATACACTCAAATGGTCGATTGGAGGTCATTTAGAATTACAGAGCCACCATGCTTGCAATTTTATTCTGATACGGACTTGCAGGAACTACAAAATTTTAATGATGTTATAAAAATACCTGGTTAATATTTCCAAACAGCAGTGATTGATACTAACTATAACCTATTAATTTAATTAGATTTTCTATGCCATTCTCAAATACTGAGCGAAGTTGCCAACGAGGAACGCCTAGGTTATATATTCGCTAAACTAATTAGGCGAGAACATTACAGCAAATTAGATCCAAGGAAAGATTTAGCATAAATGCATTATATTTAATTCCTCACTATATGCATGTAAATATTCTTTTTTTTTCTTACTTTTCAGAAAACGATTTTTTTTGATTTCGTACTTTTGTAAATAGTAACGTAGATATTATATTATATATGTATGTATGTTTGTGCAATCCGTAGATGTGCTATCTACATATAACTACTTAAGCCATTTGTCTCTTTTCTTTTCTTTTTTCTATATACATATGTACGTATTGTTCATCTATTTTATCTTCCTACTTTATCTCTGTCTACACAGAGCCAAAAAGTTCACCTATAATCAAAGAGACTGCCATCTAAAAAAGCTATTTGGCCAAGGAGAGCGAGAGGAGACAAAATTGAGGAAATTTTTGCTAGAAAATCTTCTAGATTTTAGCTTGAATTTCTTCTTAAATTTATTGAAAACGATACCGTCTGAAAACGAGGAGATAACTTCTTATTTATTAATTTTTTATGTCATTTTGTCAAAAAAATTAAATTGTTAGAAGAAATCTGCTTGTTTTTATGAGAAAATTTTTATAAAGCAAATCAATAAGGACATCCTCTAATTTTTACTAGAACCTTTTTGAATTTATTAAAAAGGAAAACTTTTTATTTTTAAAAGAGCCCTTATTAATTAAAATTTTGCTATAAACGTCTTAACGTACGCACATATGTATGGATATACTCGTACATACTAGAAATATGCATAACAGTTATTGCATCAGCCACTTTTTATGTATGTATGTGTGCAATAACATGTTCAAGAAATTAAAAGGGAGAACTTTTTATTTTTAAAAGAGCTCTTATGTGTTTCCTCCGTTCGCCAATTTCACTACGGCTTTGCACATTTCTACAATTCTCAAACGATTAGTGAAGCACTTGGTATAAAGAGTTTATTATGTCCATCTGCACTTATATGAAATGAAATGTTGCCCTTTGTCTGAATAGGAAAATACTAGTTGACTAATTATGTTTTCCGATGAAAATCAAGATTCTCTTCTTAATAATATTAAACAGGGTTTCTTCTTAATTTTACAGGTTATCTGCTAAATTTATGTGAAAAGGTTTCCATGTTTATTCTAGGAGCCATCTTCTTAATTTTATATAAGAGGTTTTCATCTTAGTTTTATAGGTTATCCATTAAATTTTACTGAAAATGATTTCATCTAAAATCCACGGGTTATCTTCTTAATAATATTGAAAAGGTTTTCATATTAGTTTTACAGATTATCTACTTAGTTTTATTAAAATGAGATATCCAGTCATAATAAGACGGGCATCTTATTGGAGAGAAAGCATAGAGAAATCCGCTAAACTTTGTTCTGATTTACAGGGCATTTTAGGTGGTCTTTTGGCTCTGTGTACCAATAATGTTATATTATTTTATTTATTTTTTTTTCTTGCTGTTTTTTTCACTTTTTTATCACTTTTTGTATGTATAGGTATATACAAAAAACAAATTTCGCTGTTTTTACAGGGTGACAAAAAATTAATTTTTTTTTAAAAAACCTCATAAGGTAAGTGTTCAAACTGGGGCCGAATATTTTCAACATTTTTCCCCTCCTTACACCGTGATATGCTCTAATGTACATACATCAATCTATACTAAATTTTTAAGAGAAAGATATGCATATTGCCAAAGCTATATATCAGTTTTAGTAAAGCAATTCTAAACGAATTTCTAAAAAAGAGCCTTAAGAGAAATTTGATGAAAAAGACAACAGTGGACTTACTAAGAATACCGAAAAATGGTTTAAATATTCGATATAGTGTCCGCTAAGAAACAAGGTATTTGATATAAGAAATTAATACACTTGGAAATCTAATCGACTACTTTTCTGTGCCGAAGAATAAAGCATTAAAATCTTTATAGCTGAAAAAAAGAATCACACTTTTAACTTGTATACATATGTATCTGCAAGCGTTTATTAATCAATTATTATATTAATTATAATTATCTTTTGATTTTCCATATCAATTTCATAGTTTTCTTAAATTTAAAACATTTCGTTGAATATACAAACATACAATATACTTATGTATGTAAGCGGCATTATATTTAAATAAGCAAGCAGATTATGTAAATCTTAATTTGATTGCAGTTTTTTACGCATTTCATAAATACAGCAGCACAAAATCACAGAATATATATATATATATATATGTGTATGCGTGTGTGTGTATATATGCATATTAATAATATATAATGTATATAAGTTTAAATTGTTTGCGCGCGCGTAAATTTATAATTACCTTGAATGCCTGTAACCGTGTGTGTATTTCTGCCTTTATGATGTGTGTGTCTTTATTTATATTTTTTTTTATTTTTTGTTGTTGCTCAAGGTAATTCGTTTGCATTTGAAGCAGATTTGTTATTAAGTACCTTATTCAATAAAATTAATTTTTTTATATTATTATTGCATTTCAACATAAAATATTATTTCTATTTATCAAATTTATTTTGATTTATGCAAATTGCTTATGTATGTATGGATATGCATGTGTCTGCATAAGCGTTGTAGAAATGCAAAGAGTTGAAGCTTTCATAATTAATTAATTTGTTAATTTGTTTTTTTTTTTTTTGTATAGCCATGTATATTTGTTACATTTCTGTTCATTAATTAGTCAGCTAAACCTTAATGCGCTCTTAGGCATAACTTAGCTTTTTTCCATAGATTTGCTACCATTTGAAAGCTTTTAAATTTTATGTACTTAGCTAGATAACACTAATTTGCTAATTTCTCATAGAAGTATACGTAATTCTTCGATGGAAAATGTTTAAATCGGTGTCTGCAAGCTTACACAAAAATTATGAAAATTCGAGAAAACTTTTTGAAAATTTTTGAAATTTCCCCGAATTTTCAGAATTTTTGTGTAAGCTTGGAGACACTGATTTAAATATTTTCCATCGAAAAATTACATATACTTTTATGAGAAATTAGCAAATTAGTATTATCTAGCTAATGAATTTTATGCATCTGTAGCATTTTGTCCATTCTTTAATGGAATTGGGGCACCTCCAAAAGCTCCAATTCACTCCGCCCTAATGTACATGCAGATGTAAGTAACCACGAATACAGGTATATGTGTATAGCATTTTCAGGTGAAATGAAACCTTTTCAAGCCAAGTGAAACTTTTTCCAAGTCAAGTGAAACGTTTTTCAATTGAAATTAAACTTTTTTCTATTGAAATAAGACTTAAAAAGATTTCATTTCAATTGAAGAAAGTTTTATTTCACTTGAAAAAGGTTTCATTTCAATTGAAGAAAGTTTTATTTCTATTGAAAAAGGGGTCATGTCAATTGAAAAAAAGTTTCACTCGACTTGAAAAAACTTTCACCTGACTTGAAAAAGCTTTCATATGACCTGAAAATGCTATATATGCACATTTACCAAAATAATCGGTACTCGTTGATGCTAATAAATTTAATTTGTATTCCTTCCCTTCCTTTCATTTTTTTTAATAAACCACTTTTTATTGCATAAAAAATTTGGTATGTGTGTAAATAGAAATGTGTTAGCTTGCAGCAGATATTAAATATTTTAGCATATAGTAATTTTTTGCAATTTCTTATTGAATACTTTAGTTTTAATTTTGTTTTTAAATGTAAGCCTTAAAAATACATTATTGTATGTATTTTGCAATATACTTATGTATATAATATATATGCATGTGTACTTATATTTGTTTGTTCGCTTTTTTCGAGTTTCGCAGAAAAAATGGATGGATAATTCATTTGGTTATAATTTTTTTTTTGTTTTGTATAAATATTTTATTAAAAACGTTTGCTTTAACTAACAAATTCGGAGTAAGAAATATAATAATATCAATGTGATCTTGATTTTTTCCTCCATTTTTTAATTTACGTGTTTGTATAAGTAAAATATTTTTTTTAATTGTAAAGCGGGTATTTAAATTAAAATCGTGCCGATAAAAACAAATAAGCAAATATTAATTGCATATGCTGCATCATACAAAATGAGATTATTAGCTCACCCCAACCCACTCGTTCTAGCCCTGACGGCAAGACCAACTAATTTCACACGCCTGAAAAGAAAATCTTTTAAAGATCTTTATTGCTGCACTACAATAAATGGATGCGCTACTGAGAGCAATCCATACATGCCCACCATGTTTATTAAGTCATTATTAATTACTAATTACTTTTAACGCCCTTTTTCTCAACCTCCGGTTAACCTAACTACCAGCTAAACAACATTATGGACTTAATCAAACGCATACATGTAACATGTAGTCGATAACGCAGTCGATATTTTAACCGGCACTTAAACTTCCGCTCAGCGTTAAACGGAGGTTAGGAAACGGCCATACTAATGGAAACTGAACACATACATACAAACAAAAGTTGAAAAAGAAAGCTACAAGTATATTCCACTGTTATATAAAACATAAATTTAACCAAACCAGATTAAGGGCCGTTTACTCAACCTCTGATTAACGTTAACCGGAGGATAAAGGTCCGGTTAAGTAATGTACTGCGTTATCGACCACATGGTAAATGTATGGCTAGATGAAGTCGATAATGATATTTAACCGGACTTTGACCGTGGTTAGCCTTAATCAGAGGTTGAGTAAACGGTCCTAAGAAAAGTCTGATTAATTTATTTGAAAAGACAAAATAAATTTGCAATTGTAACTAAATTGTGTTATCAAAGATAGCAATACCTAATAATTCGACGAATAATGAACTAATGAGATATATAAACCCGACTATCTTTTGGGTATATGAATATATATTTACGTCTTTAAATATCAGGAAATAAACGGTGCTAGTTTATGTTATGAGAAAACCCTACATTTCCCAATAAAGCTTGGAGTACACTACCTTATCTTATCTGGTTTGGATTCAAACTACAGGGTGTTTATCGTTTCGTTTTAGTCGATTACATACATACATGTACGAGTATATATTTTTCTATGCTAATGCAGATTATAATGTGACTATTTTTGTCCAGTAAATACTATATAAACGTACACTACGATTACAACTACATACATATTGTGTATATATTTTCTGGTAAACATGTTGATTTTAATAAGAGTGGTTATGCTATGAAACTGGACTGATATACGAGTTTCATACGATTGTTTTTGCGTTTTATTAATGTGTCTAGAGGGAGCAAAAAAGTACAGAAAAAAATAAAAACCAAAAATTTTGCGAAAAGAAATCTCATTAAAATAGGTATTATACAAACGGAAATGCAGAGAATAAATTGTGAAGCATTTAGCGTAAAAGAAAATTGTGAAATCTGGTTTGAAGAACACACGAGTTATAAGGAAGGGGCCATGGAGAAAAAAATTGTGATTGTGTTTTCAGTCCGTCCGTTTTTTTTTTTTTTTTTCAAAATATCGATATATTCGATTAAAGTTTAGCTGTAAATCGTTCGTTTTATGATAACTAAATACATACTCTGAAAAAAAAAACCTTTTAAATCGAAAGACTTTTGTAGTTAAATCAACAACTTTACGCAGTTGAAATGTGCCCAACAACACTCTTTTATTGTTTCAATGGTGCGAACGTTATTGATTCAATTACTTTCGTATTAAAGTCAACAGCGGAAACTGTTGGATCAAACACGTTTGCCTTTAAGTTAATAACGGAGACTGTTCGACAAATTTGTCGCCTAAAAATAAAATTTTGTTTACATTTTTCCCTGCATCTTCTCTCTATCCGGATGCCAACTACAAATATGTGGACTACGCTTTTTCTCCTCTTCTTCTCCCTTTCTTCGCCTTCATTGCTTGATACCTTTATTTCTTATTCTTTTTATTCTTCTGTTTCTTCTTTATTTCATATTCTTCTCCGGATTCGAACCATGATATCAAAATGAAATTCAATTCAATGGCATCACATAGTGGAATATTGAATTTTAGTGATCCTTTTATACTTCCCCTTTCCGAAAAATAATCTAAGAATTATGTATATGAATAATTGTAAAAACAAAATAAAAAAAATTGTCTCATTATGGTTTTTGTTGGATTTCTAACAAAAAATGTTTTCTCACAAAAAAAATTTTAACAGAAGCGATTTTTTGAATCAACAAACCCCGTCTTTGAATTAACTACGGAAAGAAGTTGGATCAAAAACTTTGCTGTAAAACAAATACCTCTGAATCAAAGACGGAGATTCAACAGCGGAGAGTCGTTGATTTAACTACGGGATTTTTTTCAGAGTACATCTTGCAGAAAAATTGCCAAGATTTCTAAAAAGTATTGCTGGTGTCAAGGTCCTAGAACAACCTTAAAATTTAACTAGGCTATTCTGGCAAATGTTTTTCGAAAGTAAAAAAAAAATTTTTTTTCTCGAAAGATAGTTGTTTTGGAAAGACAGTTACCAGAATAGCCCTTTAAATTTAATGTGGGAAACTACTATGAAAAAAATATACATTGAATTGTTCTAACTAATTTATACCAGACCTGTTAAATTCCGATTAGGATTAGTAATCAATTAAATTGTTTTGTTTTTTAATTGGTAATCATTATTTTAATTCTTTTGCTGAAAAAAAGTAATTTTAATGATTACCATTAAAAAAAATCAAAAAAAAATCAAAAAAGTCAAAAATAATCATAAAAAATCAAAAATAATCAAAAATAATCAAAATAATTTTTTTTGATTGTTTTTGATTATTTTTGATTTTTTATGATTATTTTTGATTTTTTTTTGATTTTTTATGATTTTTTTTTTGATTTTTTTTTATTTTGTTTGATTTTTTTCAATATTGTTGTAAAGAAATTTGGATACGCATGCACATAAGTATTCAGGTAGGCATGTATGTTTGGTCAGAGAGGCATAAAGTTTGTTTGTACAAATGTATGCGAACGCATATTAAAGTACGTAACCCTGCAGTAAATATGGGGACAGGTGTATCCAAGTCATTGTGTATTCTACAGCGACAACTGCACTAATTAAAATGTCGACAAATTTAGAAGTACAAAATTTGTATAGACCTTGGCTCGTTCGAAGTTTTTCGTACTAGATACGGATACAAACCCTTCCTACACCTTGGGAAGATTCATTTTTATGTTCAGTATAAGGACAGGGAAGAGCGAATAAAGAATTCTGATTATGACAGAGATTATCTTTACGTAAATCTATTTGCAACATAGCAAATCGTCTACTGCGTAGGCATGCGAAGACGAATACAAATTCCCAAATAATCCTATTTGAGGAACAATGTCGGAACGTAAGTACATAATATTTCTGCCTTTTAGAAGAATACAATAGGGCAATAACTAGGGCTGAAACGGTATGGCGTATGATGAACAATAAATACAACTTATATGAAATTAAGAATTTTTCCTTTTTTGAAAAAATTGATGAAGTGTGAAACAGACAAAGGAAATACAACTGTGCTAATGGAGGAAGAGGAATACACCGCAAAAACAGGTCAACTAATCAAAGAAATGGGCTGCGGAGTGATGAGAAAAGACCCAACGGAAGAATACCAAATGGCAATAAAGCGTGCAATAAAACAAGCGAAAAATATAAGAGACAGCAAAGTAGCCTACACTCTCACAGCAATGAATCCATCTGCCCCATCACTGATCTCACTACCTAAAATCCACAAAACAGGAACACCTTAAATCGGCACCAGGATATAGACTTTCAAAACATCTAAATATGCTACTAGCAATCAAAAACACATCGGAACTAGTCAACAAACTAAGAATTCTGAACGTACCCAAGGACTCAAAACAGGTATCACTTTACGTGAAGGATCTATACCCCTCGATACCAAAGACAGAAATACTAAAAGCTCTAACTAAAATACTGACAGAGAAAACGAACAAAGACATTGCAACAGAAATCGTAAATACGCTGAAAATAACCCTGGACCAGAATTATTTCAAATTTGGCAATAAAATATACAGACAAACTCACGGAAAATGCAGAAGGAGGCATGACAGATCCACCAAAATATAACCGCTATGATGAGGATCATGAGCTGAGTCGTTTGTATAAACGCAAACTAATCCCTCATTTTTTTGAGATATCTACTTGAAATTTGGTACTTGGGTGACTTCTTAAGAGAAATTGGACCACTATAACATATAGGTCCCATACAACGGATTTTTCAGATTTAGACATTTTGGACTATAACCTCTCCATAAATAACACACATAATTCACTGTATAAATTAATGAAAATGAGACTATGTATCGCTTCTTTTCCTCATTCATGAATGTCATAAAGTCTCGATACAGTCGAAGACAGCGCAATATTAGTTGCTTTTCATTGTATACCTAACTACGAGAAATTCTGTATTAAAGCCCAATTTATGAGTTAGTACAACAGCGAATGTTACACTAAAATGTTTGATTTGGCCACTTTAAACAATTTTTCATAAAGATAAATAATTAGATATAAACGTGCATCGTACCATGTACGGTCAATGACAAATTAACAATAATTCCAAGCCTGTAAGATATGTATAAATGTGTATGCCTCTCTGCACAAATATACGAGGAGGAAGCATATAGAGCCTTTATCCTGTTAGTGTGGGACTTTAACCGCACTACACCACCTACGCTCATCGTAGCGAACCCCCCGGTACTACCATCAAGATACCGTCGGGAGTCTGCCTTAAAAGGCTATATACATACCTGCATACGTACAAATGTGCATATTTCTTTAAACCATATTGATAAAAATTAAAAAAAATCAAAAAAAATCAAAAAAAAATCATAAAAAATCAAAAAAAATCAAAAAAAATCATAAATAATCAAAAATAATCAAAAACAATCAAAATAATTTTTTTTGATTATTTTTGATTATTTTTGATTTTTTATGATTATTTTTCTTTTTTTGATTTTTTATGATTTTTTTTGATTTTTTTTTAATGGTAATTGCAAAATAATCATTAAAATTTGAAAACAATGGGTAATCAATCATTAAATGGACAGTTGAAAAAATAATCAATCAAGCCGGTAATCATTACGATTAATAATCATTATTTAACAGGTTTGATTTATACCAAAGATGAAATAGCACAGTGGATAAATTGTTTTAAACATTTTAGCTTTTTACGTAAAAAAGTAATGTGATTGGGTGAGGCTAATTTCGGGCATATACGTATATATTTTTGTGAATTCTCAATAGAAGGTCTTGTGTACTAAATTGAATTCATACAATTAAAAATTAAAGTAAAATATTGTATATGAAATAGCAATTCTTCGAGGAAAGTGCCGATGCTCTAATTAATACATAAATATATAGATTATATGTATAAATACGGGTATGTGGTACCTATGCATATGTACGTATAAAGCAAAGCTAAAAAACTATTTTATTGAGCTATTTTATTGAGAAAATGACCATCAATTAAAAACCCATTTGGCTATTGTGACGAAAGCCTTTTGTTACTAAAAGGCTTGCCAATTAAAATTCATTTTGTGGACGCGATAAATAAAGAGTTCACAAAATGGTTGCATTTTCCCCTTTTTGACTATATGGCTATGTATCAAATATGTCAGTTTATATCTATAATATATCTGTGTGAGTATATAAATGTGTTTACGAATGTGGTTGTTTCTAATGAAGACTATATTTATTATTTTATATAGTTATGCATTACTAGTATTTTAAATATCATATTGACTAAGACTACAATTGTATGTTTCTTTTTTCACTAACTGCATTATCAATTTCTAGCACAAATCTAGTGATTACGTTTTACGTAACGAAAAGCAAATGGAATGAACCAACAAACGCATGAACGATCGAACAACAACAAACAATGTATAACTATCAATGCTTACAACGATCCTACGAACATTCTCAAGTTAAGAAATTGGGCTTACGTGTAAATATGCATGTGGGTAAGTAAGTTTAAGGACTAAGATATGAAATTAAAATGAATTTAAAATGAGGCTAAGCTAATTCATTGAAGAGTAGAAGATTTCAAGGAGCGAATAGACAACAAAGAAATGTGTGTCCGTTGATTATTTAGTTATGCAGATCAAATTCCCAATGATGCTTTGGTTATGAACTCAAGTTGTATTTTAATCGTTTCCTTATTTTTTGGTTTTTTCTTATTAGGTTAGTTTTTGATTGTGGCAGCTGGTTTTTGGGGGCTAATAGTTATCCGTAGTTTGATGCTCTTAAAAAATTCACTCATTTCAATTTCCACATTTCTATTCATATCTAAGTGCATTTAGTCGTCACACTTCAAAAATTTATATTTCCTATAAATTGTGATTTTATAGCAGATGTACGAGTTAGCGCCGTAGCTAGAGGTAAAGCTAATGCTGCTTGATGTTGATATGCTGCTGTTGGTTGGGAATTGAGTACGTTGGTACTACCAGTGCCGGGCCTACGACTACCAGCCGCCGCCTGTGTTGCCGTACTAGTACACGCGCCAAAACTTCTACCGATTCCACATATTGTTAAGCCTATAACAACAAAGTGAATACAAAAACGAAAAATCATAGAATGCGAAGAAGAAATACATATCGCACCCTAAATCATAAAGGGGCACAACTCAAAATTTTTCTAAATCGAGTTTTTTTCATAAACGGGTATGGGTCATTATTTTACAAATCGTACACGTTTTGGGATTTCATATTTCTGATTCGGCTCAAACTTTTTTTTAAGTTGCTTGCAGGAAATTAGCAAACACCTATATCAGGATTTTGGCAAATTTTTTTTTTATTCAGTGATCTGCATGTGTAAAATTTCGATGGTTAAGCAAACATGCCCACATTCAAAATTCCATATCTTTGGTTCCGCTCGTCGTATCTTATTCATTTTTTTTTTTATTTTGAAGGTAAGAATACTTACTTTATAACTGCGTTAAAGAAATATTTAATTTTACAAAATCAAAGTAATGAATTCAAACTAAATTTTTTAAAGCATTATTACATACTGATCGGGTCAACGAATATTTTCGAAAAAATATATATTATATGCGCTGAACTTTCATCTAAAAAACCCATTTTATTTCAAGGTGGAGACTTTTGTAGTTCAAAAGATATTAACTCATTTCTGACATGACCTCGAGCAGCTTGCCTACGAGCCACTAATAGTGTACCACCAACGTATGCCTGTGTGCATATGTTAACCACCGCATACATACTTATGTATGTATGTGCATGCTCACAGGCACACGTTGGCGGTACACCATTAGTGACACGTAGGCAAGCTGCTCGAGGTCATGTCAGAAATGAGTTAATATCTTTTGAACTACAAAAGTCTCCACCTTGAAATAAAATGGGTTTTTTAGATGAAAGTTCAGCGCATATTATATATATTTTTTCGAAAATATTCGTTGACCCGATCAGTATGTAATAATGCTTTAAAAAATTTAGTTTGAATTCATTACTTTGATTTTGTAAAATTAAATATTTCTTTAACGCAGTTATAAAGTAAGTATTCTTACCTTCAAAATAAAAAAAAATTAATAAGATACGACGAGCGGAACCAAAGATATGGAATTTTGAATGTGGGCATGTTTGCTTAACCATCGAAATTTTACACATGCAGATCTCTGAATAAAAAAAAAATTGCCAAAATCCTGATATAGTTGTTTACTTAAATTGCGAAAAGATTCCAAGAAATAAATTTGGTGCCTTTTAAAAATGTGAAATTTTTTTTTTTCAACAAATCCGTACGATTTGTAAAATAATGACCCGTATACGGAACATATCTCTGGAGATTGCCAAAAAGAACTTTTGAATAACTGTCTCTTTCGACCGAAAAATAACCATTATACCTGGCCCTTTGCCATACGATTGCTTGTAATGAAAAAAAGTTTTTTGGCTCTCCTCAAAATTTTTGAATTTTGAGTTGTGCCCCTTTATGATTTAGGGTGCGATATGTATGTGTGTTGTGAAGAAAGCAGCTAAAACTAAAATCATGAAAACAACGTTTTGCAGTAAACCAACCGCGTGTATTATAATTGTTGTGTAGGCATATTTATTATTGAAATTATAAATAAATTCTTTGGGATAGCTCAGTTAAGAAAAAAAAATTCAAGAAAATTCTAATGCTTCAAAGTAAATGTACGTACCTAAATTTAACTGGTAGAAATAAGCAATCAAATAAAATTTAAATTACATCAAATTATACTGTAGATTAAGATTTATAGAAAAAGTGTGCTGATTTTTATTTTCACGTAAAATATGAGAAGTATATTATGCAATTTTTCATAATGTATGTAGTAAAAAAAAAAATTTATGTACGCAGATCTTAATAATTCTGCATAAAACCTAGAACGGTATGTGGTTTATTTATGTCTTATAGACAATCAAATAATGCTGTTTGCAATGCAACCGTGCAGCAGTTCATATGTCCATTAGGCCGTCTCGCCTTATAGGAACCTACAAAAAAGTACATCGTATGCTCGCCAGTTAAAAGAAATATTATCTCCATATATATATGCAATAACAAAAGGCTACTACTTAGTGTAGACAAATTATTTATAGATACGTCATTATGGTGTTTCTATATGTTCAAATGCCAAATATGTATTTAATAGCGTTTATATTTATTTTCTGCGTTATCTTGCAATTATTTTGCGTTAAAAGCGTTAATCTTTAAATGAAATTCAACTATTCAACAAGTGCACAGCCAAAAATGTGTTTTGAATGTTCTTCGATGGAATCTTTCTTAAAAAGAGTGTGTATAGGCATACGTAGTGTTTATATTCATATCAATATTTTATCATAAAATTCAACACATAATCCTGCTAAACATACATACGTAAATATACATACATATATACGTACAATGAACATATCCACAAAGGAATTTAAGCTAACTTCTCTCAAAGAAAATCGGTAAAAAATTATTTACATAGATGAGTCTGAATAAAGTTTAGTGCGTGCGCCTTGAGTTGCGATTTCTTTGCTACAAATTACGTTCTCATTATTATGTTGTTGCTGCAGTTGTAGCGATTGCCATATAATCGGCTATTAGCATTCGGCTGTCCGGTACAATGCCCATTAAACCAGCTTTTAGATAGTAAGGTATAATTGTTAGGATCACCGCCATCAGGGATTTGCATATTTTTGATTTTTTTAACCCGTTAAGGAATGTGCAGAGTTAGAAAGCGACCGTTCAACCAACCAAATTATGAATGAAATGAAAAGAAATAAAAAAGAAAAGAAAACTGAAGTTAAAAGCAAAATTAGAAATTAAGTGCTAAAAATACTATATTATAGAAAACAAAGTGGACGTGCAGCTAAATAAAAATTAACAAATAATAATAAAATAAATGTTTAGGAGAATGTAGGTACATATGTATGTATGTACATTAGATGCGTTTTTTTGATCTAACATACCCCTCCGGCCACAGAATATGAAAATAGGATGTTGTAGGATAACTAAGCTGATTTTTATTTTTTTTTTAGAAAGAAACTGAGTGGGCTACTCCAAAACAGCGATTTTTTTAAAAATTCCATAATAGGTTTAGATTCATATATGAGAAAACCACAGAATTAAAAATAAAAAAACAAAAGATATATATTCTCATGTAAAATTAACGGCTTAATCGAATGGTGTACTCAGTAGCTTGGATAAGAAAACCTCGATTTCGATCAAATAAACTTTTCTGAAAACAGCATTAATTTGCGCAGATTCCTGTATATTTTGATTAAAAAGAAATTTAAGCTATCTTGAAAATACTAGGGTCCAAACTTGAAAATCCGTGACTAAAAAAAATAAGATTCCACTTTAGGCGATCTTGGTACCTTCTTTATGGCTCGCACTAAAAAACTAAGTACACCATTCGATTAAGCCGTTAATTTGACATGAGAATTTATATCTTTTGTTTTTTTATTTTTAGTTCTGTGGTTTTTTTCATATATGAATCAAACCTATCATGGAATTTAAAAAAACAAGTAAGGAAGCCTAAGTTCGAGTGGAATCGAACATTAGATACTCAGCTGTATGTTTTCATTGTTTGTTTGCGTTTGATGGATTTTATATAAAGCAAGTGCTGCATAAAGTGGGCGTAGCCACGCCCGTTTTCTAAATTTTTATCAGTCATCCAACTAAGCATATGAATATTATTCTTTGTGCAAAATTTCATTCCTTTATGACTTCCAGTTACAAAGATGTCACGATACAAATTCCCAAAGGGTGTTCCAGAAATATCTTTGTTAAAAAGTAGGCGTGGTCATAAACCGATTTGAATAAATTTTTGCATGTCTATTAATACAAGCTATAAAAGTGTATAAACCAAGTTTCGTCATAATATCTCAATTATTTGTCGAGTTATAGGCTAAGAAATCTTGTATATTCCTTTGTCTAAAAAGAGGCGGTGCCACGCCCATTTTCAATGAATTATGTTTATATTTGACAGAGATATCGCTTAAAATGTTTTTATTAGGCCACTTTTTAATACCCATATATAAAAGTGGGCGTGGTCGTCAACCGATTTCGCTAAAATTTTGAACATGTACTACCACAAATAGAAAAAGTGTAACACACCAAGTTTCGTCATACTATATCTATTATTTGTCGAGTTATAGACTCAGAAATCTCGTATATTCCAGCTTCTAAAAAGAGGCGGTGCCACGCCCATTTTCCAAAATTTTTGTGGTTTTAGTTTTATGCCCGCAGTTGCACTCCTGCCATAAAGTTTCAATAATATATCTTTATATTTGACAGAGATATCGCTTAAAATGTTTTTATTAGGCCACTTTATAATACACATATATAAAAGTGGGCGTGGCCGTCAACCGATTTTAACTATTTTCCGTCCAAACGTTTTCCTAAATAAGTAAATCACGCGTACCAAATGTCATCGATATATCTTCAATGGTTTCTGAGTTATGACATATAAAACTTTCAAGGTTTGACCCTTAATAAGTGGGCGTGGCACCGCCCATTTTCCAAAATTTCATCAGATTTCTTCCTAGTGGCCTGAGCTCAACACGTGGGTAAAATCTCATCGCTCCAGCTATATTAGTGACTGAGATACCAAATTTCCGATTTTTTCTATATAGGAAAAGTGGGCGTGGTCATGGTCCGATTTCGCCCATTTTCAATACCAACCGTCCCAGTCGCGATACCAACTTGCATTCCAAATTTCATCAAAATATCTCAATTTTTGCGCGAGTTAGAGTGTTTACAGACGGACGGACAGACGGACGGACGGACGGACAGACGGACGGACGGACATGGCTCAATCGATTTCTCTTTTCACCCTGATCATTTTGATATATATAAGTCTATATCTATCTCGATTATTTCATTCTGTTACAATCCACCGTTATGTGATTAAAACTATAATACTCTGTGTACTAGTACAGCTGAGTATAAAAAAACATATAACTGAATTTGTTGGCGCAGCGACGATATGAGCTATTGGCCAGTTTTTAATTAAGAAAAATTAAAAAATTATAATAATATAATACAATGGCGCTATTATAACTCTGACGAGTTTTATGGCCGAGCTTCTCTCCCAATTCGAGGTGTGCTCCTTTTTGTTTTTCCTACTAATGGGGTGGACCTACAGTTTTATGCCGGCTCCGAACGGTAAATGCATTTTTTGTGAGAAGCTTTTTCATGGCAGAAATACACTCGGAGGGTATGCCGCCCACTGCCGAAAGGTGACCGCTGCTCTTAAAAATTCCAATAATTGGATTTTTACTAATTAGAAAAATAGTTTTGGTGTTTGGCTCGGACCGTGGTTTGAACCCGAGACGTCTGGCATAGCGGGCGAGCACTACCCACTGCACCACAGCGGCCACATTCTAATAATTATTTTATGTGAATTTTATATGAGCTATTGGCCAGTTTTTAATTAAGAAAAATTTAAAAAAATGAGAAATCGTTTCCGTTGAAACTATTTAGGTTTTTATCGTTTGGGCAATTATCAAAATAATTTATGGTCGCAAAATAACGATAATGAAATTGTCGAAATAATATCATTTCGTTGATTAGCGAAAAGAAATTATCATACTAATTTCATTTCGATAATTAGCGTTATCATAACTAAATCTATAATGTTGTAATGCTCGCAATGCCGTCGCCCATCGATGACAGTGGAATTAAGAAGATAATCCAGAAAAACCCTGGCAATCGCTTCCACATTCGTTGACAGAATGCCTGATATTAGCATGGGCTTGTCATTGGAGGGAAGGACTTGCCCACTGCATTACCGCGGAACGTATAAATCACGCAATACCGCAAGGATTCTAGCGAATCGAATAAAGAATACCTTACAGGGAAGCAGAGAAAGAAGGCGAAAAATGTAAGGCATGATGGAAATTTCCACTGAAAATAACTGTATTTATTCCGGTTCATTTTTCGCGCTCCATTCTACTTTGCATTACGTGGAATGGGTAATGGAAGCTCATTCCACTCTGCATTACTGGCAATGCGTGAAAGAAATGATGAACTCGTCAGATGTTCCATGGCAGGGCATTCTGTCATGCCTGACAGGTAATAGCGATGACCAGATTTTTTCTGGGTATGCACGAACTGCTACGATTTGAGCGACAGCTGTGTATATCGTCGCCCGGATAAATTAGTGTCGTATGTGAAATTTGGGCCGAATTGAGTTAATAATACAGTTATACTAAACTAATCAACATCTTTCGAATGGCGGTGTCCGTTTTTTGCTATCTCTTTTAGTTTAAGAGATATTGAGCAGAATTTTGTCGTTGGTGCAAGGTCGCAAGCGATTTCGTCTAATTTCCAATGTGCTTTTAATTGCTGTGAATTATTTAATTTGTTTACTTTTATGAGAAATAAAATACAATA
The DNA here is from genome assembly GCA_960531455.1 of Urophora cardui. Taxonomy (NCBI): domain Eukaryota; kingdom Metazoa; phylum Arthropoda; class Insecta; order Diptera; family Tephritidae; genus Urophora; species Urophora cardui. The sequence continues at coordinate 49,519,566 of OY482673.1, forward strand.
TTTAACTAATTTTAAAAATCTTAAATTTGGTTCAAATTAGATGCACATTTTGTCGTAAGTCATACAAATTTTCCACAAAACTGTTGCTAAAGGTAACATACGACAAAATTTTACTGAAGAAAATCCTTTATAAATTTCAAAATAATAAACAATTAAAATAATTTAAGAGTTTTGTGGCCTAGAAGTGTTCTTTGGAGAAAAACTAATGAGACGTTTTGGAGAAATACAATTCCAAACTTCAAACCTGTTTTCCCAAAAGTCTTTAAATGCAACATACGACATTAATTTATCCGGGCGACGATATATGCGCCTCATGTAGGCAATCTTTTCGTTGATTTACTTCGTTTCAACGTTACGTTATTCATTTATTTTGCATATTTTATAGAAACGCGGCGTGAAACCCAAGGATATAAGCTAGCTTTATATATGAGCATATTGCCGTGGCGTATACGTGACATTTTTGTATGAATTTTAAAGCAAATTACATGCATACTTCAACCAGTGATGTGATACGTAGGGAAAATTCCCTACATGTAGGGATTTTAGTCGGAAACAAGTTACCGTGGGGAAAAAAGGACAGATTTTTATAAAATAGCTAAATGTAGGGATTTATTGGCAAAACTGACTGTCGATCTGAATAATGAAAACGCTGTGAAGACGAGTTAAATCGCGAATCCTTTAATGGCGTAATTGGAGACAAGCTGCCGTATCGTGAAGACAAGCTTTAAGATCTTTTATTGAACTATCGGATAATACGATACTTTTTATCCGTGCATCAGAGCAAAAGATTTTTTTATTATACTAGCAAATACCCGTCCCGCTTCGCAGCGACAAACAAAAGCTTTTATGTTTTAATATGTCTCTCCCTTTACCTTTACCTTTACCTTTACCTTTACCTTTACCTTTATCGGGACCACCCATCACCATCCGAGCTCACTACTTGAACCATTTCTGGGAAACCGACTCAAAAAATAACAATGAAAATATCTGTATGTTAAAGCACTGCTCGACACCTTTCATTTGATACCAATATCGCCTAGAAGCATTCGAGGGTTATCCGAGTCCACGTTTTGACCCATATTTGGGGACCCGGCCTAGGCATCGCAATGAAAATAACTCTATGTTGAAGGCCTGCTCAGCATCTTTCATTTGATACCCATATTGCTCAAACACTTGCTGGGTCACTCTGGGTCCACATTTGGGCCTATATTCCGGGAAGTTCCCACTTTTTCGAAATTCTATATACCCTATTATGTGCGCTAATACCATACGAATCTACTGTGAAAATTTCATAAAGATCGGTTGATTACTTTGGGAGTCCATAAAGGACACACACACACACACACACACACACACACACACACACACACACACACACACACACACATCCATTTTTATATAATAGATTATAAAACTGTTAAAGTGGAAAAATTTTATGAAAATGGTGCAGGTACACTTGAAGAAATGGAGTTTTTATATCCCAAAATTGGAATGGGTGTGAAAGGTAATAAAAAAATTGTAATCACTAAAATTAAAAATTTTAATTATCATTTTTCTTTTCCCAGTATATAACAGCTGATTTCCATTATTTATATAAGAAAAAAAACGTTCATTTACTGTCGTGCATTTAATTCATTGTTATAACATGGAAATAACAAAAAAAAATTGTAGGGAATTTCGTGGGGAAAATTTGAAACAGGCGTAGGGAAAACTAGGGATTTTTTTCTTGCTCTGTAGGGAATTTCCAAAAAAGTGTCTACCATCACTGACTTCAACACCTTTTTTCCACCATTTATAACAAAATTTCCAACGATTTCTCTTCGGAAGTAGTTAGAGCAGAGTAGAAGGTGTGTGCATGCAAAATTTTAAGCCAAAAATCCTAATGGTTCAGGCTGTATGGTGTTTTGAGTTTTATTTTATGAATAATAAAATAAAAATCAGACCATAATTTTGAGTAAAAAAAATAAAAATTACACATAAGGTTTGTTTCTTATTAAACTAGCAGCTAGCTGTCAATTGAGCAAAACGGAAAGAATTGCGCTCATAAAGAGCGAAACGAACAGAAATTCAAGAAACGGAAAGATAGTAAAAATTAGCGATTAATAATTTGAATGCTTTTTTTGACTGTTAATGGTTATTTTTTCTAAAAAACATTTAATTTTCATTATTTCTATTTCAAAAGTTCAGAAAATTTCAAAAGTAATAAAATCAAAAGTATTTCTTTGTTTATTTTTTCAACAGCTGTTTCTTACTTTGGTAGCAAATAATTTCAGCTAGTGAAAATTTTACTAGCTGAAATTTGGAGCTGTCTTTGGCTCTCTTCTGCTATTTTTTTGGCTCAAGAAACGATTTGCCAGCCGAAACTTGGCTAACTATTCATAACTAGCTAATAATAAACGAACCTATAATCTTGAGGGAAAAATAAAAATCAACTATGTATAATAATTATATATTTTTGAAGCAAAAAGTAAAAATCAAGAAATAACAAGTAAGGAAGCCTAAGTTCGAGTGGAATCGAACATTAGATACTCAGCTGTATGTTTTCATTGTTTGTTTGCGTTTGTTCGATATAGGGTGTATTTTATATAAAGCGAGTGCCGCATAAAGTGGGCGTAGCCGCGCCCATTTTCAAAGTTTTTATCAGTCATACAACTAAGCATATGAATATTATTCTTTGTGCAAAATTTCATTCCTTTATGACTTCTAGTTACAAAGACTTCACGTTACAAATTCCAAAAGGGTGTTCCAGAAATATCTTTTGTTAAAAAGTAGGCGTGGTCATAAACCGATTTCAATACATTTTTGCGTGTCTATTAACACATGTTATAAAAGTGTATAAACCTAGTTTTGTCATAATATCTCAGTTATTTGTCGAGTAATAGGCTCGTAGATTTCTTTGTATAAAAAGAGGCGGTGCCACGCCCATTTTCCAAACTTTTTTTTTATTTTTTGTTTCCGGTATATTGTAGAACTCATGTCACAAAATTTCAATGAATTATCTTTATATTTGACAGAGATATCGCTTAAAATGTTTTTATTAGGTCACTTTATAATACCAATATATAAAAGTGGGCGTGGTCGTCAACCGATTTTGGTAATTTTTCGTCCACACATTTGGCTAAGTAAATATATCAGGCGTACCAAATTTCATCGATATATCTTTAACGGTTTCTGAGTTATGGCTTATAAAACTTTCAATATTTGCCCCTTAATAAGTGGGCGTGGCACCGCCCGTTTTCCAAAATTTTTTTACTTTTAGTTTTATGTCCGTAGTTGGACTCCTGCCACAAAATTTCAGTGATAGATCTTTATATTTGACAGAGATATCGCTTAAAATGTTTTTATTAGGTCACTTTATAATACCCATATATAAAAGTGGGCGTGGTCGTCAACCGATTTTGGTAATTTTTCGTCCACACATTTGGCTAAGTAAATATATCACGCGTACCAAATTTCATCGATATATCTTCAACGGTTTCTGAGTTATGGCTTATAAAACTTTCAATATTTGCCCCTTAATAAGTGGGCGTGGCACCGCCCATTTTCCAAAATTTTTTTACTTTTAGTTTTATGTCCGTAGTTGGACTCCTGCCACAAAATTTCAGTGATAGATCTTTATATTTAACAGAGATATCGCTTAAAATGTTTTTATTAGGTCACTTTATAATACCCATATATAAAAGTGGGCGTGGCCGTCAACCGATTTTGATAATTTTTCGTCAAAACATTTGCCTATGTAAGCAAATTATGCATACCAAATTTCATCGATATATCTTCAACGGTTTCTGAGTTATGACATATAAAACTTTCAATGTTTAACCCTTAATAAGTGGGCGTGGCACCGCCCATTTTCCAAAATTTCATCAAATTTCTTCATAAGGGCCTGAGCTCAATACGTGGGTAAAATTTTATCACTCTAGCTATACTAGTGGCTGATATACCAAATTTCCGATTTTTTCTATATAGGAAAAGTGGGCGTGGTCATGGTCCGATTTCGCCCATTTTCAATACCAACCGTCCCAGTCTCGATACCAACTTGTATTTCAAATTTCATCAAAATATCTCAATTTTTACGCGAGTTATCGTGCGTACGGACGGACGGACGGACGGACGGACGGACGGACGGACGGACGGACGGACGGACGGACGGACGGACGGACGGACATGGCTCAATCGATTTCTCTTTTCACCCTGATCATTTTGATATATATAAGTCCATATCTATCTCGATTATTTCATTATGTTACAATCCACCGTTATGAAATCAAAATTATAATACTCTGTGTACTAGTACAGCTGAGTATAAAAATCGCTGTTTTTGGAGTAGCCCACTCAGTTTTCTTTCTAAAAAAAAATAAAACTCAGTTTTCTTTCTAAAAAAATAAAAAGTCAGCAAATAAGGCAAGAGGTGTCTTAGCGTTTGTAAAAGGAATTCAGCGACCCATACATAACTAAAACTTTAGTAAGACCTATATTGGAATACGGTTCGATAGTTTGGAATCCATACTATCAAAATCACTCTGATCGCTTAGAGTCAGTCCAAAAACAGTTTTTGCTTTTTGCTTTAAGAAATTTGCCTTGGGATTCTGGTTACAATCTTCCACCGTATACTAGCCGTTTAAAACTCCTTAATCTTCCGACTCTTGCAAGTCGACGAGAAATGTTAGGGGTAATATTTATCGTTAAGCTCTTGAATGGCTTCATTCTTTCTCATTTCTTGCTAGCTGAAATAAACTTTAACATTCCTTCTCGTTCAACAAGACACTTCAACCCTATCTATTTAAAGAAGTGTAAATCAAGCTTTGAATTAAATGAACCTTTCCGGGGTTTATGTAAGAGCTTCAATTCCTATTCCAGGTTTTTAGATATTTCGGACTCACTTTTCATTATAAGGGAAAAAATACTGTCTTATCTTAATCAGGGACCGATTTTAATCATTATTTTCATTTCTTCGGATGAAAAAATCATTATGAAAACTTCGTTAACAATAAAATGCAAGTATTCCGATACAATGATTTTAGCACATTCTATCCAAATATGAGATCATCTTTATTCTAAAGATTTTTATTTTTTAAATTTTTAAATAACCATTATTTACGATTTTTATTTTTTCGATCAAAAATAATTTTTATTATTGGATTTAAATTTTTCCGATGAAACTTGATCGATATTTTATGATTTTTATTTTTTCGATCAAAAATAATTGTTATAATTAGATTTAAATTTTTCCGATCAACTTTAATCAATATTTTTTTATTTTTTCTCCGATCGTAGTAAACTTTTTCAAACGTTAGTGAATCCTATATTTGATGGCTTGAAGTTGACGATTGTGCCAACATTGGCGCAGTTCTATTTGAGAACAAAATTCGCAAAAAAAAACAAGTTTTTAGAGTTTATTATGATCGGAAAAATTTAAATCCAATAATAAAAATTATTTTTGATCGAAAAAATAAAAATCATAAAATATCGATCAAGTTTCATCGGAAAAATTTAAATCCAATAATAAAAATTATTTTTGATCGAAAAAATAAAAATCATAAAATATCGATCAAGTTTCATCGGAAAAATTTAAATCCAGTAATAACAATTATTTTTGATCGAAAAAATAAAAATCATAAAATATCGATCAAATTTCATCGAAAAAATAAAAATCAAATTATAACGATTAAAAATGATTTTTTTTTATAAAAATGATAATCGTTACGGTCCCTGATCTTAACACATAGTAGCGATTATTCTGTTATAATTCTCAAGACTAACTTCAAATGTACTATACTCAGCTGATGATTTTATTTCTCTGTAGCTGAGCAGTTTAAGATCTCGACGCTTAACAAACTCCTGCCACTCAACACCTCGGCATAAAAAATATCTGTACGTCATACGGGTGCGCCTGGGGCGCGTGGGTTATTATTATTATTATTATTATTATTATTATTATTATTATTATTATTATTATTATTATTATTATTATTATTATTATTATTATTATTATTATTATTATTATTATTATTATTATTATTATTATTATTATTATTATTATTATTATTATTATTATTATTATTATTATTATTATTATTATTATTATTATTATTATTATTATTATTATTATTATTATTATTATTATTATTATTATTATTATTATTATTATTATTATTATTTTTATTATTATTATTATTTTTATTATTATTATTATTATTATTATTATTATTATTATTATTATTATTATTATTATTATTATTATTATTATTATTATTATTTAGTTATCCTAGAACATCCTATTTTCATATTCTGTGGCCGGAGGGAAGATCTGAGAAACTTTGCCGAAAAAAACCGGAATGATTTATATGAAAAGAAATTATTTGAAATTAATCTAATTTTTCTGCAAAGAAAACTCTTCCACGACATTTGTCTAAAATTAAGTTTGATGTACAGGAACTAGGTTTTTATGGATTAAGACGGATTAAAAAAATAAATAAAAATAAAAATATGGACAAAATCTATAAAAAAATAACGTGGCCAATATGCAAATCGATTTGAATCAGAATTTTATGCTAAATCCAGATGTGAACTCAGAATTAAAATCTGATGAGTAGTTTTTGAGATATAGACTGATTTCTGGTTTTGGAGGCTCTGTGTGTATAATATATCGCAACCTACATCATAAAGTGACACAACTCAAAATTTTTTGAAATCGAGTTTTTTTCATAAACTGGTACACGGAACATATCTCTAGCTATTGCTAAAAAACTTTTCAATAAGTGTCTCTTTTGGTCGAAAAATAACAATTATACGTGGCCTTTTTCCATACGATTGCTTGTAAAGGAAAAAGTTTTTTGGCGCTCCTCAAAATTTTTGAATTTTGAGTTGTGTCACTTTATAATTTATCTAAATTTTTTTTTACAAATTACTCTATACGATAAATTTTTTGGTGATTTTTGTACATTTTTGATTGTCAAAAATTAGTCTTGGTCCATAAAACCAAATTGCGGCACATCAAAAATAATTTTAGACAAATGTCATGGAAGAGTTTTCTACTCAGAAAACTAAGAGTAATACGAATTTCCATGGCACAATATATGTATGTAGGTTAGGGAATTGCCCTGCCATAATGTATATATGTACATATATAATATATATTATACACATTGTTTAACCCTACATTGCTAATGTTAGTCAACAGCTGTTTATAAATGTGAGCAAAATTTCTTGAAATTCTTAAATCTGAAAACGCTTGTATGTCCAAAGATGCATTCGAGTATAAGAACCTTTGTATGTTTGTGTGTCATTTCATAAATCTAGATGCAGTTACATAAATTGTAGGTTGTGGCTTTAAAAAGTATGTAGTACAACATAAATGTAGGATGTGGTTAAATGGCAGTAAGTTAGTGAAGAAGCTTTGCTTACTTACAAGTGCTAAATTTTTGGTGGTTTAGTACTTTATTTACTTACATATGTACTGCAACTTCAGTTGCTCATTTTCGTTTGTTTTCATAAAAATACCTACACATACATATGTATGTATATTATACCTACATAGAGTACCCTTTTCTGGCATAAGTAAATACTTATGTGTGTATATTTTATTTTACCATCTAAGTGTAATATTTGCTTTGGACACATTCATAAAACCCAAACTTAAGAAATTTTAATACTCAACTAATTTACTTTGAAACCCCTTCACTGCATTTACATGTAATATTATTTTCTCTACCTCAAACAACAAGTATTTAATTGTGAAATTTCTCATGTAATGTTAATCAAATATTCGTGTACATATAAAAGCAGAAGCGTTTGCTGAAACAGAGTAAGTGTTCGTATTCTATTTGCTTTATACATACTTACGCATGTAAGTTAGAGCATTTTTAATTAGTACTTAGTTAAACTTTTAATTAGTGTGTGGAAAATTCTCATGAAGTTGATTCAAAATGATTGCTCATTTATGTACTTCTTTTTAAAGTTGTTCAAGTTAAATTATTTGTTCTATGTTAGAGCAACATTTTCAATGCAAGTTTTTTTAATGCTCAATTGTGCAAAATTAATATTATTTGCGTAATTTGGCGAAGGAATGTGAAGTTCAGTAGACGTTGCTGAAAATAGGCAACACTTTCTTGGCATTGAAAGTGAAGTTTTTGTGTCTGAAAATCATTTTATTTGAACAAGCGCACATTTTCAAGTTTTATGCGGCCAAAAATTATTTTATTGTCTACATCTATTCCAAATTGCTTGTTTAATATAAAATTTTAATAATTTGTGTTAAAAGTCGATTTTATTGAAAAATATGTATATACAGTGACTAAAAAAAAAATCATACGCCAGAGTTTTTAAATTTACTTCAAAGAGTTCTGTCGAAAATTTTACTTTCTTATGTTCGTTTTAAAAACATAGAAAATTCTTCAATAAAAATCGTTTAAGCAGGCTTTCTAAGCTTATGAGAAAAATCCGAAAAATCGTAGAAATTTCTAAAAGTGGATTAGAAATTTCAAAGCGAGGCCAGAATTTATAAAAGATTTTGAGGAGATTTCTAAGTGTACTGTAGTGTAAAAAGTGAAATTCTCAATGCTGTGAAAAATTCCGTTCCAATTAAAATTTCCGGAAAGCCAATAAAAATTTTCAAAAAGTTGAATGTTGCATATTATTGCATTAAAATTGAATGAGCTACAAAATTGCATACTCAAAAATCTTCAAAAAAATTTAGCTTTAGAATTCTTAGCCCCTTTTTATGATAAGTATTTCCTTGACCTTGAAAAATTGGAAATACTAAAAATACTGCCTAAAAATTTAACAATAATCACTGATAAATATCTCGGTTATTTTCGAGCATCACCTACATTAACCAAGATATGCATTAGAAATATAAAAATTAAAATCAAATATAAAACACAAAAAAGAAATTTATTGTAGGTACATATGAAAAACCCTGTATCTAGTAGTGAAGTGCGGCTTTGTGGGTCGTAATTTTTTGCCGGAAAAATACTAATTGTACTAGATATCATGTCCGAGGGTTAATTTGCCTGAGTCTGACAGAGCAACATAACAAAATCAATTTTGAACACAAAAAAGAGTGAATTTTTTTTTAAATATCCCAACTTTAAAAGCTTAAAACTATAAACTTAGAATTATTGGAAATCAATGATATTATTGAAAAGTGTTAATAATTACTTGAAGATTTAGGATCCATCAGGATTACATAAATGAAATGCTTTAAATTATAAATATTCACGTTGAAACTAGCACTTAAAAATATGTAAAAAAAAAACTAAAAAATTAACTTTAGATATGCTAAGTTTCGACCATCTGCGAGCAAGTGCAGAGTATGGGGTCGGGAAAAAAGAGATGAATTATTATTTCCAAGTCTATTTCCAATATGTGGGTATGTTTTTTCTGTAATTGTAACAACTTGACAAAATTCAATTTTGGCCGCATAAAACCTGAAAATCTACCTATGTGAAGCGTTTATTTGTGTGTCGGTTAACGGTGGTGTTTCTGGCAGAAATAGGCGGACAGAAGGATTTGACACATCATTTTGATTCTTCTGATATCACTTACAAGTGCTCGTGTTTATGTGTCGCAAAACATAAGAAATTCTTTTTCGATTCTCTTTGAATACATCTGAAGTTGTATTTCCTCTACTTTTTCAAAAATTGTTGTCGATATATTGATTTAAAGGTATTATACATATATGTAACTAAAGAGCATTTCGACTATGCAAATTATTGTTCTATCATGCCGAATTCAGCTTTAAGGCAAATCTTTTTAAAAAAAAAAAGAGATTGTATTTACATTTTTAACAAATTTTTCAGCGAAAAATTTACTTTAACTGGCATTTGTAAATGCAATAAATAATGTACAATTGCAATAAAAAATAAGTCCTAGCAGCTGATTCCAAGTTAATGTTTATTTTTTGAAGCCAAACAAAAATAAAATCTTGAAATTGAAACGAATTCACTAAGTAACAATAATGCACGGGTGATTTCATCTGAAGGGCGATTATAAAATGTTGCTCTTTTCTTTTTTATTTCTTCTATTTCTTTTAGCAAACAGAGAGATGAAAAGCGCTAAAATATGAGTGCTTACAAATAAATTTATTAAATACACATACTTGTATAAGGATGTGTTTGTGTGTGAGTATATTTATGCTTATTTCAGGAGCTTGGGTTAAGTGTGGATTATTGATGTTATCATTAAATTGTAGCACTAGAGCATACAAATACTTACTATTTTGCATACTTATACGAGTATGTACATATGCATGTAAGTAATTGAATGAATATGATTTCATATGCATGTACAAATCAACAAATGTACATATGTACATATTTTCTTTGTTCAATGATGAACTCTATGGGCAAGTCTGGCATACTTATTTAAAATTCATTTTCATACGAGCAGATAATAGGTGCATGCATGGTTGGATACTCACCAGCAGGGTAAGGTAGACCGAAGCTTGGATATCCCGAATAACCACGTCCGGCTGCATAGGCTGCATAGGCGGCTGCCGGAAATCCTGCCGGAAATAAGCAAAAAAGACGAATTATTCAACATTGCCAATTGTTTGAGAAATGAAGAGATATGTAGATTCCAATATTTGTGTGTAGATATTTAATAGTTCATACATATAAATATGAAATGCGCATAGTACCTAGTATGCATAAAGATTGATATATACATATGCATATATGAAGGCGAGAATTGAATTGTGTATTTTATGTACATACAAATGTAGTTGCCGTGTATTTTTTTTGGAATACAAAAAAAAAATAAGAAAGAAGAAATAAAAATTCAGTAGGCAATCAAAGTTTATGCAAACAATTGAATTATTAGTCAGATTTTCATTTTCAAAGGATGCCTGCTCGAGTTGCGCTTACAGTTATTGCTATGAACACATGCTGAGCGTAATATATACATACTAGAGTGCTGCCTACTGTCGAAACTCGACAGTTTTTCTAGATGTTTTTTTATGACTAAGGTGCAACTATAGTTTTTGTATACTATTATGTTGTTAGTGTTCCAAATTCTCCTACCTACTTCTTTCTTTCCATTTCTGCTATTTTCTTTCCTTAATTTCTTTCCTACTTATTCTTTCTTATCCTTCTTATTACTTGACCTTATGTTTTTGTTGTAGCGCTTTTGCTAACTTTTTACGTTTCTAGTTCTTTGAAACTACACACCACATCCAGCCAAACATGTTCAGAATTGCATGGTAAGTTTGGTAAAAATGCACAAAGTCAGCTACGCATTGACACAGCTCTGTTGTGTGCAAAGGCATGTAACAACAACCACACGGCAATTTTCCAACGACGATTGTGGACGCATTTTCCAACAAATTTTCATGAAAATTGGCGCAGTTCTATTTGACAACAATATCTTTCTAATGGTGTGCTTAGTTTTAAAATCGGTTCAGTAGTTTCGACGGAGAAGATGGAACAAAATTTATGTTAGCGTATTAATAATATAGATATAATACTTCTGTTACATATGTATGTACATATGGACTATATGCATACATATTTACATATTTTCAAACACAAATATATGTACAAATAGCACATATGTATGTAACTATGTATTCCTGACAGGGACTGTAACGGTTATGAGTTATATCCAAAAAGTTGATTTTTAACCATTATTTGTTGAGTTTTATTTTTCCATCAGAAAATAAAAGTTATTTCTTGAGTTTTATTTTCCCATTAGAAAATAAAAGTTATTTCTCGAGTTTTATTTTTCCCTCATAAAATAAAAGTTATTTTTTGAGTTTTATTTTTCGATCAGAAAATAAAAGTTTTTTCTCGAGTTTTATTTTGCGATCAGAAAATAAAAGTTATTTTTTGAGTTTTATTTTTCGATCAGAAAAAAAAGTTATTTTTTGAGTTTTATTTTTCGATCAGAAAATAAAAGTTTTTTCTCGAGTTTTATTTTGCGATCAGAAAATAAAAGTTATTTTTTGAGTTTTATTTTTCCCTCAGAAAATAAAAGTTATTTTTTGAGTTTTATTTTTCGATCAGAAAATAAAAGTTATTTTCTGAGTTTTATTTTTTTGCTCAGAAAATAAAAGTTATTTTTTGAGTTTCATTTTTCGATCAGAAAATAAAAGTTATTTCTTGAGTTTTATTTTTCCATCAGAAAATAAAAGTTATTTTTTGAGTTTTATTTTTCGATCAGCAAAAGATAAAACTCAAAAAATAACTTTTATTTTCTGATCGATAAATAAAACTAAAAAAATAAATTTTATTTTCTGAGGGAAAAATAAAACTCAGAAAATAACTTTTATTTTCTGATCGCAAAATAAAACTCGAGAAATGACTTTTATTTTCTGATCGAAAAATAAAACTCAAAAAATAAAATTTATTTTCTGAGGGAAAAATAAAACTCAAGAAATAACTTTTATTTTCTGAAGGAAAAATAAAACTCAAGAAATAACTTTTATTTTCTGATCGCAAAATAAAACTCGAGAAATGACTTTTATTTTCTGATCGAAAAATAAAACTCAAAAAATAAAATTTATTTTCTGAGGGAAAAATAAAACTCAAGAAATAACTTTTATTTTCTGAAGGAAAAATAAAACTCAAGAAATAACTTTTATTTTCTGAGCAGAAAATAAAACTCAGAAAATAATGACTAAAATCAATTTTTTTTATAAAAATCGAAAAAATAAAAGTTAATGCACCTATAGATAGTCTGCGTTACGGTGATTACATCTGTGTACTTCTTTTGCGTTTAGCATTTCTCCTTCAGTATGATTTTTTTAGTCAAAATTTAAAAAATAACGATTATTTGCAATCCCTGATTCCTGTACACATGAAAACTTGTTGTGGCATTGTGGTATGTGAAAATGCCAGGCATCATGACATGTGTTTCGAATGTATGTATGTATGAAAAGCTTTCCAGCACTTTCTTCCGGTTTACGTTAGCAGGCATATGCAATTTGCATTGCTTTCGCATTCTGAATAATTAATTGCTTGGGAAATTAGCGATGTGCCCAGCGAAGCAATTGCCCATTACTTATTATATTTTATTTAATTATTCATAAAGCTTAAGAGTCCATAACCATGTCTATGTATGTTGGTATATGGGTTTCACAATAAATGAGTATAAGTTACATGTGCACTTACTTTAGCAACGTGCTTAGTTAACAGCTTTTGCGTTTTGTTTTCAACGCACAAATACTATCAATGTCATTTAAGAAACGCTCAACATTAGTTTTTGTACAGAAGAAAAGTTACAAGTAGTAATTTTGCATTGTCATGTTTTTAAAGGTATGAGGTGACATATTTATGATTAGTAAGCTAAATGTAATGTCATGCTCTGAAAAAGTCAAGCGTGTAATCTGATATATGTACCTGACACCATAACAGGTGACATCTATGTATGGATTTTTTGATTTGGGGAACTTTATTCAAGGTAGTGTTATTGAGAATTGGTGTTATACTTATTTTTTCAATATATTTTCTTAGTATTTTGGAAACTCATTTCATTTTTGCTTTTACTTATGTATCTATAAGTACATAATGAAAAGAATATTCCTATGAATGCAATCCATTTAATTTAAAATGAGCAATTATTATAATTAACAAACTTACCATCGGGTAGTGTCCCCAGTCCCCACATGATATTATCTGTTTTGTAAAAGTGGAAAGAAAGAAAAAAAAATAAATAAATGTTAATGAGACACTGTTCCCAAGTATTAGTTTATAACTTGTATGTAATATAGCATTTGTTTGCTATTGGAAAAACTCTAATAGTTTTTCGTGTGTTATGAAGATTATATTGGAAAAAGTTTATGAACATGTACATACATAAATAAATACATACATATATACGCTGTATTTGAGTACAAAAGTTACACTGATTACATATGTACTTAATTGAAAAAGATTTCTAACAAGAAAATGATGTTCTTAATTGTTACGGACACTAAGTTTCTATGTGTTTTTAGTAAGTTGTAAAGTGTTGTTGTATATGTTTGTACATACACATAGTATGTATGTTTGTGTAAACTAAACGCTGTCGTGTATTATAACTATGTTTTGGTTACTTTTATAAAAAAAAAATAAATTGGTTAATATTATTAGCCTTCAAAGTTTTCGCTGAAACCGTAAAATTTCGTCTAGCAACATTTTTCTAAGCAACACAATTTAATATTCTTTGCTGATGTGATGCTTTGTAATAATTTTCCTTAGTTCAGCTACTTTCATTAAAAACAAACGTAAATATGTAAATCGGAGAGCCTGCCGAAAAAACAAAAATCTGAAACAATAACAAGCATTGCCTGTACAAAAGCTTTGCTTGTTAATAGCTTTAGAACTTTGTACAAAACAAACACACACAATCGCACCAACATACTAGGTAGCAAAGGCAGAGTGTCATTTAGCTACGGTTGTTGGTATGTGGATTGTAATATAAGGAAAATTGAGATTTAAGCGAAACAAAGCTGACGGCGGTGGTAGCTCAATGGGATAGACATTGGACTACCAATCGAAACGACCTAAGTTCGATTCTCGGTTGAGGCCGCTGGAAGAAGTCTGATGAGGGGATGTGGTGGTCTCCGAAATGGATCCATAACTTTTACCAAAAAATTTTTTTTAATTTTTCTTAATTATAAACTGGCCAATAGCTCATATAAAAATTCACATAAAATAATTATTAGAATTAAAACGGCCATGTAAAAACAAACGTACTTTCATTTAGTTTTGATGAGTATTTCATTTTTGCAAGCCATAATTTGCAAAATTTTAAATAAGCAATCAAGTTAGACAGTTTTAAATAGCTGTGTGGTAGTTTAAATGGGTGGTGAAGAAATATTGCCGCAACATGTTGCATAACATTGTGACGGCATGAATCTTTGTAATGCTGTTTGTATAGTTTCACTATTTAATTTGACACTTCAAAAGTCTTGAAAGTTCCATTTTTAACTTCTGTAGTTGCAAAATACTGTAATTGCAAGTACTGCATAACTCCAGAAAATCCTCAATTTTCGGTGAAAGATTTTGATAGTGATAATTTAAGAATTGACGCTAGAGATGCCAATTACAGAGTAGCACAAGATTCTACGTAATTGATGAAAGAAAAAAAGGGTAAACATTATCCCTGGTAACCTTATGTATAGGGAAAAGTCAGCAAAGCTTAATAAAATGAATGAATTGCTTACGAAACGTATGTTAAATTACATTTTTAATGTTTACGTTTACATAAAATTGCGTTGTGGTACCAGCCAGTGTTGCCGCTCAAAAATTTCAAAAGGTGGCCCAAAAAATTAAAAAAAGTGGCCCCAATTTTACCAAAAAAGAGCGAATATGAGTGCAAAGAATGTAAATTGTGGTAAAATTCCTACGTTTCTTGCACTTTCCTACGGATCAACGAACGCTATATGTGTTTGTGTGTGTCTGGGCTGCTCCGTGCGTTTTCATTATCCTAACGAACAGCCCAAATTTCAAAGTATTCAACGGTAGTGTTGGCAAACAAATTAAATAAAGAACCTTTCGAAACGGAGAGTTGCCAATGCAAAGTAAAATAGTAACAAAGAGGTTTTTTGTTCTTATGTTTAAGAAAAAACTAAAATTTATTTAATAATTATAGTTTTGAAAGTAAAAAAGGACAAAAAGTGGCCCGAGTTTTTAAAAAGGTTCAAATATTGCATATTTTCAAAAAGTTGGGTTCAGGTGGCCTGGCTTTAAAAAAAGGTTCAAATTGCCACTTTAGTGGCGCAAACGGCAACGCTGGTACCAGCAGCAGCAGAAAAACAAAATTGCTAAGACATCAAGGGCAGCCAAAATGTTGCTGGCAACATGTTGCGCGGTGTTTTTACTGCTCAATTTTGGAGCATAAATATATTAGATAATTTGAGCGTAAATCGGTGAAGTTTTAGAGGCTTTTTGGCTTTGATTGAGCCAACAAATAACAGGAAAAATATTACATAATAAGTATTGTTGCTTTTGTTGTTACTGTTGTTGATATTGCTGCCACTTCAATTGACAAACATAGGCAAATAAAAATGAAACCAGATCTATATATAGACCAAAAATGCATTAGCGGCTTTGTTATTAGAAGCGCAAGCTTTTCTTTTCTTTTCGTTTCATAAATTACGGAGAGATGAATCCTTATTTTGTAGCACAGTGTTATTTGTTTATGCTTAAACACAGAAGGTATATTGATACTATCTTGTGGCAGTTCGCGTTGATAAATGTTTATCACATGAAGAAAAATGTACCTGCTTGCACTTTTTTCTCTCAAAATTGTAATGCTAGTATCAAAAGTGTTAGTTTGTGTAGGTAATGTTTTTACTACTCGACTAGTTTAGTGTTTTTCTGTTGTTTTTTGTATATGTAAGTACAAATAATAAATAACTATGACGCACATGTGTACTTATACTATTATTTTTTTTATAAATGTATTATTAGTTCTATTACATTGAAGATAAATATTTATATGGCAGCGAAAGGACATCAGTTACCGCTTTCAAATTATACAACTTTCCGATCTTGATTTCTTCTTTTGATTTCAACTTTTGACAACAATTTTGTTAGCAACTTTTTAACCCTTCACTACCATATTTTTTGCTGTTAAATCTACAACCTAATACTAAAATTATTATTTTCTATAGCTAAAAATATATTCATCCGTTGACTGCAATACATATTAATTAATATAACTAATTTTCCATCATTACGTTGTTCATTTTATCGCTAGTCGCTTGTTGGCTTCATTCGTCGCTGTTAAACTCGCTACTTAATCGTAAAAAATTTTGCGCCTAATGCACACACATAAATTTTTATAAATATAATTAAAAAAATGGAATATATGGCAAAATTTTTAAAAAGTAATTGAAAGAAAATTAAGCAAATAAATGTTGCACTAAACGTAACTAGTTATTAAACATACACACATTGAATATATTACGACAATTAAGACGCTGCTATGACATATATGTATGTACCTATGTATAAGTTTTATTTTATTTATTTACTAATAACTAGACAGCGGCGGCAATTTCGCCACTGTTTACACTAAATGTTTCTGCTTTTCATATAATACATATTTCTAATTCTGTGTATGTTTTTTTTTGTAGCCACGTAAACGCCAGTGTGTCTTGCAATGGCCAGTATGTACGTGTATAGCACTGATGGCATAATAAGCAATGCTGCACAGTGGTCGATTCGCCTACGCTAGCGGCGGAAAACTAATAACTTCCAAAGTAGAAAATATAACTTCTAGCGTTTTTTTTTATTGATTAAGAAACACAGCAAAGGATTAAAAAATGTTTCTTATTTATTTTTTGTTTTTTATTTAAAAGACAATTTTTTTTACTTTTATGCGAATTTTATGTGAGCTATTGGCCAGTAGCTCATATAAAATTCACATAAAAGTAATTATTAGAATTAAATGGCCATGTAAAAACAAACAGGATTTTTTTTTAATTTTAATTTTTTTTTTTCATAGTATAAATATTTATAAAAAAATATATTCTATATATCGTCGTACCATACGAAAACTAACATCAGATTTTTTGTGGATGACGAAAAGTAAAAAGTTCAAGTTTTGGCCGACGAAAAGTAATAAAATCGAGTTTTGGCTGACGAAAAGTAATAAAATCCACGTTTGGCTGACGAAAACTATCAATTTCGTTTAAACAACAACAAGTTTAATGTAAAAACAGTATATAATTACTGATACTTTTCGTCAGCCAAAACTCGATTTTATTAATTTTCGTCGGCCAAAAGTCAAATGTTCTACTTTTCGTACAGAATTTTGTTATTGATAGCTTTCGCCAGAAATTTTAAATATGTTAGTTTTCGTATGGTACGACGATATTTGGTTGAGAAAATGCAATAATTCGGAACTACTAACCCTACTATAAAAGTTTTGGTTTTCTGCAAACTTCGTCACACTCATGCTTACTTCAAGTATTATTATTTGGAACTGTGCCAAATACACAGTTTGCCATAGTGAGCTACTTCTTCCTCGTGCCATACTAAATAAAATTCGGAGTTTTCTGCCGACATTTAAAAGTGATGTAAATACCAACATTTTTATTTTAAAAATGCTCATTGTAAAATTTTTTAATCAAGAAAAAACATTTTAAATTTAAAAATGTTTATTTTTATTTTAAGCACTAAAAAAAAAACGCTGCAGTGTTCTCTATGTATATCATTTTCTCTTCCGGATTCAAAATTGTATCCAACGGCATTCTCTTCATCTTCTCTCAATCCGAGTCCCAACTATAAAAATATAGCCTTCGCTTGTTCTCCTCTTCGTTTCTACTTCGCCTTAACTGTTTGATATCTTTATTTCTTATTCTCCTTATTCTCCGCTTTCTTCTTTATTTTATATTCTCCTCCGGATTCGAACCATGACATCAACCTGAAATTCAATCCAACGCCATCACATAGTGGAACATTAAACATTACATTGAATTGTACTAACCTATTTATACTTCCCTTTTCCTAAAAATGAATCCAGGAATTATATGAATCATTGTAAAAACAAAATTAAAGAAAATCGATTCTGATTATTATTTTTGTTGGATTTCTCACAAAAAAATTTTGAACAAAGAGCGAGTTTTTGAATCAACATTCATTTTCATTTTTAATTTAAGTATGTTTCTTTATAAATCAAAATGCATTTTTAGTTAAAAAATTTCATTCTTAATTCACAAATTTCATTTTTAATTTAAAAATTTTCGTTATTAAAACAAAAATATAATAATATAATAATACAATGGCGCTATTATAACTCTGACGAGTTTTATGGCCGAGCTTCTCTCCCAATTCTAGGTGTGCTCCTTTTTGTTTTTCCTACTAATTGGGTGGACCTACAGTTTTATGCCGGCTCCGAACGGCGAATGCATTTTTTGTGAGAAGCTTTTTTCATGGCAGAAATACTCTCGGAGGGTATGCCGCCCACTGCCGAGAGGTGACCGCTGCTCTTAAAAACCCAATAATTGGATTTTTACTAATTAGAAAAAATTTTTTGGTGTTTGCTCGGACTTGGGTTTGAACCCGAGACCTCTGGCATAGTAGGCGAGCACTCTACCCACTGCACCACAGCGGCCACGAATGCTTTGGTTTAAAACGTGCATTATGGAAACAATAACTTAATTTTTGATTTTAAAATGCCTCTTTTCCCTGAGTGTAAAGAGTGCTATAAAGGTGGCGGATAGCAGCGGCTGAAATTGGTCCTATTGGACACATGAGAGAACACATAAAATTTTGCTTTAATACGCTTGAATTTCATAAAGTTTTACTCCACGAAAGACAGAGGAATGCTACTAAAGGCGCGTTGTTAATTTTCCGCCACCAGCAAAGACGAATCGCCCACTGTGCGCTGTTTCCAAGGAATGCGCGCACAAGCGCCAAATGTTACGTATACGCCACGGCAAGCAGCCAGCACGTTGTACGTTCACGTGGCTAAAACTAGGTAAATTCAACTACCGAGTGTGTTACTTAAAAACTATATATATGAATGTATAAATGTCTAGGTTTTTAAGAAAAATATTTAAAGAAAGAAATAACATCTATTCATGTTTTAATTTTCTTTAAATTGTAAGTAAAAATTTAAAAAATTTAAAGGAATTTGTTGATTAAAAAAGTGTGTATAAATGAACTAAGCAACTACAAACTAGAACATTTTATAAAAATAAGAAAATAAATAACAAAAAGAAAATTAAATATATTAAATACATATATGTATGTCAGCAACAACGTATTTTCAATGCCGTAAACACGCTTAATGCGTCTAAAGGATGAATGTTGATTATAATCCTTTTAGATAGTAAGTAAGTGCTCTCTTTTAACTTAATGGCAAGCACGTGTGCCTGAACTAGTTGTTTTTGTTTTTTTTTTTGTTGTTTTCAATGCAATTTGCTATATGTATGTAACTGTTGCCACCGTGCGATTGACCTGCATATTATTGTTGCTCTTGCTTGCGCTCCACTTAACGGTTGCCCACGAAGGTACGTGTCCTAAGCTTTGCTTTGCTTTGTTGCATTTGCTTGCGCAAGACAACACGTGATGCTCATAATGTTTCATTTTGCTTGCTTCGCTTGCTTATTAGATGTGCTTGTAGAAGAAGGAAGCAAGTTGTTTTTTTTGCTGCCTCAAATTGCTCTGTTTACCAAAATGACATTTTAATTTGGCAAATATAATTAAGTTGCATCCAACAAAGCATGTCATAGTAATTTATTTATGTATGTATGCGCTCTATCCAAGGCAGCATGCGTAGCTAATGTGATGTTAGGTAAATGTTGTTGCAATCAAATGCGTTTGTTATTCATAATTTTCAGAGCTGCCCTCTAATGACACATAGTACATATGTATTTACATATATAAACGTTCTATTTACGTATGCTTACTCCTAGAATTGTTGATTTTGTTTAAGGGAAAACTAACGTTGAACCACTAGTGTTTTTGTTTTTTTTTTTTTAGTTCGCAACATTTATATATAACTTCAAATCGAATTTGTTAGTTTTGTTTACGTACAAATGTATATCTATATAAGTTTTGTTTTACATTTACATCTTAAGTTCATTTACTTATGAAATTAATATCTCTAAATTCATATAAGAAACTAAAAGTTTTTGTTTCAAAACAACAATTGATTGTATGCATTTTAGACTAAACCACTTAGGGCTGGTTTCCCCATCTCCGATTATTTTAATCACTGGTTAGTTTGACATAAATTGCATGGCGAGCTTTCAAATAAATTGCTTAGCGGGCAAAAATCTTTGGTTAATTGCTTAGCCGGAGAAGGTGAAACCGACCGTTAGTGTGGCATTGCCGCTTCAATCGATTCTAGTTTTGTTAACTACCCACATATTTTTATTTAATTATTTGCTAGTCCTAATTTGAAATTTAATTGTAACTTTTTCTTCTTTTTTCTTGTATTACTTACTAAATTGAATGTATTGAAAAAATCTTAAGTTCGGCTAAATATCGCTAATGTTTGTATTTCTTGCTACAAATAAAATATTTCGTAATTATCTATGTATATTTTCCGTGGCTTTCTTTACTTTTCGTTTTTTTTATTGTTATAGCGTTTTACAAACTTTTAGTTTAATTGGGCGCTAATCCCCTAAATTATGAATAATAACAAAAGTAGAATTATAATCTATGTAAATACCTAAATTTTTCATGTACGCATGTACGCTTATGCTAAATTAATATTTATTTAAATTAGTTGGTTAAAAACCTAATTTTAACGCTAAAAATATTGCACGAATTTGATTTTACATATTTTATAGACAGTTTTGGTTTACATATCTACGTTTTCGGTTGGCTGATCTGAAGCTTTTGTTTTCAAAAATATATGTTTGTTTCACAAAAAAAAAAAATAAAGTTTGCTGTGTACGCCACTAGATGTCGCCCAAATAAATAGTTTTCATACCTTCGGTATTTGTAGTCCAATCTCTAATTGTAATACACCAATGTCTTTGGCTTTAAAGGACGGTGGACTTTTTGGTGGTCCGTATAAAACGAGACAGCCTAATCGACACATTGCATGATTAAAAGTACAAAATTTAAGAACCGGAAGATTATCTAATTTTATAGGAACTACAAACCATATAAAAATCTTGTAGGTGTCTGAAAAAAATAAGCAGTACGGACACCTTCGCAACCACTTTAAGTTTCATTTAGTGGATGCTTTTCTTTACCAGTTTGGGACTATTCTGAATCTACTCCAGTTTCGAAATCATATCAGATATATTTTAGGGCCACGGAGAATGCTCCCTAAATTATTCCGGAAACTGTTTAAGAAAATTATACCAGTAATAGGTTAAAGTTTTCGATTTAAAACTATTTTCAAAAAAGATATTATTAAAATCAGGGACCCATAATAATCATTATTCGTTATATTTTCAGTGGAAAAAATCAAATATTTGCAAACATCGTAGAAGAGTATTGAGTTTGTGTGTGTGCATGGATGGAAGAGCACTATCCGAATCCACTATGATCGCAAAATTTTAAGCGATATCCATAAAAATAAAAAATAATCATTATTTTGAGTTTTATTTTTTTGGTCAAAAATAAAACTTATTCCTTGAGTGATATATTTATCGCTTAGAAATAAAAATTATTCTATGGGTTTTATTCTTATGCTTAGGTCAAAAAACTCAAATTTTCTCTGAAGTGCTCTGGAACTTAATTACTAAAAAATTCCCATCGATATAACTTCGTGAGTAAGTGATATTTTTGATCGCAAAAAATAAAACTCACACAATAATGATTATTTCTGAGAGATTAAATATCGCTCAAGGAATTAGTGTTATTTCTGATCAAAAAAATAAAACTCAAAAAATAATGATTATTTCTGAGAGATTAAATATCGCTCAAGGAATTAGTGTTATTTCTGATCAAAAAAATAAAACTCAAAAAATAATGATTATTTCTGAAAGATTAAATATCGCTCAAGGAATTAGTGTTATTTCTGATCAAAAAAATAAAACTCAAAAAATAATGATTATTTTTGATGAAATATAAAAAAACTCAACATATAATGATTAAATGGCGATTTTTATTATAAACCTCTTTAATGATTACAGTCCCTGATTAAAATACAGGGATAAAAGCATTGCTAGATTCCCTGCAGCAAATTGCGATAGTTCCAGGCTAGTGCAGAACTAGTCCATAAAGAAACAGGGTTGGTTCTCGTTCTATCCCAAAGCAATGCTTTCAACTGTTTTTTTTTTTTTAAGACGGAGGTTTCCTACTAAGTGGCAATTATCCTCTTCTGCAGAAATTTGGAACGCGTTGTAAACTACTTCATATATGCACAGTCCTGGGATAGTTCAAAAATCAATAGTTCGGAGATAGTTCAAAGGGAAGCACATCATGACTAGTTTTAAAATAGTCGGTCTTTGGCCGCGGTTTATAAAAATAGTTCTCAGCCGGAAGAACTCTTTACATATTGAGAATAAATGAGACATAATATTATAAGAAACCAAGCTTTTGAAACTTAACCATACAAAAGGTGGAATTATACCCAATCACCTGTAAATGTAAAGTAATATTACTTTGGTTATATGTACACTCCGAAAAAAAATCATCAACACGATTCATGTAAAATTAACACGATCGATCTTTGCACATAGAACAGCAACAATTTTTTCAAATTACACGATGTTTGAAACTTGATTTTGGCTTTGTAACTGTCATCTGAAAATTTGGTAAATTCAACCAAATTTTATTGTTGATACAACATGAAGAAATTTTAAAATATACAAGATGATTCAAATATAAAATTTTATTCCTAAATGTTATTTGGAATTTGGTTTATTTAACATGATGATAGTGTTAATATAAACTAAAAAAAATGTTAGAAAAATGACGTACCAATTTTAGTGTTAATACAACATGAAAACAAATGTGAAAACAACAAGAACCACAATTAACAATAAAATTTGGTTGATATAACACGAAACAATGTTCAAGCATAAACGTCATTTGTAATTTTGGTTTATTCAACACGATCATAGTGTCAATGTAATCTAAAAAAAAGTGTTAAAAAAGAACGTCAAAACTATTTTGAAACATACATAATTTTTTTGATCATTTGAAGTCTGATTTTCGTGCAAAACGCAAATTATAATTTAAAAAAAAGGAAAATTTTGTGCCGTGGCAGTGATGCGAGTTTAGCATCGTTGTCAGTTCGCGATAGTGGGTTTTCGATTTATATTTTCAGTTTGCAGGTGAGTTAAAAGAGGATTACATTTTTGTTTCTAAAAGTATTTAATGTTCAATATTTTATTTTTCCTCTTCAAAGGTTGCAATATCACGAGGAGGTTTTTTAGCGAATGGGGGTTTGCGTGCAGCATGCGGTTGTTGCATTAGCGGCCAAACATTACTCGGTGCAAATGATAGTACTATCGCCCATGTATAAACTATCGCCGGTACATTTGTGTTCGTATGAGAAGGACGCCTTCAATTTGGTCAGTTGTGCGGGTGATGTACGAATGTGCTTAATTGAAGTGATGATTATATATTTTATGTTTTATATGTTTTTTTATTTAAAAAAATAAATTGTACAATCAACAAGACTTTCTAGTTAATTTAACAATAAATTTAATGTAAAATCAAAAAGATGTTATTGTTAATTCAACAGGACCATTTCGTGTTAATTTAACCAGCTTTTATTGTAACATTAACTAGTTAAAATTGTAAAATCAACAGGAAGACTCAATACTTTTTAGTGTTAATTCTACAGTTGTCATCCTGTTAAACTAACACTTGACAGTAGTGTTAAATTTACACGATTACATGATGGCATACATTAAGCATCGTGTTGAAAAAAATTAACCACAAAATTTGTTGATTTTTGGTTGATTTCACAGTATTTTTTTTCTGGGTGTATGTACGTTAAGGTGGAGTGAAAACATATGTTTGTTTGTTTTTTATACGAGTTAATGAACCCCATAAAATTTTATGGCGATATATATGAAAAGTAAGGGGGTAAAAGGGAGGTAGACCCCCGCAGGGGGGTATTATGTAAAATCTATATCAAATTAAAGAGAATCTATATACCTATCGAATGGTGTACAAATATCAGAAATCGGTTCAGTAGTTTTTAAGTAATTGCAATTTAAAAATGCATAATATAAACTTTAACCTTTAATAACTTTTGTTGTTGTTGTTTCCAAAAAAAAAGTTCACTTTAATACTCAGCATGGCTATGTTTATCAATCCCCATACTTCGTTTTTTGATTTTATAATTTTAGAAATTTCATATTTGTACCAGACGTGCAATTTTTGCAACTTTGGGGGCATCTCTAAACATGCGAGTAGGCCAATAAAATTGTACAGGCTTATTTCTGGGCTAGAAAGGAACAAATTGAATTTCCACAACAAAATTTTCACTTCACCTTAATGTATCTACATCCTTCTAACCAAGTTCCAAAAGACAGTAAAAAGGGGCAATCTTGTAAAGTGCGAAAT
The DNA here is from genome assembly GCA_960531455.1 of Urophora cardui. Taxonomy (NCBI): domain Eukaryota; kingdom Metazoa; phylum Arthropoda; class Insecta; order Diptera; family Tephritidae; genus Urophora; species Urophora cardui. The sequence goes on from OY482673.1 coordinate 49,544,486, forward strand.
TTCTTGAATTTTTCCATTAGGTCACAATAATAAACAGTCCTGCTCTGCATTTCTTTAGAACCAGTTTTAAGTCAGTAGGGAACTCTCTAGATCTATACTGTAATTTTTTGGTACTGTCCCTTATATTAGCTGTAAAGTTAAATTCGATAGGCAACGTCTCAGCGGGACATAAAAAATCTATAATGTTTGTGTTTGTTCGCTTTCGTATAATAGAATACCCCAATGTTTTCAAGCTATTAATAGTTTATACTATTTGAAAACAAAAACTTCAGATCAAACTTTAGCTTATTGAGGGTTCCCTAAGCCTAAATTCTTTAACTTTGGTTATACAAGTATACACATGAGATCAAAAAGTTTTAAATATTTTTTTAAGTAAGTAATTTAGCTAAGATTTTTTCACAATTGATTCGTTAAGTTTTCACTATGTTACTAAGATTTTGCATACATTTTTCATAAACAAATTTTTCTTTCAATGATTTCACAGCGCTAGAGCTGCAAAGTGATTTTGCGCGTATGATCTACGCATTTTTACAAGTAAGTATGTAAGTTAGTTTTCGCTAATTGCTAAGAGATTAAATGCTTAAAAATATATACAATACATATTTATGGCGATAAATATGCACGTATGTGTACATACGTATTATATAAGTTACATATATGTATACATAGCTAAATATGTATGTGTTTCTGAAAATGTGTGTGTGCGTGTATTTGTATGTTAATATGCAGTTAAATGTTTTTGTAAGTAAGAGAAAAAGTTTTATATGATTTAATAAGCCGCAAGCAACACGGAGTAGTTGCATTTGTATTTTTTAAGGGCTTTTACACATGTGTGTTTTTGTGAAATAAAAGTTGACAGCGTGTGAATTGTTCGATTTCATGTTATAAAATTGTAGTGTTAATTTTTTCAAAAAAAAAGAAGAAAATCCCATTTTACTCTGTTCAATTAACGCAAAGTTTTAAATGGAATTCGCTAGGGAAATTTCATAACACTGCAATGCCTTGTTCGGCGGCAAATGCTTTCAGACTGCTGTGGGCGCACATGTGCAGGATATGTACGTGTTTATTAGCCGGACTTTTTAGTGCCAACTTTTTTTCGTTTTAATTGAACAGCAATCGTTTAACAATCACATCAAACACATTGTATGTTTGGGTGTATATATTGCCCAACAACCGACACACAATAAAAGTGAGAATATGTAATATTGGAATTCGTTTGCAGTTGGTCCGGCCGCTTGGTTTGGCTTTTGTGCGATTTGTGCGTGTTTAAAGTCTTTTTGTTTTGCTGTTGTTTTTGCTTTTGTTTTTGTTTTTGTTTTCGTTTGTGTTTCTGTTTTTGTTTTTGTTTTTGTTTTTGTTTCTGTTTTTATATTCATTTATTGTGGCCGTGGCAATTGTGTTATGACTGTTGTTTGCTGCGGTCAGATGCCAAGCGCGCCGGCGCCCGACAATTGATAAAGCGTAGCCGTGGTTGGCATTTCCAGGCCTTGCATTGACAGCAAATCGCTCAATGGATAAGCGAGTGTAGCTGCGGCTGAACCCGCTGCTGCTGATGCTGCTGCCGCCTGTGGTGCTGGACGCACTTGTGTAGCCGTTGGCTGAGCGAAATGACCGATCGCCGCCGCCGGCGATGGACGTAAGCCACCACCAACTGCGGCAGCAGCCAACAAGCGTTTATAGCCACCGACCAAAGCGGCGGCATCGTAAAGAGTGGCGGCTTGTTGTGGATTGCCAATTGCTGCATATTGCAGTAGCGAAGGTGCAGCCGCGGCAGCAGAGGGAATGGCTGCCGCTGCATTGACGGCGGCGCCAGCACTCAATGGTATTAGTGTGTGTGTAGTGCCTGCGGCTGTTGCTGCTGCAACCGCATTAGCTAGCGACTGTTGTTGTTGTTGTTGTGCAGCTGCTGCAGCAAAACAAGCAGCATGTTGTTGCTGCTGCTGCTGCTGTTGCTGTTGCTGTTGTTGATGATGTTGACAAGCGGCGGCTGCAGCAGCAGAAAAGTGTGTGGGTAAGGGATAGGGTGTGTAACGTAGTGATGTTGTTGCTGCTGTTGCACCAGCGCCCACATTATGAGCGGCGCCAAAGAGGCCGGCGGCATGTGTATGGGCCGGATGATGATGATGATGGTGGTGGTGGTGTGCGCCAGTGCTTGTAGCAGCCGCAGCCGCAGCCGCAGCGCCGACAGTATTGTTGTGTGGTGCCGTAGAGGCAAATGTACTACTGATTATACCGCCACCGTTGGCATTGCCACCCCAAACTACCAACTCACCGTAAGCTGAACGACCGGCAGCGCGCGTCTTGGCCAAATTAGCCGGCAGCATAACTTCTTTGGGTTGCGCCTTCTTGCATTCGACCTGGAAGGACATAAACGACAATGGAATACAAAAATATAAGAATAATTAAAGTTATTAGTTATATTTATATAGTATATTTACATATGCGTATGTATGTACATATGTACGTAGTAGCATTAGCATTAAACACAATTCCAGCAAAAGCTGTTTAAGTGGAAACTTACCATTTTGTTGTTAATCTCGTGGAAATGAATTTCACAAACTTTGTCCACTATATCCTCGCTCTGAAATGTTACGAAGCCAAAACCTGTAGCAAAAAAAAAAATAGAAGGATTACAAATGAGTAATTATGAATATTTAAAAATTAAAATATTGCTATAAAATTTGGAATTAGATGGAGCTGAAATAACAGACCTAAGCAAAAGTGTTACGCTGCCTCAAAAGCGGTACTAACGTACTCACATTCTCTTAAAAATATTTTCATCGACAGACAGGTGGCAATCAAAGCGACCGCGGCAGCGACGACCACCTCCAAGTGCGTGAATTCGTGCAGCGCCAAGTTACATGAACTCTGTGCGAATAGCAGCGTTACGATGTACTGGGTACGCGGATACCAGAGAATCGAGGAAAATGAGAGGGTGGATATGTTAGTCATAGCGGGTGAATGAGGAAACATCTTCCCCTCTATAAATTACCATACATCTCACATATGCACACAGAGAAAAAACTATAGTAAATCTAACAAAGTTGACTTAGTTAAAAAAATGTGTATGGGGCACAAGAAACTTGTACAACTCGCCAAAGTACTTACACAATTTGTACCCGACCATGGAAAACAAAGCTTAGGTGATTTATTACCCAAGCACTTTTATTTTTTAATAAATTACTTTGCTGAAAAATTACACAGTCCAACAAATTTACAAAAAATTTTCTCAACACGAACAAACGCTAGCAGTTATGAAAGAGGATGTATCCCAGACCAACCTTGTCGAACAGAGTACTAGTCCAGAGGGTCTGAGTTTTTTTTTTAGCGGGGGTCAAAGTTTTATAGTTTTAGCTGGAGGTGCAATTGCTCTATCGAAAATATCTTATAAAAAACGGCCTCAAATGAAGTTTTTGAGCTCGGACTTCTTCTACAGAATTTAATGAGCAATTTTTTTGCGGAAGCCTTTAACACTCTAACTCCCACGCAAATCGCTGTTTTTAACCCTTGTTTGGAAACACATGTAGAGAATATCAATTAAAAATGCAGATAGAGGGTTAAAATGTTCTAGAGAATTATTCGCCATAAAATTTCACTAGGGGTCCCCTCAGACCAAATCCTTGTACAGATAACGCACAAGACCACAGGATATAATAATCACAAATTACGCCATGAAATATGCAACAAATTTTATAAATATACACATTAGATGCATTTTTTTTCTTTAGATCCTCCCTCCGACACCGTTGTAAAGTAGGTAAATTGAAAAAAGTTCACTTTTGCAAAAAATGAATGGGGCTACTACAAAAACCGCGCGATTTTTAAGAATTTCAAGGCAAGTTTAGATTTATGTATGAAAAAAGTTATGATTTTGCACAAGAAAAAATTTGATGTCTAGCTATACGTAGAGTTAACCGCTAAAGCGAATGGCGTACTCAGTTTTTTAGTACACTCCCCAGTGGAGGTGATATTCAAACCCTAGTTAATGCCTTTAATTTGATGCTAATATTACCCAAAAATAGTTTGCGGCCATCCGGGTCCACATTTTTTCCACTATCCACGGTCTCGACCTTTCTACCTTTTTTTACATTTATGGAGTTGTACACCATCATAAAACCGCCTTAAAGAGCAAAAATTGTTTAAATTTTTTAGAAATTTTAAGCCATGCCAGCTCTATTAGGGTATATTTTACTGCACTTAAACTTAATGAGCTCATCCAAATATTAATAGATTTTTAACGAGAATGAGTTTTTGAAAACCGCATTAAATTAAGCAGCATTCTGTGTGATTCAGATAAAAAAATGTCCGCTGTCAGAAAGAATATAGGGCATGAAGTTGAATGTTCGTGAGAAAAAAAAAAAATTTTCTATTTAGGCCGCGATATTACCTTCCCAGGGAAGTGCACTAAAAATTGAATACGCTATTCACTTTAGCGGTTATCTTTACGTATAGGTAGATATCAATTTTTTATTGTTGTGCAAAATCAGAACTTTTTTCATACATAAATCTAAACTTGCCTTGAAATTCCTGAAAATCGCGCGGTTTTTCGAGTAGCCCCACTCAATTTTTGTAAAGTTGATTTTTTTTAATTAACTTACTCTACGACACCTTATTTTCATATTCCGGTGCCGGAGGGAGGATCTAAAGAACAATAAAAAAATGCATCTAATGTGTATATTTATAAAATTTGTTGCATATTTGTGATTATTATATCCTGTGGTCTTTTGCGTTATTTGTACAAAGATTTGGTCTGAGGGGACCCCTAGTGAAATTTTATGGCGAATAATTCTCTAGAACATTTTAACCCTCTATCTGCATTTTTAATTGATATTCTCTACATGTGGTTCCAAACAAGGGTTAAAAACGGCGATTTGCGTGGGAGTTAGAGGGTTAAAGGCTTCCGCAAAAAAATTGCTCATTAAATTCTGTAGAAGAAGTCCGAGCTCAAAAACTTCATTTGAAGCCGGTTTTTATAAGATATTTTCGATAGAGCAACTGCACCTCCAGCTAAAACTATAAAACTTTGACCACCGCTAAAAAAAAACTCAGACCCTCTGGACTAGTACTCTGTTCGGCAAAGTTGGTCTGGGAGACATCCTCTTTCATAATTACTATCGTCTGTTTGTGTTGAGAAAACACTGTTGGACAGTGTTATTTTCGTTAAGATGACGAAAAAACTTGGTAAGTAAATTATACCTAAGTTTTAAGTTGGGTTATATGCGATTCTGAGTTGATTGTACAATAGTTTTTCTCTGTGTGTGTGGATCAGGTATTGATACGTACAACAGGCGATTCCCACTAGACACTGGTCTCATTTGTATGGAGAGTGGGACAAAACTGAATTTCTTGGAAACGGATGGACCTACCGAAACCAAATTTGGCACTCATCTTTCAGAAAAATTAAAAGCATATATGTGGTAATCCACGCTCACCACTAACGCTAGTTTACAGCAAAAAAAAAACAAGAAAACTAGGAATGGGGGAGGATAGGAATTGACCTGCTGAGCTTGGAACTATTTTTTTTTTAATTTTTTGTATAGTTAGGTTTTTGAGATAACGATAATTTTGTTTTTTTTTGTTATCACTTCATTCAAAAATTATTTTCTCTGGAGTTACAAATGCGATAAACGCAAGCGGTATCTCGGCAATTAAAATACGCTTCAAACGACATACAACTTGTTGTGGTCTAATAAAAACTCGCTGAGCAAAAGCTGGTCAAAGTCAAAATTTTGTGGATTTTTTTGCGATTTTTGAAAAAATTTTGATTTTCAAATTAAGTTTTTTATAAAAAGTTGTAAAAATCAGGAAAGTTTTATTACTGCCCCTTTTATTACAAAGACTTTAAGTGTAATATCAGAGAGATCCGATAAATATATGTATTATTTTTGGCGATTTTTTTATTGTGAAACAAAAAGGATATTTTGGACGAAAAACTTGTGAAAACGACTTCATAGGTCAAAAGGACATTAGAAGAAAATATAGAGCCTCCAAAGACTAAACTAATGACATTTCGATTTTAAAAATCCGATGTCAAATAAAAAAGTTACAGTTAAAAAAAAAATAATTATTCCGCTATATTTCGCGAGATCAAAAAAAAATTGTATGGAGAGTGGGACAAAACTCAATTACTCGAAAACAGTCGATGTAAATATGTACAAAAATCGTAAAACAGCAACAATATTTTGTATAGACTAGTTACATTTAATATGATATTTTAAGAAAAAGTAAAAAAAGGGAAAATGTATAAACAGGCTTCTCAAGAGAAGACTTGAAAGAACTCAAATCTGCTTATAGGACCTGGTCCAGAGTGGTCCTTAATTGTTAAAAGTTTAAATGAAAATGCTAATGCTTGAAAATTACGCTCATAGAAAAGCCAAGATTTCTTCATCTTCTATTTCGCTAAAAATAAATTTTCACTGTTTTCTTTCGCTAAATCATGAAACATACCTTTTGCTTGCATTTCCATTGTTATCCGCATTGTTTTAGCACTCAAACTTGAAATATCGCAAAAATCATAATACACTTTTTTACACAAACTTTTTCCAAACATTTTTTTTTTTTTCAAATGTGTTGACTTTAAATGAGCCAAAGTAACATTTAATGGTGGCTATTGCGAATGGAAGGAGGTTTTCCATAAAATTCAATATATTTCCCACGGAAATGCATGACAGAAATTTCTTTTTCAAGCTCCAACGTTTTTGACTGGGGGCTGACCAGTGTGCAGTGGAAGACCCTGTCAACCTGCAAGATCTCGCTACGGTCATACAACGTAAAAACTGCAAACTATCTTCTCACACCACCTAGAGCAAACTACAGACTGGCGGGCGGCACACTAACAGGGCACTGTCTCACATCTCATGCGTTCAAAATGGGACTGGAGCAAAATCAGACCTGCACGGCATGCAACGAACCCAATGCTGTTGGCACTCTGGAACATCTTCTCTGTCAATGTACAGCTTTTGGCAGACTCCGCCTTAACTGCCTCAGTTCTGTACACTCCTTGTGCCATAGAAGGTACTTAGAAGGTACTGTGGATCAGGAAATACACAAACTATTAAAACTTGCGAGGTCCTGCATTCCAAGATTAATACAACGCCTCCAATGCGCTGTTGGCAACACTAAGGAGCACGTGTGGTCTATGTGCGGTATTACTGTATCCTGGCCAACCTAACTCAACCTAACCTAATGCCAAATTAATATTTTTGGCAGTGGGTAGAATTACATATATTGATTTTATATCTTTTGCTTGCCCTTGTGCTAGCCAATATGTCATATTTTTTGACACTATGCTTAATTAAATTTTGTTATATATCTAACAAACAGGTACATACTACATACATACATATAACAATGCAATTTTCTGCTTGCTGTCAGACATCTCTCTCATGTCATCTTGTTACCATCAAATGACTTCGTATTATTCTAAATCAAACCATATGGTGTGGTGGTAAGTTAAGTGCTTCATCCACATACATATATATGTATATATGTATATGACAATCTAACAAAGCTAAAAAGCAAATAAATTTTATTGAAAATCAGCAATATTTGTTTTTCATGTGTGGCAGGTAAAATGAATTTCTAGTGTCTACTATTTACTCTCAGGTGCTGCCGAAATTATTACATTTCTTGGCCAAAAACCGAATGTCAATGTTGTCAAATATGTCAAATAACATCTACACAACTATAAATATGAGTATCACAAAAACAAATGCAGACCTTGAGATAAACAAACATTGCACTTTGTTCACCAAAGCTTAAACATCCTATCGATTTCTGTCATGGGCTGAGCGCTCACACATCTGCTGCGCATCGTTATTGTATTAATAAAAGCGACGGAAACGGAAATGGAAATGAAAAATTGGAGAGCGAAAAAGAGAGATAAAGAAGTGAATGAAAGTTGTTAAGCTGCCATTGAAAGATATTAAAATATCGCTTTGAATGGTTTTTATATCAAGTGGCTATGGCAGCTGCTATGTGATAAAAATAGTTGCAGAGTTACATATAAAGTGTTGAATGTTGAAAGAAGGATGCTACTTGAAGGTGGAGTTAGACGGTTAGTAGATGATTGCTGTTGACGTAATATAAAAAAAGTGTGTGGGCAATTACTTTTTGTTTGCTTTGAGATATGAAAGAGCTGGATTAAAATTGTATGTACAAATAAAAATGTTAAAATGGCGATTAGCCAGTCAAATGAATTTCTGATATAACGAGAGTTGAAAAAAGCGCTTATACCTATTATAGAAAATAAGAGCAGTCAAGGGTACTAGGATATTAATTTAGAGAGATTTTTCAATGTTTTCTAGAACCCAGGGCCCACTTTTTAATAACTCAACATTATGTTCTTTATTTCTAACAAAAAATTCAATATGATGATTCTCTGCCCTATACTGTTATCTGGTATGGATCAGTGTTTAAGCTTTTAAAAAATAAAAGCAGTCAAGGTTAGGATATTAATTAAAACTAGTATCGCCGGTGCTCGAAATTCGACCATGCAATTTATTTTTTTCAACTTTGTATTGGTACAAAAATTATTCCTTTTCGCGGAGATAAGCAACACTTTCCAAATTCCAGTTGTACCGCAACACTGATTTGCCCTTTTGATCACGGTCCGTCGCGAAATCATGGTACAAATCAAGGCAGATCTAGGAAGGTAGGCCCGGTGGCGAATTCAGAAATTTCCCATGTATTATGTTATTGTAATTGGTAGAGTGTAATGTCAATATGATATTTCGCCGTGGTTAAAATCTGAATTTGTATTACATATATGTATTCTAGAGTGCAGAAAAATTGAGGGATAGTGAGAGTGAGAGAGTTTGTGGTGTGAGCGCAGAAATGTAATGGAATAAATAGATGTAGATATGTATGTATTACATATTTGTACGCTTATGTGATGTTTTTCATTTACCCGTGCGGGTGAATTTCGCCGGTGCCTTTTCTACAATTACATGAGTAGGTATATTAATATCTTTTTTAATATACATACACACATATGGGAAACCAACTACATATGGTTTTATTAAATTTTGTGTAACTTCACAAAAAGCCACAAACAAATAAAATAAGAGTAAGAAATACAGAATCATTATTATACACAATCATTTTCAACCATCATCATTCAACCGCTAAAAGACTGCTCGAGTAGAACAACGAACGCTGACTGAAATTTGCAAACACACAAAATTTCTTCGTTCCTTCAATCCTTGACATGTTGAAATTCGTGAAATGGTAGAAAATACGAAACAAGTTTTTTTTTTCAAATGTGTTGTAAGTTAATCTAAAATTGATAAACAATGTTTGATGAACACTTGCAAATATGTTTATTTTCAAATGATATCTATGCTGATTCTCAACTTTAGAAACAACATTTTCTCAAACGTTTGATAATTTCTTTTTCAGTGTTTAATGGGCTCTCTCATTTTTCGCTTTAATGGAAAAGCAATAGGAGATATTTGGCCGCGTTGATTTTGATCTGAGCGTAAACTGGGCCAATGCATACAAAATAGAGAGAGCGCTTTGAAATTAAAGCGACTCTTCAACTGTGTTTACGATATTTGTAAACATTTTTACGATATCTATTTCTCTTAACTAAAAACTTTATTTATTAATTATAAACAAATTAAATAATTTATAGAAAAAATTATATGCCTATGCACTGCTCCCGACTCATACGAACACATCCATATCAATTTTATGTGGATATGAGTATGTTAAATGTGCTAAACAGCCTGGCAATTGTTTGTATGGGAAAAATGTTAGCCTCTTAATATATAGATTTATTTATAATATTAAATTTTGTCAATGTTTTCTAGAACCTAGGGTCCACTTTATAAAAACTTAGCATTCTTTTCTTTATCCCTAAGAAAAAAGTTCAGTATGAGCTTTCTCTGTGCTCTACTCTCACCCGCTGGTATCATTGAGTGTTTTAAACTTTCAATGTCGAACAATATTGACCAAAGTCTCCGCTCATTTGAGCTACACCATCGACCTATCATTTTGCTATAGGTATGTATGTATTTATGCTTCTCACAAAAAATGCATTCGCCGTTCGGAGCCGGCATAAAACTGTAGGTCCAACCAATTAGTAGGAAAAACAAAAGTTAAGGAGCACAGCTCGAATTGGGAGAGAACCTCGGCCATAAAACTCGTCAGAATTATAAAAGCGCCAATGTATTATTATATTAGATATGTATTTATGCCTATATCTATGCCATCGCCTTCGGATACGCATTTGCCATTCTATCGGGGGCGTAAGACTATTAATAGAAGCTCTTATAACATTCATTCATTCCCACAGATGATACCCTATATACCTTATATTGGCTTGGCAAAAAACTAATCCATACATACTTATGTAAATAAATAAATTATTTATATTGTAATTGTTATTTGAAATGCTTTTATCCATTTCCATAAATAAATTTGTACAAATGTCGTTAGTAAAACGTCTCCTTGTGGGCGTGCGTTTGTATAAAATGAATGTTTGCTTGACCTGTTGGTCCTCTTGGCAACCTTCAGTCATTGTCTGTAATTTCCAACACCTGCAGGGCTGAAAAAGACTGCGTATAATTGTCGCACATTAAAGTGACTCAGGTAGTTATTATATTTGCTTTCATAACAATTTAAGTACCACGCTATAATATACATACATACATACATATCTAGTTACACTCCTTTTTATACTCAGCTGTACTAGTACACAGAGTATTATAGTTTTAATCACATAACGGTGGATTGTAACAGAGTGAAATAATCGAGATAGATATAGACTTATATATATCAAAATAATCAGGGTGAAAAGAGAAATCGATTGAGCCATGTCCGTCCGTCCGTCTGTCCGTCCGTCCGTCCGTCTGTCCGTCCGTCTGTAAACACTCTAACTCGCGCAAAAATTTAGATATTTTGATGAAGTTTGAAATGCAAGTTGGTATCGAGACTGGGACGGTTGGTATTGAAAATGGCCGAAATCGGACCATGACCACGCCCACTTTCCCTATATAGAAAAAATCGGAAATTTGGTATCTCAGTCACTAATATAGCTGGAGCGATGAAATTTTACCCACGTGTTGAGCTTAGGCCCCTAGGAAGAAATTTGATGACATTTTGGAAAATGGGCGGTGCCACGCCCACTTATTAAGGGTCAAACATGGAAAGTTTTATATGTCATAACTCAGAAACCATTGAAGATATATCGATGAAATTTGGTACGCGTAATTTACTTACCTAGGCAAACGTTTGGCCGGAAAATAGTTAAAATCGGTTGACGGCCACGCCCACTTTTATATATGTGTATTATAAAGTGACCTAATAAAAACATTTTAAGCGATATCTCTATCAAATATAAAGATATATCATTGAAATTTTATAGCAGGAGTCCAACTGCGGACATAACACGAAAAAAAAAAAATTTTGGCACATGGGCGTGGCACCGCCCCTTTTTATAAACAGGAATATACGAGATTTCTGAGCCTATAACTCGACAAATAATTGAGATATTATGACGAAACTTGGTTTATACACTTTTATAACATGTGTTAATAGCCACGCAAAAATTTATTGAAATCGGTTTATGACCACGCCTACTTTTTACAAAGATATTTCTGGAACACCCTTTGGGAATTTGTAACGTGACATCTTTGTAACTAGAAGTAATAAATGAATGAATTTTTGCACAAAGAATAATATTCATATGCTTAGTTGGATGACTGATAAAAATTTACGAGTATGTACAGGGGCGGATTTACCTCTAGAAGCGCCCTGGGCAAAAAAATCAAGCCGCGCCCCAATATTTCCAAAAAACCGTACTTGCCTTCGTGTGGTGACATTTCATTACTGATATATTTTACGGATTGAAAAAATTTGATTCGAGTTTTCTTAGAAAGAATGTTTATTTCATTTTTATTTATAAATGAAGCGTATCGCTCAAAATCAATTGATCCAGTCCACTAGGGTCTTGTGGAGAATTCAAATCTTTATTTTTCTGAATAGGTATGTCACATGTAAGAGGATTTGATGTGACTTTTCCACTTTCGAGTAGAGGTGGGAAACTATCGATAGTGCTACCATCGATAGTTTTTGATAGTTTGAAAAAAACTATTGATAGTCTTCGATAGTTTTCAAAAAATAAACCATCGATACTACTATCGATAGAACTATCGCCGAAAATTTGAAAAAGTCAAGAAAACATCAAAATCTCAATTTTTTTAAATTCAGTCTAGTATATTTTAGTACACGGAAGTGAAAGGTTGAAGTCGAAACAAAAAAAATCTTCAAAGCCTTTTATAATGTTTAAATTTTTTTGTACATATACGAATATAAAACCTCAACAGAATCTGAAATAGTATGGTGCAATATGGGGATGTAAAAGTTGTAAAACTATCGATAGTACACATTAATATCGATAGTTCTTGATAGTTTTGAAAAAGCCATCGATGGTCTTCGATAGTGTTCAAAAAAATAAAATAGTTCCATCGATACTTTCCCATCTCTACTTTCGAGACTTTGACCTATAATGTATAAAACATATGTATAATTAAAACTCTTATATAGGTACCACATTTTTTTCGATTTTCTAACCTTCAATCTGATCTGATCTTAAACCCTCATTATTAGGTGGGACAGATTTCGCAATATCATTAAATTGCAGTTCATGATTCGAATCTGAAAAACAATTTTATAGTGAAAATGTTTCGTACTGAAACTAAACTCACAATTTTTGACAGTAGGGTGCCTCCCAGGTAGCGAAATCTGGCTTTCTGGCCCATAATCTACCTGGGCTAACCTACACTCAAAAAAAAAATTTCTCTCGATCAAAGACATAATTTTCCTTATTTTGAACACGCGTCCCAATACAAAATTTTCTTTGTTTTGTGTAAATTTTCTCAAAAATGTGGAAAAAACATAAAAAAACATTCAAACAAATTCGTTGCCATGGGGATTTGTATGGGAATTTAATTTCTCAAAATTAAAGAAATCAAGTCTTCAAAACAAGGAAAGTTGGGAATGGAATGGCGCTTAAAGAATTTTTCATTATTTTAATGTATGAATTTTTTCAAAACAAGTATATGAAACCATGGTAACGCATGTAACAACAATATTTTATAAACCTTTTAACATGTTTTAAGGAAAATTTACTCAAAACAAAGAAAGTAGTGTTCAAAATAGGTAAACAATTTCTTTGACCCCTCCATATATTTTTTTTCTCTCAGTGTAGCTGTCGATCAATTGACTTATGCGTTTTTACCTTTTTGGTTATGATCAACAACGGAGTCATTTTCTTTTCGAGGAGTTTGAAAAAAACAATCAAGTTTATTGATTTTCGACAGTAAATCTTTGTCTTTCTGCACTTTCTCGGCTGCACGTTTTTTGTTTGCTGCGCCGCTTAACTTTTTGATATTTGCACTCATTCTTCTATTTTTCACAAAAACATTAATTCACTGACACTTTTTTGATGTTTTTAACTCGGAAAGATTTTTAAGATTACATAAAATGTAAGCAGCGCATTGTATAGAGGCGCGAACTATTCAAATTAACCAGAAACAGAAAATATTCAGATCTTAGTTTCCTTTGAAAAAGTGAGCTCGCACATTTCCCCGAAAAAATACTCCAATGCCTACTTAATTTCTAAATTTGCAATTTCAATTAAATTTGAATCTTTCACGTCATTTACTGCACACAAGCTGCTAAAACTTAGTGTTTACATATCGGTCATTTGCTGCAAGACCGGCATAAATCAAAAAACGTAATTTTTGAGTTAATGCTGCAGAATAGTTAGTTACATCATACTTCATTTTGAGTAAAAAATTCTTTATGATTTGTTGGAAAGTAAGCGCTTCAGATACAAACCAAATGTTGCATTTACTTGCGCACCATATGGCGGTTGAATCGCAAAATTGCCCTTCCTGAAAAGTTGTGTATTTTGAAAAGTGCAAATGCAGCAAATGAGCGATATGTACGACGTATGTACATTGTACGTTCCACTGGAACGAAGGTTAAGAACTGTACCAATGTTCTGAAATGTACTTTGATTCATTTTTTCTCTGTAAAAAATTTAAAAAGCTCTCATTCTTGTTGTAATATTCAAAAAAAAAAATTTTTTGATAAATAAAAAAAAAAAAAATTTTGCCGTCTTAGTTTTGGCGCCCCTATTGAAACGGCTCCCTGGGCAGCTGGCCATGTTGCCCCTATGTAAATCCGCTACTGAGTATGTACATATTTGTATGTAAAACTTTCTCTAAATTTATTTTATTGTAATTGCATTGTATCGATCCAAATGTGTCATATTGCATAAAAATGGCGAACAGCAAAATAAGCAATGAAGTATGAAACGAAATACATAAGAAAGAAAACAGCGTTCTTACTTAAATATTCCCGTCATAAATCATGCATTTGTCCTCAGGCACACTACATCTATTCACTTAGATCACACCCCTCTGCATTACCAAGCAACTAACTATTCAGAAATGTGAGGCAATAATAAGAGCAGCGATAATGACAAGGTCAGAGAAAAATTTCGCTTTTGCAAAGGCAGGAATAATTCATTGTAAAGGAAGGCAATCAAGAAATGGAAGATATAGAGAGATGCCTTATTGTATTTACAAACCTGTTGTTAACTATTTATGCAGCTGAGTTCAAAACCCTCATTTTAAAGGAGAAATACCCTCGAAATCATCAAACCCTAAAAAATTATCGTACTTAACATTTCGTAGAATAATCGCATCGCAGACTCACTGACCTAAAACACATCTTCTTCTTGATTGGCGCTTAACCGTCTAGACGATTCTGGCCGAGTCCAACAGAGCACGCCAATTGCTTCTGTTTCGTGCAGCATGGCGCCACTTGGGAACACCTAGGGAAGCAGCATCGTTGTCCACCTAATTTTCCCAACGCAGTGGAGGTCTCCCTTTTCTTTTGCGTTCAGCGGGTTTCGATAGAAATACTTTCACATACACATACATACATGTAATAAAGAACTTTTGAGATGGCAGACAAACTTGCTAGAGGGTTCACATCCGTCCCTATTTCACTGTCGTGGAAGGGTCTAGCTATGTCGCTCTCGCTATCGGGCAAGCTCATACTGAAGGACTTCTACTTCAAAGAAGCGGAGCAAAAGTGGGAGTGTCTGAGTAGTTGGAACTATGCTAGACTCTTTTGGCCTAACTTGAACGCTAGGGGTGGACAAAGAGTCTACTAGCACTGGGCAGGTACGAGCTAGCACTAATGACTGGGCTACTAACAGACCATATAATACTTGGGAAACATGCAGAAGGGATGAATGCTCCATATTTCGATTAGTGTAGGGCCTGTGTGAATGAAGAGCAGCCCGAAATAGTAAAACACTTGCTGTGCGATTGCCCAGCAGTAGGAAGGAGGCGACTGAAGCACTTAGTAGCCTAACAATTTAGGGAGCTAGGGGATCTAATGACATAGGAATTCAAGAAAATTCTAAGATTTGTGGAGTCCACACGATGGGTCTTCGGATCCATAAAAAACAGTATGAAAATAGTATAAGTATGCCACGTAGGAACTAGCAGCCATTGCAACTCAACCTAACCTAATAAAGATTTTTTGCTATTAAGTAGTTCGGATATTCATAAGCACTCTGAGAATTGCAAATATTTTCAAAACCAAATGCGAATGAACAAACGAAACCACTACATAAGTAAGTAAGTTGCTTAAACAAAGCTTTTGCTTAAAATGGCCCATGCTTTTCACCCCATTCAGCATATTGTAGGTACCAGAGTTGCGAGATTTCGATTTGGCCGAATCACGAATCAAAAATATTTTCTGATTGTTCATTTAAAATATTTTAAAATAAAAGAGAATTTTTATTTGTGATTGTTTCAAAATAGAATCAAAAATACTCTTTGTGTCGTGATTCAAACTATTTTCAAATCAAAGATAAATTTGATTTGTGATTAATTTTTCAAACGAATCAAAAATATTTTTTGATTCTTGATTCAAAATTGATTTCAAATCAAAACTATTTAGAATCATAATTTGATCCGAATTGAAAATATTTTTTGAATCTTGATTCTAAATAAATTTTTGATTCGAATCAGATTTTTGATTCGAATCAATTTTTTTATTCGAATTAAAAAGTTATTTTGAATCAAAAATGTATTTCAAATAAAAAATACTTTAATACGTCATCCCACCTCCCAGTCGAGTTGAGGAAATGCAGAAAATCTAAATTTTCAACAAACTTCTACTTTGTTTGGAAGAAAATGCAAGCAGATTTCCGCAGTTGCCTTAGCCAATCATTTGCGCGTAGGTACATACTATGTATATACTTACATATGTATATGTATGTGTATGTACATATAACGAATGAAACTAAATTTTCGATTCTAAATAAATTTTTGAATCAAATCAAAAATTTGTTTCGAATCAAAGATATTCTTTGAATCAAGAATCAAAAAAGATTTTTGATTCTTTTGAGAAATGAATCACAAATCAAATTTATCTTTGATTTGAAAATAGTTTGAATCACGAATCAAAGGGTATCTTTGATTCTTTTGTGAAACGAATCACAAATAAAAGTATTATGAAATCACGAATCAAGCTGATTCTTTCATTCGAATAATTTAAACAAAAGTATCAGACTTTCTAAGTTGCAAAAGTGCAAAAGTAAAAAACGAAAAACTAAAAGTAAATCCAACATCGAAGCAATTTACGGTGGGTTGAAAGAATAAAATCAGAGTGAAAGGAATTAAAGAGGTAAAGTTTAGTTAGTGAAAAGTGCAGCTGCTTTAGTCGACAGTTCACAAGAAATTTACACAACGCACCGACAGTCCACCGCACATACATATATATGCACAAACATGCGCCTTTATGCATGTATATATGTATGACATCATTAAATTGCCTAGAAATTAAAAAGAAAAAAAATAAATTCGACCATCATTTCAGCTCAGCAGGCGAATTTTCCCAAGAGAAGATATGCAATTATTTGCACGTGGTCTAAACAATTTAACAAACTCAGCACTTGGTCGCGGTCACACAAGCCTATCATTAGACAAAACCCGCTCAGTCGCCTAGCCATCTAGCCGCCCAGCCGAACAGCCGCCCAGCCGCCTTGTAATGTTGCCTACCAATATATACGGTTGCTACATACATAATATATAAGTTTGGGGCTATGTATGCATATTTGTGTGTGTGTACAATGAGTATAAAGTGTGCAAATTAAAGTGGACTTAAAAATGTAGCAGAGCGTCAGAGCGTATAAAATGTAATACATACTTATGTACATACATAACTAGTTAAGTACGACGAAAGAAAATGAATGTTTGCCGCCAGAGCTCCATGTAGTCCATATACATACTTTTCTACATACAGACGTGTACATTTGTATATTCATAACGTATACCCTTATGATGTTGATATGTATGTTTGTGCATACATGCCACGTGCTGGTATGAATGAAATTCGTCATTGAAGAAAATTCTGTGGTTGGAAATCGCAAAGGTTCATATAGGCATTAGAGTGCCCCGTATAGTAGCGAGCAAATTTTTTAAATGAGATTTTTTTAAGCTAATGTAGGTAACATTGGCATTAATATAGTCGATGATATCACATAAAAACTTTGGTTTCGATTTTCTGCATAAAAACTCAACAGTTTAAAATTAGTTCTTTCTTCATCCAATGCACAAAATCGGCACTACCACGGACACCCTCAACGTTAACGAACGATCTTTTAGACCACTCTATCCTGATTTCTGGGGTCAGACTGAAGAATATCTCTGATTTGATTTTAACATAACCCCAATATGTACATTAGGCAGCTTCGAATTATATGAACCAAAAAAAGTCCACCGTACCCCGTCCCATATCATGTCTTTTTGGAACACATTTCCAAATTTTTTTTTGGACGCCGCCAGATGTCGCTAAAATAAATATTTTCGTACGTTAGGTATTTATAGTCCGGTCTCTAAGCTTAATATCTCACGTCTTTCGCCTGAAAGTAGGGTTTCGGCTATATAAACGTATTAACCCTATGTGCGCCATTGGGGCCACTACCACACATTACTTAGTTTATACCACTCCAAAGTACCTTTTTTATGCCTGTATGTTAAATGTCGTCAAAAATCATTAATCTTTTGCAAAAGAAGTATTTCCACGCGCGCAACCTTCCGAGGAATATATCGACCCATTTGTGCGACTTTATCGTAATGGACAAAAGCAAATATTACAGGAGAGCATTTTTTATTGGTATATTGAAATTAAATTGAACACGCGATTAGATAGTTAATTAATATAGTGAACGTGATATTATTTTTCTTGAAAAAATTTGCAGTTAGCGAAAAAATGATAATTTTGTCCCTTACGATAATTTCGCTCTCAATATTTTATGAGGGTATTTGAATAAATGTCCCTTACTATAATATTTAAAAAGGTTGCATATGACAAATACATGTTTCTTATTGCATACTTCTGCATTTTTAATGATGGGGTCATGGTAATATAGTAAGTAAATGAAAACGGAAACCTTCGATTTCCTACTAGCTATATTCAAAATATTTTTTATATGGGCGATACGATAAATTCGAGCTCAAGAAAAAAGTATAGATTGTCCCTTACGATAAAAAAAGAAAGCCAATTTTTGACACATCTATAAGGATTTCAGCTACAATATTTTACCAGGTGATGCGCTGAGGGATGTGGAACAAATTTGCATCAAAAAGTATATTTCGAGAAAATGACCCTTACGATAAAATCGCGCAAAGCGGTCGATATGTACGTTTTTCGCCTCCTGTGGTCTTTCAGGTTCATTTTACAAATATTGTTACTGAGGAGACCCCTACTGAAATTTTATGGCGACTAATTTTCTAGAACATTTTAACCCTCTAGCCACCTCAAAAATACAATTTGTAATGGCTTCCTAAAATAAGGCGTCAAAATAATCCTTTCGTAGGGTTGCTAGAGGGCTAAAATGGTCCGAAAAAATATTCACCATAAAATTTCAGTGGGTTCCCCTCAGCAAAAATCTTTGTAAAATGAATAGGAACATCGTTTTTACGATATTCCCATGCAACCTATTGTTGCTTCCCGCCCACCGTGCACAGCTAGCGCGTATCTCAGCTCTAACTCTTTTTTAGTATTAACGTATAGATATGTAGGAATGAGAGTTGGATCATTAGATTAAAATATTTACATAAACTAGAAAAATATTTGAACTTAAAATAGCACCATAAAAAAAGTACTTTTTTTTTTTTTGAAATTTTCATTTTAGATGCACAAAAGTACATTAAGCACTGCAGGTACATCAAAATTGCATATTAAAGAAATATTTCTTTAGTTATTCTGAATGAAACATATAATAAAGAATTTTCACGTAGAGTTAACATTTTAGGAGTTATACGCAAATTAAAGTGGGTACTTTTTGCATTATTTTATATTTCAGTGGTTATCCTTTAGGTCCTGTTCACATTGGATTTTTCCACTACAGGTGTCCTTTTTTCTTTTTAATACCTTTTTTTGTACCCCTTAGCGACCAAATAATGTATTGAAATCGGAAAAATTTGGACGGTGGCGAATTTTCGATTTCCTCAATATTTGATCCTTTCAAAAAAAACAAAAAATGTGGATATCCTTGAAAAAGGAGCAGCTCGGATTTTAATTTCAACGGATGTTTCATCTATAAACATCACATAACACAACCCCACTTTCCTTTTTTCTCGACATTTTCATGCAACCTATCGTCGCTTCCTGCCTACCGTGTATAAGATTTAAGAATTGCGACATACAAAAATGGTTTGCGCTAAAAATAGCGTTAGCAGATTTTTCAATTATGTACTCTACTACTACATTTTATTCTCATAAATATTTGCCATCTAATAAACTTCCAACAGAAAAGTAAGCGCTGATGTTCCATGTATGTACTCACCTCTGTGCCGATTGGTTTGCTTGTCGAACATCAGCATAGCGTCCTCAATCTGCAATTAAGAAAGAAGAGCGTTAATTGAAATGTGACAGCAACTTCTTAATAATTCGCTTATTATTACGTTATGCGACAAGGAAAAGAAAGTTTTAAAATACTAAGTATTCTTTTCTTTTAACTTTTTATGTGCACACACATACATACTCGTATAAAAAAAGTTACTCCTCAACAAAATACATAGTAGCTAGAAATTATCATTAGCGTTGTCCATCTAAGTTTATTAAGTTGAGTTTCATTAAGTTTTGTCACTTGCTATTTAACGCTTATAACCCAATTAAAATAAAATAAATGTTACTTTATCCACACTACCAGTGCTTCTTGTTGCTGCGCGATATTGAGTTTTGAGAGTTGAATAGTTCGACCAACACTTTCAGCGCAAGTGGCGCGCATTGATGATGAATCAAACTGGTGCGCGTATGCGTATACGTAACATTTATCCACTTCATTTGTGTCATTTGGGGTGTTTGGCTGGCAGATGGATGATTACCCAATAACAAAAGAAAAAAGCACAAAAAAGCACACAAAAAAAAACAAAATGAGCAATGACTGCGGCCCTTTTTCAGTTAAATGGCGGCGCTACAAAACTTGCTCGAGAACACAAAAATTATATGAAAGCTCTGACCGACAATGATGGTCATAATCATGCAGCAGCCGTAGCAGCGGCGGCGATTGAAGAGCCTGTGAGTGTGTGAGTGTATTTGAAAGCATATTGCCACTGGCATTAAGTGATTTTGTTGTTGTTGTGCTGTTGTTGTGTTATGTATGTACTTCGTATACATTTGTATGCATGTATGTATGTATGTATGTATAATACATTGTATATACATGTATATACGAGTATATATACAAGCGCGCGCCTCATGTTCGTTGTCAACAAGTTTAGTAACTGCGAAAACTTTTCCCATTATCGCAAATAACTGATAATGCTGCTACTACCAACTTGCTCTATATATGTATGTACCTACTATGAACGAGTACTACAATCACAACAACAGCCAGTGTGCCCGCTAGCTTTGTTGAGCCAATGTACGCTAGCTTGAAGCCATGGCCGCGGCGACCGCGGTCGTTTGTTATATCGACTTGATGCAAAGCCCTCAGCAGCAATGTCATTTAATTAGTGTGGTTGTTTGTTTTTGTTTTTGTATTTGTATTAATTTTTAGTTGAAAAAGTGGATTACTAATATATACTAATATCCCCTTACTTACATACTCTTACCCTTAACCATTTGCGACGAGTATTTATACATTTGGTTGCATGAAGAAAAGAAATTTTAAGTAGGTAAACTTTTAGTGTAGGTAGTACATATTTGTTTGGTTTTGATAAATGAGTTTTAATAAAAATTTTGACTGTTTATTCATCAGGTTGATAAATTTACTTGCTAACCGCACGCGTGTCTTTTAATTTATTGGAAAAAGTGTGACTTAACTTTTTTGGTAAAGGAAAAATGCAATGCTTAGTAAGTGGTCGCATTAATTTCGAAATTTCAAAACTTATGATTTCTTTCTTTAAGTAGTTTATTAAGATCAATTATGCATATAATACTGTACCCATGGTAGAAAAATAGAAGGTAAAATCACTTATTGACGTAGGCAGCCATCTTAGCCATTTGACTTTTATTGAATTTATGCCATTTCATTGAAATCATGCTACCAGAGTAAACAGCAGCAAATTTTTTTTTGGGCCGAAATCTGAAGTTTGTGAAAAGAAATTAATTTATTTTCAAAAAAGCAATTGTGATTTGTGCAAACTAAATAAATAAATAAATTTACTTTCATACGCGTAATTTGTGAAAAAAGATTTGAAAAATGAGCTGCCTCTTCAGGGGATGCGAAAATACCGTGCACTTTTGCAAAGGCTCAGCGGTGAAGTTTTTTAGGTTTCCAGCAATTCCGTTTATAAGGAATCAATGGCTTCAAGCGTGCCAAATAGAGAAAGTTGATCTTCCAAAGAACCCGTTGATGTGCTCAGTGCATTTCGGTGCTAGCGATATTAGTAGCACAAACAACAAAACGTTATTATCGAAATGTGCAGTGCCAAGTTATAATGCGAAAACAAAGTATGGACGCAATAATTAAAATGTGCATAAATCTTAATAAAATATGTATTTTTTAGAGTGCAATTAGTGGAAAGCTTTGTGAACAAAAATCTCGAGGCTGTAGATATGTAAGAGCTTTATAAACAAACATTTAATTGGAAATATCTCGAAGACATAATAATAATATAATAATACAATGGCGCTATTATAACTCTGACGAGTTTTATGGCCGAGCTTCTCTCCCAATTCGAGGTGTGCTCCTTTTTGTTTTTCCTATAAATTGGGTGGTCCTTCAGTTTTATGCCGGCTTCGAACGGCGAATGCATTTTTTCTGAGAAGCTTTTTCATGGCAGAAATACACTCGGAGTGTATGCCGGCCACTGCCGAGAGGTGACCGCTGCTCTTAAAAAACCCAATAATTGGATTTTTACTAATTAGAAAAATTGTTTTGGTGTTTGGCTCGGGCCGTGGTTTGAACCCGAGACCTCTGGCATAACAGGCGAGCACTCTACCCACTGCACCACAGCGGCCATCTCGAAGACATCCTGATGAAAAAAAAAAACAGATTACAAAAACAAAAAAATGAAAAAAATTACAACTTAAATGAGTTTAATAAAGAACTTTAAAATATACCTTCTTGTTTCCTTTAATCTGAATTCTGCATTTCTGTTCCACCAAATTTTTGCTTGTATTGTACTCCTTCTCTTCACTTTCTGTAAGATAGAAGTGAAAAAGAACGAGCAAAATGTAAACAAAAAATTTGTTCGGACATAACGATGACTCCAGCCTTACTTCTTTGTTAAATGCTCTGTCTGTTGTATTGCGTAAGGCTTTGTATTAAATATTCGAGCCAAATACTTCCCACTTTTCACATCCCTTATAATAATATATGACTTTTTTTGATAATTTATGATCTTTCTTCAACTAAAACTAAAATTACCAAAATGTTCTTAAAAAATCTCCATTTTTATATTTGTCCAATATGGCAGCCTCACTCATAATGTTTACAAAAAAGATACTTCAGAAAAATGCAATAGCCGTCAAAAAGTTTAAAGTGAAATTACCTTCTGAATTTTTATACCATGACTGTACCTATATCTATACTCTATACTAATTATATAAAATTGATTGTATGGAAAATGTATGTAACGCGATAACTCGAAAAGTACTGGACGGATTTTAATAATTCTTTTTTTAAAATGTCATAAATTGCGAATTCTCGACAACCATGTACTTTTTTTTGCGCATTTCTGAGACTTTAATAACCTTTTCCCGGTTTTAAATTTCGAAAAACTCAAAAAGGCGCAAGCATAGACAGATTCGTTATGTCAATTGCCGTGTTCAGTGGAAGCGTCGCAGTCGTACCAGGCAGAGCAGCGCAGGCGACTCATATGTTTGTTTTTGCACGGTTGGTTTTTTGGCTCGGTGGCAATCAAAAACCTGTTTACACATGCATACTATGCTATAACTCAAGAACGCCTGCACCTACACCTGCGATATCCGTATCAAATGAAAGGTGTTGAGCAGGACTTTAACATAGAGTTATTTTCATTGTGATGCCTACACATCCTCCCCAAATATGGGCTAAAATGTGGACCCGAATGACTCCGGAATGTGGGTATCAAATGAAAGATCTTGATCAGGAATTTAGCACAGAATTATTTTTATAGTGACTCCTAGGCCGGATCCCCATATATGGGTCAAAACGTGGATCGGGATCACTCCGGAATGTATCTGAGCGATATTGGTATCTAGTGGAAGGTCTTGATCTGGATTTCAACGTAGAGGTCTTTTAATTGTGATTCCTACGCCGGGTCCCCAGTAGAGGTCGGAAACTATCGATAGTCAGCACCATCGATAGTGTACGATAGTTTTTTGCAAACTATCGATAGTATATCGATAGTTGACGATAGTTTCGGCCCGATTTGGGAGAGTGTACGGCTACGCTCACACTGTAACCGCCTTTTGCCGTCCGGCAGCAAACACATCCATAAACACATCTGTTTTAAATGAGCTCACCCGATTTCACCCGAATCTAAACAAACTTTGCCTACCTGTCCTGGTCTTATTCTTACCACAGAGTTGTAATTATTATAAGAGAAAAAATAAAAATCAAAAAATAATTATTATTGAAAGAAACATATTTTAAAAGTCTTTCCATAATAGTTGTTTCTGAGATATTTTTTTTAAGTCGTTTTGTAATTATTATAAATCGTCGTACCATACGAAAACTAACATATATTTAAAATTTCTGGCGAAAGCTATCAATAAAAAAATTCTGTACGAAAAGTAGAACATTTGACTTTTGGCCGACGAAAAGTAATAAAATCTAGTTTTGGCTGACGAAAAGTAATAAAATCGACTTTTGGCTGACGAAAAGTATCAGTAATTATATACTGTTTTTACATTAAAATTGTTATTGTTTAAACGAAATTGATAGTTTTCGTCAGCCAAAAGTGGATTTTATTACTTTTCGTCAGCCAAAACTCGATTTTATTACTTTTCGTCGGCCAAAACTTGAACTTTTTACTTTTCGTCAGCCACAAAAAATTTGATGTTAGTTTTCGTATGGTACGACGAAATGAGAAATTTTGTTTTATATCTTCAAAGACTTTTATATTGAGACAAATTTGAAAAAAGTCTTTGAGTAATTATTATCCGTAACAAATTGTTTTTTAAGTCTTCAAAGACTTTTTCATTGAGACGAATTTCAAAAATATCTTTAAGTAATTATTTTGAGTAACAAATTTATTTTTTATATCTTCGATAAAAATCTTTCATACAATTTAAAATTGGAAATTTGCTTGAATTTTGAAATACTTACATGAAAGTTATTTTTATTTTATACTTATATGAAAGTTATTGAAAATTTTCTGAGACTTTTTTGAACTTTGTCTCAATGAAAAAGTCTTTGAAGATATAAAAAACAATTTGTTACTGATAATAATTACGCAAAGACTTTATTCAAATTTGTCTCAATATAAAAGTCTTTGAAGACTTAAAAAATATATATTTGAAATAAATATTATGGAAAGATTTTTAAAATATAAGTTTCTGAATAATAATTATAGAAGATTTTTATCATTTTCATCAGGAAAAAAATATTATCAAAAGACTTTTATGATCCTGAAGAAAATTTTTAAGACTTTTTTATAATTTCAAAATGAAATAATAATTATTCTACATCTCTGTCTTACCAATACATGAAAGTAATAGATGATCCAATAAAACTTTTTTCAGTACATTGTTTTGTTTTATTTATTTATTAGCCATTTATTCTTGTTCAAAAAAATTAATATATTAACCAGAGGCCATAACAATTATAACAAATAAAAATAAAAATCACTTGATAACAATTATTGAGCAATGGAAAAATTTTTCCATCATCAATAAAAATTACTCAAAGATCGATATTTTTTCGATCAGATCATAATTGTTATGAGCAATTGATATTTTTTTCGATGTTCCATAACAATTTCTGGATGATGGATATTTTTTAGATCAGTTCATAATTAATTAAGACTCGACCAAATGATAGCCCTAGCCAAGCGCTTTCATTTGATACCCATTTTGCGGTGTTCGGTATTCTATATTCGTATTACGTATCCATATTTATCCGCTTTTCCACAATTATGAGCAGTTATCGATAAATTTATCGAAATATATCGTAGTCCAAATAAAACCTGGGGCCATCCCCTTTCGTTTGATACCTACCCATATTGTAGTGTAATTTTAATGTTTTTGGGTAATCACATTTTAAACGACCATGCGACTAGAACGCATAGTCGTATTTATGTTGCTTTGAGTACTTGCTAGTCAGCAATTCAAACCCTGCATGGAATAGTTACCGTTTGTTCGGTGCCTAGTGGTCACATTTCAAATTTTCAATAAACTATCGATAGTTCAAACGATAGTCGAAAACCATCGATAGTGTAAACGATGTTCAGAAACCATCGATAGTGATGATAGTGCCACCGATAGTTTCCGACCACTAGTCCCCAGATATGGGTCAAAATGCGGGACCGGATGAAAGGGTGAAAGGTGTTGGGAACGGCTTCAACATAGAGCTATTTTCATTGTGATGCCTAGACAGGGTCATTAAGTGGACCCAGATAACCCCGGAATAATTTAACTTAACTGAACTTGACTTGGCTTGACTTGATTTGACTTGACTTGACTTGAATTGATTTGACTTGACTTGACTTGACTTGACTTGACTTGACTTGACTTGACTTGACTTGACTTGACTTGACTTGACTTGACTTGACATGACTTGACTTGACTCGACTTCGCTTGACTTGACTTGACTTGAATTAACTTGACTTGACTTGACTTGGTTTGACTTGACTTGACTTGACTTGACTTGACTTGACTTGGTTTGACTTGACTTGACTTGATTAATTATTATTCATCATTGCGAAGCAACGGGTATTTGCTAGTATTAAATATTAAACAAATCACAGTTTTTTTTTGTTTCTTACGAAAATAACATCATACAAATATCACTTGTTATCGACACGTAAATTTCATATTTTTAACCACCATGGATGAAGCATACCTATGTACATATATGTTGCTATTTATTATTAATGTCATCATCAATGTATTTTTACATACATACATGCACTTAGTAACGTTGAAAAAGTTTTCGTAACTTCATGAAAATTGATTAGACTAATATGTAAATATGTGCATAGTCATAAAGTTTGTGTATTGAAATTCACCCAAAAACTTTTTGAACGACTTTGCTAAATACTTATATTGAGATTGAATGATTAGTAACTTTATATGGCTTGCTTTAGCTATTGAGCGCAGCTAATGACAAATTTTCAGCAGCAGAATTATATTACTTTTGTTGTTTTAGTTAACAATAATTGTGTTAACGACAAAAACAAATACTAATATATTTTGAAAAAGAAAGCTCATTCCAAATGGAAGGTTGGATTGGTAGGGATTTGTGATAGACTCTGTCTTTCCCAAGCTGCTCCGGCCAAGAAAGTATTTCCAGCGAAAACTGCTGAACGCAGAAGAAAAGCGAGACCTCTATTGCGTTGGGAAGATTAGGTACACAGCGATGCTGCCGCTCTAGGTATTTGCATGCGGCGCCATGCTGCACGTGACAGAAACAGCTGGCGCGCTTTATTGTACTCGGCCAGAATCGTCTAAATGGTTACGTGCCAATTAAGGAAGGAAGAAAGAAAGGATGTCTTTCACAAGCACTTAGGCATATTTTCCCATTATGTCTTAGAAAGGATGTAGGCAAAAAGGTGGGGTAGGGGATTGAGAGTTCCTCTGCAAACTTGGCAGATTTTAATAAATCTGAAAAATTTCTCACGTGTTAAAAAATGTGCATCCAACATTCTCAATACATTTGAACCGAGCTTGGGCATTCTTAGTCTAGCGAAAGCCAGAAGGATGCAGCGAAAATGATCTGTACCGTCGTCGCTCTCCTCAAGACATGATAGGCGGCATAGTGAGCTCTCGATGATGCCTATGATGGCCATGTGCTGTCCCCATGGATTGTGTCCTGTAATCAACCTCACAAGGGCCCGAAGCTTCCTCGTTCTCTGCTTGAAGAGGAAGTTTGCTACCTCCCTCTTACGATTTTTCATAAAGCACTTTGTAAGCTTACATGAATCTGTAGAGTTCCAGCGTCTTCTGTGAGTTTCCCTAATGGAGTCCCTGATATTCTTCACAGTGACCGCTATACTTGGTCCTATTATTGGCTTACAAGTCCAGTTGGTTGTTCCGCTTTGTAAAAATCCACATCACCATTGCTGATCTCAGACCACAGATCTTGCTGAAGATTCTTTTACACTGTCCGAAAAGTTTCAGCGCTTTGTTTACCTTCACCTCAACATGCGCTTTCCAAGTCATTTTCTTATCTAGAATAAACTTTTAGATATTTTACATCTTCAGAGAGGCTTAGGTCTACACCACTGAGCACAAACAGGTTGAGACCTTGCAGTTTTCTCTTTACCATGTAAACGAAACCAGGTTTGTCTTGCTAGGATTAACAGCAAGCCCCTGTAAGCTGCACCTTGCATCAATCCTGTGCTTAAGCGCCGACCTCCCGCAGTTTTAATTCAGCTTTTACAGCATATTGGAAATTGGAGGACCTTAACTTAATTGTCAAAAGTTGTTCATCTCGCTTTGTTTGTTTTAGTCGTACTCCTAACGGCTCACACCAATATTGTAAATACCAATTTAGCCGAGTTGAAATGTACGGCTGTGGATCGTATCACTGTAGTAGTAGTGGTGTAGTACATTGAAGGTATTCTTATAAGTATACCAAATGATAGTATGCATTATGGTGCTTAAGTAACACAAAACTTATCTATTAGCATACATACATATATGTAAATATCATAAATAAATAAATAAATGAATTTGACGGCAAAAAAAAATTGACTGCAAATGACACTGTCGAAAGTTAACAACTGTTGGCTTTGTCATCGTTTAAGCATTAACTGAATTTATTCGCACTATCGCCTGCCGCTGTTTTATACGACCTCCAGTACAGAAGTAAAACAAAAACGATGACTATAATAATTTTGTCGTTTTCATTTATTAATCAAACCGTTTTGGCGTTGAGCGCACCTGCCAATCAAAATGACATTATTTTAAAAAGCTTTAGGTCTCCTTATTGTGTTTCTTTATGGCTTTTGCTGAAATGTCAAATTCTAAGATAATAAGCGTTGAGTGAAAGGAATTAGAGTCACAAATACCGTTATATATTTATATACTTATAAACATGCTTATAATATAGCATTTTCAAGTCAAGTGAAACTTTTTTCAACTCAAGTGAAACTTTTTTCGAGTCAAGTGAAACTTTTTTAAAGTCAAGTGAAACTTTTTTCAAGTCAAGTGAAACTTTTTTAAAGTCAAGTGAAACTTTTTTCAAGTCAAGTGAAACCTTTTTGAATTCAATTATTAAATGTTTTCTACCAGCTAAATTTTTATATTTTGTGTTACTTTGCGTGTAGGCTAATCCGGTCTATTTTGAATTCAATTGAAACGTTTTTAAATTCAACTGAAACCTTTTTCAATTGAAATGAAACCTTTTCCAGCGGAAAAGAAATTGAAAAAAGTTTTATTTCAATTGAAAAAGGTTTCATTTCAATTGAAAAAAGTTTCACTTCACTTGAAGAGTGTTTCATATGAGTTTAAAAAATTTCACTTGACTTGAAAAGTGTTTCACTTGAGTTGAAAAAAGTTTCACTTGACTTTAAAAAGTTTCATTTGACCCGAAAATGCTATACAACGCTGTTTAATTTCCTCTAAGACGTTAAATTTGCCACCTTTCTCCTGCTTTGAACACTTAATTTTATAAATAGGAAATATAAAAAAAAAATTGAAGAAAGGAGGTTGAAGAGAGGGTTATTCCTAGCAACCGCGTCTCATCTGATCTGATCATCTGATTTCTTTCCGACCTGATAACACTGCTTTACTACAGCCAAAAGTATATTATTTGTACTTACTATAATCAAACCCAGACCCCAGTAGTGATAACGATTTATAAAGGGGCGGGACTACTACTGCCCTTAAACCTTTTGAATCCGTAAAATCTGGTCTGAGTATTATTTGCCATATTCAATATATCGTTGCTGTTAGTTGGAAGCAGCCGCACTTGCATGTCAATACAATGTGAAGTGATTGAAAACAGTCTTCAGAATTCTTTCCAAATACAAACAATCTCTCAGTAACAAAGAAAAAAACAAACAAATCTATAAAATATAAATATTGCATTTAAATGGCAACAGCATTTATCAAATCGTTCAGAGGCTGTAATAGGGCAACAGTAAAAGCGATAATAACTTGGAAAATACGTACGAACGGAAGGAAACAAGCAACTAAAACAACAACAACAACTATTACTGCTATAACAGCAATAGTTATTGCTGCACTTTATACATCAATTCAGTATGGAAAAATCTATAAGGCATAAAAAATATATAAAAAAATTGAATGCAGAGTATAAAACAAAAAGTGGAAAATAAAAAAAAGCCAAACAACAGCAACAATTTCAAAGTAAGAATTCTATGCGATTTAAGAAACCAAAAGCAAAGCCAAACTAAAACTAAAACTAGAACTAAAAAAAAAAACCATTGCATAGCAAAGTGAAAGAAAGAAAAGAAAGTTACTATTGTCATTGCTTTTTTTTGTTGTTCTTGTATGTATGTACTATATATGTGCACGGCTGACTGCATTCGCTTTGTAGTAGTTGGAAAGGAAGTGTGCCACAAGTTGCACGGAAGTTCAAAATAATATCGCATTATTTTGCGTTCTTTCATCTTCATTTTTATTTTTATTCTTATTTTTATTTTACTTTTACTTTTCATTTTACCTTTTTTCTACATTTATCGTTGAATCTTACGAGATTTCACGTATACGCCATCGACGTTGCCGTTGCTGTCATCGCACGTCAACAGCAGAGGCCACCACCACCACCACCAGCATTTCTAGAGAAAGCGCCGGAAGCTGAAGAAGGCAAAGTATTTAGCCGCCACATGGAGGAAAGGCTTTGGAGAGGATTAGACGAAAAACGACAGCTGCTGCTTGAGCGCATCAACCATTAGACTGCGTAAATGAGATGCAACAATGAGATGCGGCAGTATTGCCCAACCAACGGACCAAACGAGCCGTCGACCGTGAAAACGCAACTCCGGTGGCGGCGACGTACAGAACCGTGTGATGTTTTTTGTTTAGATTTGACTTAAAAAACTACGTGTGAGGTAGCGAGTTGGCTACGAACAATTTCGGTGCAATGGAGCTACATTTTGTATGGGTTCTAGGCAGATATCCCAAATCACCGTTTAAACTTCATAACCGCCGAAGCGAAACTTTCATAACTGCTTGTGCCAAAAATGAGATTTGCCAAACTTGAACTTCTGACGCCCAGCTCTATAGGTCCATACCATATTTTTGGTCTTTGGAAAGCTCGGAAAGTTCTATATTTGCTTCTGATCTCCTTTCATCTCTAAGGTCGTAGAGCTGGACGTGAGGAATTCAAATCTAATTTATGGAACAAGTGTCGGAAGGCGGTTATAAAAGTTTCACCTAAGCGGGTGTGAAGTTTAAACTGCGATATATAGATACGGATAATCCCTTTAGGGGATTTTTAGTACTTTAAGAAATTTAATTCATCATTTATCTAAGTAGGTATTTCTTGACAATTGAGTAGCCCACTTTCAAAAGTGGCTAAGTGAAATTTTATCGATATTGAATTTTTAATGGATTGTATACTAATATTAAAAGGTTATATCCATTAAGAATTTACTGAAAAATCCTTCCGTATTCGGAAAAAATAGTTTTAGATAAAAATACACTTTCAAAAGCCTCTATGATTTTATATGCACACATTCAAAATTCTCGTTATGTTTTTCTAATTTGTGGCTTAATTTGAAAAATTCACATAGTCACTTTTGAAAAAGGACTACTCAATTGCCAAGAAATACCTACTTAGATAAACGATGAATTAATTCAATTAATTCATGTATACGAAAACATTTGCAACACTGTAGAATGAATTTTTCTGCTTTCTTCAGTCCCTAACATTAAAATTAAACTTTTCATTTTGCCTTCTAAAATACGTATATCGTATATCACTGTACAAAGGCAAGAAAGCAACATTGTGTCGGCATGTGCATGGATGGCACGCATACGAGCGAATATTACAAAGAAAATGCACCAATAAAAGCAATAGACGAAACCATATCTCTTATAAGACAACAGCAGAAAAATGGTTATGGTGGAATCATTTATGTTAAGCAAGTTAAAGAAATATAAGAAAATTGCATGGAAGTCAAATGTGTGCAATCGAGCGTACAATAACTTAAATGTATATATGTATGAAAGGAAGAGGCAGTAACTAAATATTTACTAGCATTAAAGGCACTAAAAAATATACATACTAGTATATGTACGTAAATAAGTATCTAAGAAAGCTGTTGGCTTTAGGAGTTTTATGTAACTAAAGCTCGAACTAGATTTATTTGTTATTACTTCGATATTTGGCAATCTTGATACAAGCAATTTGTTGAGTATTTATTGATACAAATAACAACTATGTACGAATAAAGTAAAGGCTAAAATTTGCTGAGTCAAGGAGAGAGTTATGAGTTAAAATTCACTTATTGCTGATGCATTACGCAGTGCATTGTTTGTTGAATATTTAGTAGATCTTGAAAAGGAAATATTTTGAAAAACAAAAAGTCTTATTTGAATTGTGAATAGTGCTAATAAAAATTGACGTAAATCTTTCTATATAAAATCATATGGAAACGGAATACATACATATGCAGATTTACGGATTGACCCTGCAGTAAAAATCCGCAATGAATCCTTAATGAATCACTGATGCAATTCACCTATGACGAGGAGGCATCAGTGAATACTTTCATATAAAGAGTGCTGAATTTTTCATATAAATGGTTTGCTTTCCTCAGAAAAAAAAAAAAACAAAAAAAAAAAATAAAATTGTACTGGATTATAACGACAGTGATGAATATTCAAAAAAGAATCATCACTGATCCTTCAGCAGTGAAACAAATTTACTGCAGGGGACGTAAAAGTAAAATACGCTTTTAGTATTTATTGATGTGTAAACGGCACAATTTTATTTGAATTAATTGAAAACCATATATTTAAGTTTTCTTTTATGTTGATATTATACGCTTAGTGTGGTACCAACATGACAAAATAATAAACAAAATAGTACTTAGACTTGATTTAAATCAAATTTCGCACAAGAAGCCAGTACAATTCTACAATTGAAACCTCGTGTGTTTTAACAAAAATAGAGAAAAGTAAATTTCGTGTGCTGATTAAGCATTATTTTTTTTTTTCGTAAAAAACCATGAAGGAAACCATGGGAATGCCTGGTAAATATAATATAGACTTTGCTCCATCAAAAGAGATTCAAAAGTGGTTTACCGAATAACATTATGGTCGTACAAGCACAAGTGATGCCGAACATTCAGCTCACCCAAAAAAGTCAAGCCAGAAATCGTCGATAAAATCCATAGAATGATATTGAACGATCGGAGAATGAAAGTGCGTGAAATAGCTGAGACAACAGGCATCTGAAATGACCAAATAAGTCACATCTTACACGCATATTTAGACATGAAAACGCTATCCGCGTGATGGCTGCCGTGATTGCTTAAAGCCCGTCGCCACATAACTTGATTCGCCAGAGAAACGTCTAGGGAAACATTCGATAGATTTTCGATACAAAATTAGAGAAGGCATCGATATCATCGCGTTTGGCAAGAGGATTGAGAACGAAACAAGTGTTTCAATCTTCACTCGCTCTCAGAAATTTGTATGGAAATTGGCGAGTTTCGGCACTCGTTTTGAGGTCGAAACAAGATTGAGAGAGCGAGTGCAGAAAAAAAGAGCGAAACACGTTATGTGGAGACTATTACCCTCGATAACACTGCTCTACAGCCAAAAAATACTCTAAACGCGACCATCCTATCTATATGTAAAATCGGTCGCTGATTCCGAAAGTCGGGTTCATTTTTAATTCTATGGGAAGGTTTCTGAGATATCGGCAATTTACCGTTATTTGGCCAATGGCTCCACTTACTCCTGCATATCTCTATAACGCAGTGAGCTCTCTTCCTTAAATTTCCTTTTCATGGCTCCTATAACATTTTTCTTCAACTTTTATAGTTTCTGAAATATTGACGATTTAATTTTAATTTTTTCAATTTTTTACGATTTTTTGAAGAAAAAATTGACTTTGTCAGGCAATATCTTTAAAACCAATATTTTCACCTTCGGTTTTACTCCTTTGCATCAACCCGATTTTCGGAATCAGCAACCGATTTTACATATAGATAGGATAGTCACGTCCAAAGTAGAGACAACCAATTTCATTTTGTGATCCAGTGTAATCAGCGTT
Organism: Urophora cardui; assembly: GCA_960531455.1. Classification (NCBI taxonomy): domain Eukaryota; kingdom Metazoa; phylum Arthropoda; class Insecta; order Diptera; family Tephritidae; genus Urophora; species Urophora cardui. Next base: position 49,578,372 of record OY482673.1, read on the forward strand.
AGCGTGTGATGCCTTCAAAGCAGTGTTTGACGACGTTCATCCGCAATCCGAACAAATTTTTGCGCTGCTTTGTTACGTAAGTGCAACTTGCATCCATCACAACACACCAGAAACCAATAAACAATCAAAACGGTGGGTTTCTCCGGGTGAATGTGCGCTAAAGTAGGCCAAAGTCGGTTTGTCGGCCAATAAGGTTATGACCACGGTTTTTTGGTCTGCACGAGTTGTTATTCACATTGATTCTCTACAGAAGCAAATAACTATTACCGGCAAATATTACTCAGAGCTTTTGTACAGCTCCGATCTTGATTTGAAGCAAAAACGACCGCATTTAGCAAGCAAAAAATGTGTTTCATCAAGACAATTGACGACCGCACGCGTGTGTAGTCACCATGGCAAAAGTTCATAAATTAGGTTACGAACTGCTACCTCGCACACCATATTCTCCAGATTTTACCCCCTCCGATTATTTTCTATGTCCAAACCTGAAGAAATGGTTGGGTGTTAAGATATTCGGGTCGAATGAAGAGGTCATCACAGCAAAAAAAAAATGCCAATTTTGAGCGCCTTGAAAAATACTATTTTTTTGTAAGCCTAAAACTCTGGACTAAGGATCTAGAAGGAGGTTATGTTGAAAAATAAAATGCATTTTTGCCGAAAAAATTACTTATTATTGAAAATGTCACGGTCTTATCAAACACAACTCGTATAACGGCTGTAGTTTTTCGTAAGCACTTTAAATACATTTTTAAATTTTGTTCACGTACTTTGACACCTATTGTAGGTATATAACTTTTGTTTGCTCTTAACTAAAATGTGCTATTTGAATTGATTGACGATTTTATTTAAAAATGCACATACCCACATGCATACACTCAAAAAAAAAAATTACTCAGATTATGAAAAAATGGGAATGATTCGGCGCTAAAGACATATTTCCATATTTTGATGTACAATTTTCTTTAAAACGTGGTTTTTATTCCTTGATTTGAAGAAAATCGTACATCAAAATATGGAAATATGTCTTTAGCGCCGAATCATTCCCACTTTTCCATAATCTGAGTAAGTTGTTTTTTCAGTGTAGGCTATACAAACTTCAATACGCACTTGCGCACATTGTGCATCTCCATTTATCTATCTATACATATTTATAACACCACATGCAACTGAATTAATAACACCATTGTCAGATGATTTCCATACTTGTGTACATACATATTTTTTCGCGTAATTGACACCGTTTTGTTGCAACTTTTTGTTGGCTGCAGCTGTTCGTTCGCTGGTATTCCAGCTATTGATGGCTTTTTGGTATTGCTGCCTTGATTGCGGATTACGATGATAATTTAATGAGTGCACATTAAATATACATAAATGACCGCTAAATTCCGCTTTCAGTCGTTATCGAACACTTTTTTCTATCTGCTATCTGCCGTGTTTCCTGTGCGCAATGCTTATTATAGCAAACATCCTCCCTCCCCCCCCCCCCTATCTTTGTTATACTCGTAGGTGGTGAATTGACAGCCTCCGCGAACAAACGAACGGGCGTTGTTGTTTAATCATGATTAATAGAATTGTGGTTTGCAAGCGGCGAATAATGAAAAAGCATTGGCAGCGTAATGTAACGTTAATGAGATGTATGAAGTTTGTAACATTAAGGTGATCATTATTGATGTGTAAACATCTTTATTTTCGCTACGAGTAATTTCGGAAAAGTGTAACCATCCTGTTAGGGTTAGTGCGCTGCTGTGTCCGTGTGAATCGCTTGACATTGTAGACATGTACTAACAAATGCTTTCACGCATAGACATGCAAATGCAAATATCAACAACCGGTGCATAAAAATGTTGTGCAACAACAACAACAAAACAAAAAAAAACCAACAACAGAATCAAAATCAAAAAAAAAACAAAAAAAAAAATTAAAAACAAAAACAAAAAAATCAAAATCAACATCTAAATCAAAAACAAAAACGAAAAAGAAAAAAAATAAATAAAAAACAAAAGGAAAAACAAAAAAATAATAAAAAATTAAAATAAAAAATCAAAATCAAAAACAAAAACAACAACAAAAAAAAGAAACAAAAATTTTAAAAACAAAAGCAAACAAAAAAATCAAAATCAAAATCAAAAACATAAAAAAGACGAAAACAAAATCAAAAAACAAAAACAAAAAAAAATTAAGAACAAAAAGGTTACTCATATGCCATGTGGTACTACTGGAAGCAAAAAAAAAATTCTAATAAAACATAGGTCTACGTTTTGGGGATAACTCTTCAATTTTTGCACCGAAAATCCTGAAGTTTTGTCTTTGGAGCATTTGTTGCACACATAGCGCTGTCAGCGAAATATTGGATCACTATAATATTAGGGATGGCAAAAAAAATGAAATAACCGATTAACCGCTTTTTAGGTTAATCGAAAGCATTCGATTATTAATCGCGAATAATTGTGGGGATCTAACCGATTATAACCGTTTTTCGATTACAATTATTCCTTAAAAAAAAATATAAAATAAAAGAAAAAATCGACATTTATTAGGAAAAATCGTCATTGCTTCGAAAAATCGTCAAAATGATCGTTTATTAAGGAACTAGAGGTTTTGCGGTTTTTTGGATATACTCACAAAACCGTAGGTAACCGAATTCGGACTCGGATGAAAAGGCGGAAATTCTCAACTTCGATTATTTTTGGCTTGAGAGGAAAAAGGTTAATCGAAAAAATAATCAAAAGGAAAAAACCGATACATTTTAACCGTTAACCGAAAGAAATTAACCGATTATAATCGTTTTTCCGGTTATTGTTGCCATCCCTATATAACATAGAGATCCACACAAATCACACCAGCCTAATGTACAGAGGTTTTTTGTACACCATTTTTAAATCATCAATTAATTTGCAAAACCCTAGAAACTGCAGCGTTTGCTATTTAAACCGAGGCCAAAAAAAATGGCTGACAACAAACGTTTTAATGTGATAATTAATATACAAACATATGTATGTTTTGCTTTGATTTTTGTTGTTTTTTTTGTATCTAGGCTTGGACTAGGACTGTTATGGCAACAAAAAGTGGACGAGAGTCTGTACATAAGTAATAAAAAAAGTTAAATTTAAATACTTAATGAACATTAGAATTTTTGAAATTTGCATTATTATTACAAAATAGAATCTTGTTAAATAGACAAATGAGAAGAAGAAGACGGAATCTAATCAACTCAATGAAGAGGAAGTCCTCGGCATTATAATATTAAAAACTTCCGTAAGAGAAAACTGGATGAAATAAACATTTTATCGCTTTGTAACTAATAGAATAAAATAGATGTTTTATCAAATAATGACCGGCAGGAGTTTACTCAGATATCTCAAAAAGGAAAATCAAACAACAAAAAAGGAATATCTCAAAAATCTTAGGATAGGCCGCTTTAGACTACAAAGTGAGATTTTTCGTCATATTTACTGCGAAAGGTATCAGAATAACAGTAAATGCGTCAAAATAAATTTATTCGTATGTATGTATGTATGTAAAGTATGTAAATGGCAAAATTGTCGATTTTAGCAGAAATCACATCACATCACATCGCATCACATCACAGAAATAACAACAAAATAAATGATGGCCGGTCATCTCATTGTAAAACGTTGCACATCATTATGACTCGGTCATCAATCAAGCAGCAACGTAAAAATTCCATCAGCTCTACATTAGCTAAGTGAGTAACTGTGGCGGCAAGGACTTAGTAAATAATAAACTGAAATGGAGGGAATGTACGTATGAATGTTTGTATGTACATTAATCGCGAAAGACAGAGGGCGACGATTCGCTTAACATGATAAAATGTTGTAAAAAGCGGAAATTACCGAACGTGATGTCATCAACGGCATATATACATATATCTGTATGCATGTATGTGTATGTATAGATGGAAATGGCTTAGCGTAGAAAGCAGATTTAGAAAGCATGCCAATTTTAAGCAACTTTTAATATATTTTTTAATAGAAAAAGTGCTGTAAAAAGTGACCATTCGTTTATGTTAGCAAAAACAGTCATACACAGTGCTTTAGAATTAATTTTATTATTCAATGGCATCGTAAAAACATAGTATGTATATGATTGAAACATTCTTCATTTAACTATCAAAATCATTCATGCATTTCAGATCAAAGGTTGGCGAAAAAAAAATCTAAATGAAATAATTTCAAGAAAATTTGCGCACATGAACAAATCATTTCTCCTGCGATTTGATTGCTAATAAAGTTTTCTTTCTGGCAAAAGTTACATACACAAAAGTCAACTGCTGCGCTCGAACACTATCGTACTATAAAGAGAACAATAATATGTAATATCAACCAAACAACGAAATATGTATGCAAGTGAACGAGTGAGTAGTCATTTTGTGTTTCGCCGCCCCGCCACCAACAACAGCGCCTACCTATCTATATACTTGTATGCATATTACAAACTAATTATGATTTCATGAAAGTTAAACACGGTAACATTCTCTTTTACCCAATGTTCTTCTTCTGCGCGCCGCCATTCTTCGCAGACAGACAGCCAAGCATCCTTTGCACTTCATCCGCTTATAAAACTAACTTGCAAAGTACGATATTATACTCACTGAATGGCTGCAACAGCAGCATTAAATGAATTGCGTGGGGTTATAAGTTTCCTCTAGGGTCCGCTGATGGCGTATCAAATGTAAAAAAGTGCAAAAGTACATCGAAAAAAAAGGCAGGGAAGCAGAAATTAAATGAGAAAAGAATGGCGTAGATTGCACAATAAAAATGGAGCAACAACGCAATGACTACACGGTTAGAAATTTCATCCTTAAAAGGGAAAATATGTACTACAGAAGGGTAACCCATTGGGAAACCATTGGGAAACGAATCCTTTTTGCAAGTCTGTACTTCAATAACCAATATGCAAATAAATATTGTGACGAATATAATCGGTTCAACCCACATCACTAATAAATGACTGAACACATCTCTAAAGGAAACGGCCAGAACAAAAGAAGAGACCAGATAATTTTCAGTGTTGCCAGAATTTTCCAGATAGCGTTTGGCAGATTATATAAAGCGGCGAGCAGGCGCTCCGGAGTCAGTCGTAACTTAAGCGTAGAAGTGTTAACATCAAGTCAAGTAAAGGAAGTGTAGACTTTTTGGTCGTGAAATAAAGCGGTGTGAACTAAGAAGTAAATAACGTCTTTTATTTAACAATTTAGCGATACGAACCCGATAGAAATAATCGTGCTATCGACAAATACGTACACTCAGGGAAAAACAGCATTTTAAAATCAAAAATAAAATTTTTGTTTCCATAATGCACGTTTTAGACCAACTATTTATATTTTAACAACGAAAATTTTTAAATTAAAAATGAAATTTTTGAATTAAGAATGAAATTTTTGAAGTAAAAATGCATTTTGGATTTAAAAGAAACATACTTAAATTAAAAATGAAAATGAATGTTGATTCAAAACCTCGCTCCTTGTTAAAAATTTTTTTGTGAGAAAATATTTTTTTGTAAGAAATCCAACAAAAACAATAATGAGAATCGATTTTTTTTAAATTTTGTTTTTACAATGATTCATATAATTCATGGATTCTTTTTTAGGAAAAGGGAACTATAAATAGGTTACTAAAATTCAATATAATATTTAATGTTCCACTATGTGATGGCGTTGGATTGAATTTCAGGTTGATGTCATGGTTCGAATCCGGAGGAGAATATAAAATAAAGAAGAAAAAGGAGAATAAGAAATAAAGATAGCAAACAGATAAGGCGAAGTAGGTAAGAAGAGAAGAACAAGCGGAGGCTATATTTTTATAGTTTGGACTCGGATTGAGAGAAGATGAAGAGAATTCCGTTGGATACAATTTCGAATCCGGAAGAGAAAATGATATAGAGAACACTGCAGCGTTTTTTCTCTCATAGTACTTAAAATAGAAATAAATATTTTTAAATTTAAAATGTTTTTCCTTGATTTAAAAATTTTACAATGAACATTTTTAAAATAAAAATGTTGGTATTTACATCACTTTTAAATACGTTTTTGCCCATTTTAAGCACGTTTTCATAGGATTTTATAATTTTTTTCCCCTGAGTGTAACAATATAAGTATTAGTAGATATTCGGTTCGAGAAACAGGTCCCAATTCGAGCTTTCAGCACAACATTTTTTGTTGCTGGTAAAGCTATATTCATGGTTGCCGAAATTGGTAATTAATTATCAAAATAGGAAATTTTTGTGGTTACTTAGTAACTTTCACATGTGTTTGGTTATTTTTTTCGAGCATTTTTTTTTTAAATTTAGTTTTGGTATACAAGAAAATATAGAAATGATAATCCGCCATGAAAATATTTTGGAGCACTGACTTATTCATTGTGAATATGGAGGGAAATGAAAAGGAGCATGTATTGAAGAGCTGGGATACAAATTCTATGCTGACTCCTAATATAAAATCAGAATTAAAATCTGATGAGTCGTTTCTATATACAGGTCGAGATACAGATTTTGTCTGAGGGGACCCCAAGTAAAATTTTATGGCGAATAATTTTCTAGAACATTTTAACCCTCTATAGCCCATCAAAATATTATTTTTTTGGACTTTATAAAAAAGTGGTCAAAACGACCTCTTCGTGGAGGTGTTAGCTGCTTAAATTATTCTACAAAATTAAAGCTCGTACAATTTTAGTATATCTTTGCTAACAACATATTCCTGTACGATATGTATTCTAACCCGTTTTTCTTTTATTTAAAAATCACTCAGGCAAAAACTTCGCAAGTTTAAAATGACAATAAAAAAAAAGTTGACAGGCAGCAAAACGGTTTGGGGGTTTAACAATATGGATAGTGTTCTTTCGTTTTCTGTGGGAATATTTCCGCTCGCAGACAAAAACACTCAATTTATGTCACAGTGTAATTTGAAGAATGAATTTCAGTCAGAAAAAGTTCGAATATTTAACCACTTGGTAATTTTTTGCTTATTTTGGTTATTTTTTCCAGGTTTTTGGTAATTTTGGCTTGTGGCAACGGTGCCTATATTTAAAAATGTTCAATACTTTGTTGAGGTTGCACAGTAAGGTTTTCACATTTGAGACATAAATTTCTAACAGTGTATATATGTATATACAAATAATTTCCATTATTTTTAGAAAGTCAGTCAGTTTTGTTCATATCTACCTTTTATGCAATCTGTACAAGTGAAGTTATTAAATTATTCAACATTTCATTTGGTTTGAGCGTTGCTCTCTTTCAGGCGATAAGCGCTGATGGCGGCGGTGGTGGTGGCAGTGGTGGTGTCTAGTGTTGGCGGTGCTTGCTGCCACACCAACAACTAACTTAACTAGGTATGCAAACCAATGGGTGGGGGTGTAATGTTACATATTGCGATTGTTGCAATGTGGCGGCGGCGGCTGTGGCCCTTCATAACTGTACTGAGCCAGGGTTCGGTATACAACGCACATATACATACATAGATACATATGTACATCCATTATAATAATATTCAACAACGCGATTATAAACAGCTATAATGAGTTTTAGGCCGAACTTTTCTTGCTCCCAGTGGAGCTTTTTTATTTTAATTTTGTTACTGTTTGCATTTGGAAAGTGCACGAAATAAGCAATTCGGGCATATACATAAGTGGGGCCTTTGTGCTACACCAACATATGTATGTAGCTACATACATATTCATGTCTAAACTTATGTATTTAATTTTGGTAGCGCTTTGACGGCTCATTTTTGCTTTGGCCCATTTGAATTATAATTTTTTTTTTAGGAAAATTATTGTGTTTGATGGCCTTGTTTTTATACCTTTGTTCTCTGCGCTGTTGCTCAACTTGTTTTTGCATTACCTTGTAATCTTGTTAATTTTAGTGTGTGTGTGTATTTTTATATTTTTTGGCAAGGCGGATAAATTCTAAAACATTAAAACGAGTTTGAGGGCGATGAATAAGTGAAAAGTGTTATAGCCTGATGTGCGTAAATAATATTTTGGAGGCTTTAGATTCGGCTTTGGAATGGAATGGAATTGTGGTAGGCCAGGAAAAGCGATGGTTTTCCCGAGCACTTAGGCATATTTGCCCATTGTATTTAAAAGACTTTTAGAAAGGATCAGGATGTATAGAAAACGTGGGATTGTGGAATCAGAGTTCCTCTGCAAGCTTCCAAGATTATTTAATAGATCTGAGAAGTTTTTCAAATGATAGAGAATGTGCATACGCCATTGTGAATACATTTGATCCAATAATGCGCAATATTAGTCTAGCGAAGCGAGAGGAGGAAGTTTGCAGAGGCGGTCGCTTCATACAAGCCGAGAAGCCCGGCTGGCGTACACATTTTCGTTCATTTCATAAGAAATTCTTTAAAATCTGGTTATATTGCGTTTAAAATGTGTTTACTATTTATGTTCTCAATAACATAGCCCCCACTGTAACATGCCCCTAAAAGCCTGCTAAGAAAATAGCGCAAATACACCACCAATCCACCTCACAATGTGTATTTTGTTTGTACAGCCAATCACAGCACAGTGAGCATGCTTCAACGTTTCCACACATTAGCTTTTACGTGGCTTTCAAAACAGAAAAACATAGCTTATTTTCTCGCTTTCGCTAAGGAGAAACCAATTGCTTATATTCAGACATAAAGTGAAAAAAATCTGGCAAAGCACTTTTTTTATTTTTCACATCAAATTTGTGTGCGAATATGAAGCTGGCTTCGGCATTCAAAAGTTCAGTATTCACAGCCATATGCATATTTGGTTTGATTTTCGTTTGCATGTAGGTACATACTTATGCACATAATTTCTTACATCTGCATGTGCATGCAAACATAAATATCAAATACCAGATTATAAAAGGGTTGATTGTGATTTTTGGCGACTATTGCCACAATATCAACATAATTTTAAAAAGCGGTGGAAATCAAATTGGACCGCACCCATTTTTTAGGCAATAAGCAAATACACTTGCTACTGCTGAAATTTCCGTCGGTATAAGGAAACTAAAAATACCTCTGCGCATTCGTGTAAGATTTACCTAGCGCACGTTTTTATATTTAAGAATTATGTAAATACGAAATTTTTTATTTTAAAAATGTTCAGAGTAAAATTGCAAAATCAAGAAAAAACAATTTTAATTTAAAAATGTTTATTTTTATTTTAAGCACTATGAGATTTTGATGGAAAAACTTTCGTTTTTATTCCATTAATTTTAATTTTTAATTTAAACATGTTTCTTTTTAAATCCTAAATACATTTTAATTTAAAAAATTTAATTTTTAATTTAAAAATTTTCATTTATAAAATAAAAATGACTTGGTTTAAAACGTGCATTATAAAAATAAAAATTTTATTTTTGATTCCTTTTCTCTGAGTATACAAACAAATAAAAATAGGTAAAAAAACTTTTTAAGTTAAACGGTTTTATGTTATACATACATTGCAATGTTTAAGATAAATGTACTAAAAACCAAAAAATAATAAAATAGATACAGTCGTGGGATATATAAACATTTGCATAGACTAGACTAAAATAAAACCGTGGGGCACGTCAATTGTCTTCAATCGTTGATTAAAATATTTGTTTTGTAATGTTACACTATAATTAGGCAGTTGTTCAACCGACAACGATGGACGTGTGATAAGTAGGGCTAGAATGTGGAAAAAAGCTAGCAAGCTCGATTATAAGCGAGTTTTAGGGTTTCATAGTGGTGAGCGAGTAGTACTTTTATCATATGTTTTGTCGATTAAAGACAAACTACGAGCAGTGAAACGATTCCTCGTGTGAATGTTCAACGATAAACTAGTTGAAACATCTCTTTTATTAATTTAATTATAGCTATTGGAATTTCCATGAGCAAGAAAATAGTAAGTAATTTCCTCACCGTCTCACAGTGGGGGCACCTCCATACAAACGCGGCCAAAAATAGTAATAATTAAGCTAGAATCTTGAAACTCGGAACTTAAGCTTTTTTGGTTGATGTTAGTAAACTGTGAAAATTTGAACAAAATACACCCACAAATACGCCCACCTCCCATATAACGGTATTTTTGAAATTTCAGCATTTTCCTAACTATTATAGCTAAAATGCTCCATTTTGATTAGTGTATACATTTTTGAAATATAAATCAAATGCGGTAATCATTTTGGAAAAAGGGTAAAGCACTTCACCGTTTTTAAATTAAAAATATATGCACTTTTAAGTATGTTATAAGCATTTATCATAAAACTTTCATACAAAAAAATCGCATTTCAAAAAAATTTTATACCGGAAATGAAATTACACTTTTCTAAAGGATTTCAGTGTGATAAACCTGAGTCTGGAGTTAGATTTTCGAAATTGTTTCTGGTTTCTGAGATATTCATGCCCAAATAGGCAAAAAACACGTTTTTTGGCTCTATTCCCTGCTTAATATCTTTTATATAATTACTTTCCACTCAAATTCGATTTAACCAGTTGAAAGCACAATCATTACCCTTGAAAACAGCGTTTAGTTTCTTCGAATATCTTAATTAGAATTGGAAATATCGATATTTAAGTTTCACCATTTTGACAAATATTCCCCATACAAAAAAATTTAAACTTTTTGAAGCATACTTCTGGGCATTTTGTATGGGAAAAATGTACCAAAACTCAAAAAACACCTTCCATAAAAATGTTCATAAAACAAAATGGAGCAAACGAATTTTTAAAATTTTTTTGCCAGTTTTTAAAAGACATTCAGGAGCATCAAATATTAAAAAATTGAGGAGGTAATATTTTTTGTTTTTTTTTAATTTCATTTTAAAATTTTACAATTTTAACAATTTTTTTTTATATTCTAAAATAAAAAAGCTGCCAAAGATAATAATTAACGCTGATAAAAAAAAATTACCTCATAATTTTAAAGTATGGACCATTTGCTGAAAGACGATAGAGAAATATTCGATTAGTCGCCTAAATATACACGTTTTTCATAATGTCAAAAGTAACATAATTAATGCATTTACAAAAACACAGTTTTAGGCAGATGGGAAAAAAATTATAAAAGCAAATGGAGCAAGTGGATTTTTAAAATGAAAATGCAGTTTGATTAAGAATATATTATTTCAAAGCATAAAAAAAAAATTGAGGAGGTAATATTTTTTGTTTTTTTTTATTTTTTTATTCAAAGTCGAGGAAAATTTTTTTATCATCGACATTTTTTGTGAATATTTGAAAATTCATATAAATTCAACAGTGAGCGCTATTTACAACTAAGTTATTTTTTCTGAAAGAGAAAATTATTATCTATGTAACGATGTATCATTCGTGTATGTAGGTTAACAGTTAAATGAGAAAGAGCGTTTTGTATGAGGTGTGTTCATTGAGAAATAAAAGGACCTATTTTTTGCTCAACTTTGGGCACCCTGTACGGCTAAACGAAAAGATACTCAAAAATTTTTATATAAGCTTTTTTATTACAATTTGATGTATCTGTCGATCTCTGTTTAAAAAAATGGTTTTACTCATACTTTAATTTTGAATTTATTTTTGGCCGCAATCACCCATTGTGCGTCTGCGGGCCAACTGCCTAACGACGAATTAAACGATTCTTCTATCGCACATTAAGTCGATAATTTGTAGACAATTGACGTGCCCCCCGGTTTTATTTTAGTCTAGTCTATGCAAATGTTTATAATTCCCACGACTGTATCTATTTTATTATTTTTTGGTTTTTAGTACATTTATCTTAAACATTGCAATGTATGTATAACATAAAACCGTTTAACTTAAAAAGTTTTTTTACCTATTTTTATTTTCTAGTTTTTAGTTTTTATTTTTTATATTTTTTTTTACCATTTTGTTCCCACGAGTAATGGACATTTAAACGGTCGACCCCCCAGAGGTCCAATAAAGGGGCAAGGCTATGTACAACAAGAGGGGAAAACGCTAACGACATATCATTTTTATCCACCCTAATGCCATACAGTTCTCGGCGCGTTTTAACCTTTCACCTTAACTTGGGTGGTGTACCGCTAACGACGTATCATTTTTAGCCACCCTAACGCCACACAGTCATCAACACGATACAAAATCTTGACTTGGGTGGTGGATTCAGGCTGGATTAATCAGATACCTAAATTACAGATTCAATTTCTAAATTTAAATCTTATTATTATATGCCATTTAGTCTTAAACTTTGCAATGTATGTTTAACATAAAACCGTTTAACTTAAAAAGTTTTTTTACCTATTTTTATTTAAATAGAGCGACTCACGCGCCACCTAGCGGCTCCAATTTTTTTTTAAACATTTGTAAATTATTTAAGTAATGCACATGCTAAATATCAGCCAAATCGGTCCATAATTAGGATTTTCAGTTTTAATTACCCCGATCTCAGCTCCACCTAGCGGAATTTTTTTTTAAGAAAATATTTCTTTTCAAGGTAGTAATACATGTTCCGAATTTCAGCCAAATCGGACCATAAATGCGATTTTTGTAAATATAGCGACCCACGCGCCACCTGTCGGAAGTTTTTTTTAGGGAAATATTTCCTTTCAAGGTAGTAATACATGTTCCGAATTTCAGCCAAATCGGACCATAAATGCGATTTTTGTAAATATAGCGACCCACGCGCCACCTAGCGGAATTTTTTTTAAAGAAAATATTTCTTTTCAAGGTAGTAATCCATGTTCCGAATTTCAGCCAAATCGGACCATAAATGCGATTTTTGTAAATATAGCGACCCACGCGCCACCTAGCGGAATTTTTTTTTTAAGAAAATATTTCTTTTCAAGGTAGTAATACATGTTCCGAATTTCAGCCAAATCGGACCATAAATGCGATTTTTGTAAATATAGCGACCCACGCGCCACCTAGCGGAATTTTTTTTTTAGGAAAATATTTCTTTTCAAGGTAGTAATACATGTTCAGAATTTCAGCCAAATCGGACCATAAATGCGATTTTTGTAAATATAGCGACGTGTATCAGGAAAACAAAAATAAAAAATACATATGAAAATAAACGGGAAAAAACGATCTTTAAATACCCGAATTGTTCAAATGCCCGTACAATAATACACGTAATAAACAAACAAACGAGCGTTCGAGCATTGAAAAGCATTTATTCGGTCCACTCGAAAATGTTAAAAAAGAAATCGAGAACTCTAAATCAAAGTCAATGACGGAACGCAATCAGACTTTTAAATAATACAGAAAGGAAATTACATAAATGACTAATGGTTATGCTTCACACATAGGCTGGCCCAGGCAATTTATGCTAGGTCCGCCACTGGAAGTTTGTAAGGGGTTTTCAGAAAGCAATTGGGTCAGAATATTTAAAATCGATCAAAAAAAAAAAGTTAGCTGCGATTTTTGCGAATCCAGCATAAATCGATAGCCGCACGACTTCTAAGATTTTCTGTATACTTAGTTTTAAAAATTTATTTTTTTTTAAGTTTATATATTAAGTTAAAATTTGATGTGATTTTTGGGTAAAATCTTAATATCTCGGGAACTATAAGTCGTATTTGACTGATTTAAAAGGCATTAGAACCAGAAAATTCCAGGCTATTATAAAATGGTACCATATTGCTACATTTTATATTGGAAGCATAAAAACAAGATTGTGAGGTTGTAATTCGCGGTGTTCTCCTGCTCAGAAAATTTGCAATTTAATACCACAAAGAGACCTATCAATCAAGAACCAAAGCCCACTTTCGGATTTTTGGGACAGGCATGATTAAAGAAACTACAGCGATGAATGTTACTCTATGTTCAGCAATACTTGCACTTCCATCAATAAAATATACCACTATGAGTAAAGCTAGCGGTAGGCTTTGCTTTTTATCAGATATCTTACCTTCGTACCAATATAAGAAGAAGCTCGTTTTCCCATTTTTACTTCGTTTCGATCATTTTTATCCACGGATTTAAAAAATTAATGTTTAGTTAAGTTTAGTAAACTTTATGTTTAACAAATTCTTTTAAAAATGAAATTTCATTACATAAAATATGTCGGGGATCTTCAAGTACATATACATGGTACTCCCGAGTATTTTTTTGATATCTTTCGCTAATTTGAAACGGGGTTTTAGAAAACTATCTTCATTGTTGTAATCTCCATCTTTACCGTATCCAAAAGAAATATTTTTGAAAAACCCTGCCACCTTTCCTACAGTTCCTTAGTTCCTTAGTGTGGTTCACAAGTGGTCTCTGTGCGCTGACTCGAGAAGCGTGTCGTTAACTGTGCCACCCAATCCATCACATGGACCTTTTCCATGGGATGTTGCAAATAAATGACTAAGCTTGGTGTATACACTTTTGTCACTTGTTTACTTGTAAAACACGTTCGAAATCGGTTTATGACCCCGCCTTCTTTTTAACAAAGATGTTTCTAGAATGCTCTTCAGAAATTTGTAACGCGACATTTTTGTAACTAAAAGTAACACATTGATACAATTTTTCACTAACGAGTATATTTATGTATACGCTTAGTCGGATCATTGATAAAAATTTTGAAAATGGGCGTGACTACGCCCACTTTATGCGGCAACCCGCTTATATAAAATACACAGTGTTTCGGTCAAACGCAAACAACCAATGAAAGCAGATGAGTATCTAATTTTCGATTCCTCTCGAACTTGGGATTCCTTACTTGTTAATAATAGATATTTATACGAGCATAGAATATTTATACCATATTAATCAATACATATTAGACTTAAAAACCATTGTCTATACGGGTAAGTATGCTGTAAACATTTAGCAAATTAAAACACCCAAAAGAAAAGCAAAAGAAATACGCTGAAACCTTGGTTCAAATTAGCGAGAGGTGTCAAAAACACTCGAAAGTACCATGCATTTGTACCTCAAGATCCCGGACATATTTCATGTAGTGAAATTTCATTTTTAAATAAATTTGTTAAACATAAAATTGAATAAACTTAACTAAACATAATTTTTTTTAAATCCGTGGATAAAAATGATCGAAACGAAGTAAAAATAGGAAAACGAGCTTCTTCTTATATTGGTACGAAGGTAAGATATCTGATAAAAAGCAAAGCCTACCGCTAGCTTTACTCATAGTGGTATATTTTATTGATAGAAGTGCAAGTATTGCTGAACATAGAGTAACATTCATCGCTGTAGTTTCTTTAATCATGCCTGTCCCAAAAATCCGAAAGTGGGCTTTGGTTCTTGATTGATAGGTCTCTTTGTGGTATTAAATTGCTAATTTTCTGAGTAGGAGAACACCGCGAATTACAACCTCACAATCTTGTTTTTATGCTTCCAATATAAAATGTAGCAAAATGATACCATTTTATAATAGCCTGGAATTTTCTGGTTCTAATGCCTTTTAAATCAGTCAAATACGACTTATAGTTCCCGAGATATTAAGATTTTACCCAAAAATCACATCAAATTTTAACTTAATATATAAACTTAAAAAAAAAAAAATTTTTAAAACTAAGTATACAGAAAATCTTAGAAGTCGTGCGGCTATCGATTTATGCTGGATTCGCAAAAATCGCAGCTAACTTTTTTTTTTTGATCGATTTTAAATATTCTGACCCAATTTGTAATTTTACAGGAATCTGTAGAGTTTCAGCGTCTCCCGTGCGTTTGCTTAATGAAGTCCTCTCACGGTCGCCATTTAATAAGTTGCGCAGGATTTCTGGTCGGGTCGACTGCGGGGAAGTCCTGCGCCTTTAATTGAATTATTCCGTAACTAATCACTCGCACTATATTTGGTCATATGATTGGCTGCGATTTAGTTGATTGTTTCGCTGGTCCGCAATTCGCCAATTCATCGGCCAAGTCATTACCTTGAACATTGCAGTGTAAAGGTACCAACATTAGTTCAAGTTTATTCCATTTTGCTGCGGAGCCAAGCTTCAACTTACGTTCGTGAACATTTTTTGTGAGTTTACACTTTGAGTTTTGTGCAGTTTACACTATCTTTAGTGCAGCCGGGTCCCCAAATGCCAGCCGAATGCAGTAGCATATTCTGTTTTTGATCAGCCTGTGTAGATGATCTTCTTCGATCCTCCCAGTAGAGCTTGGATGTTTCCATTGATCTCTTGTGACAATGTATCTTCTATCAAAGCATACTCGAGATAACAGCTTATCATTGTAGGCCAGAAACCAGGGTCAGATATTGCTCCGACAGCCTGTTAAACAACTCCTCGTGCCCCAATCTCTAATCGTCGTGCCACAACCCAAAGGAGTGTAGTCGATACATGGCTTTTATAGTCTTTTCTTCAATCACCAGATCCAGAGGAAGCATGTCAAACAGAGCATTAAGGACGGCTCATGATATTGTACTCATTGAACTCGTAATACTCCACTCCGCTGGAGCCTGTTTAGCATATTCACCGTGGCATTAACACGCTACAGCAGAGGACATGATAATCCGTCTGACAAAACCTGTGTAAATCCATATCACCATTACTGGTCTCAGACCCAATGTCTTGCTGAAGATTCTTCTACACACAGACCTCTGCGTACAGATCTCCCTGTGCGCAACCTGTTCCTGGCGCAAGGGCACACACACACAATCCGCATAAGCCTGAATATGATTGAAATCTTGCATATCCGTTAGAAGAGAGTCCACAGCTAAGCACATTAGCAGAGGAGGTAGTACATCACCCTGTGGACATGCTCTCTCCACCTCTGCTGTGGCAAATAGGACGTCTTTCTTCACTACGGTTAGTAATCTTTCGGATAAAATGCAATGGATCCAGGTTATAATTGTCTCATCCACCGAATTTCAGTTGTCCAAACTTCCAAAAAGCTGCTTTGGTTTTTACATGTTTTTTTTTTTCGTAAGAATAATACCGCTTATTTTAGGCTAGAAAAATACTCGTAAGTTAGAATTCACTCTTACCTTAGATGCTTGCATAAAGTCAGGCCTTATTATGCGCATACATACACACACATAAATGCATTACAATATACAGCATTAATGCTTCCGGCTCTTTGTATGTGAAAAGTGCGCCACCGTTGTGCAAAACTCGACAGTGCACACTGGTCTCATTTGTGTGGAGAGTGGGACAAAACTCAATTTCTTGGAAACGGATGGACCTACCTCTATACGACTCATCTTTCAGAAAAATTAAAAGCATATATGTTGTAATCCACGCCCACCACTAACACTAGTTTACAGCCAAAAAAAAAAACCAGGAATGGGGGAGGATAGCAATTGACTTGCTGAGCTTGGAACTATTTTTTTTTTTTAATTTTTTGTATAGTTAGGTTTTTGAGATAACGATAATTTTGTGTTTTTTGTTATCACGTCATTCAAAAATTATTTTCTCTGGAGTTACAAATGTGATAAACGCAAGCAGTATCTCGGCAATTAAAATACGCTTCAAACGACATACAACTTGTAGTGGTTTAATTAAAATTTTGCTGAGCGATAGCTGGTCAGAATCAAAATTTTTGGATTTTTTGCGATTTTTGAAAAAAATTGATTTTCAAATTAAGTTTTTATAAAAAGTTGTAAAAATCAGGAAATTTTTATTACTTTAAAAATTTGCCCGTTTAATTGCAAAGACTTTAAGCGTGATATCAGAGAGATCCGATAAGTATTTTATTTTTGGCGATTTTTTTCTTGTGAAACAAAAAGGATATTTTGGACGAAAAACTTGGTTAGGTGACTTAACTATGTGAAAATGACTTCATAGGTCAAAAGGATATTAGAAGCAAATATAGAGCTTCCAAAGACTAAACTAATGACATTTCGATTTTAAAAATCCGATGTCAAATAACTAAGTTACAATAAAAACAAAAATATTTCGCGATATTTCGCGAGATCAAAAAAAAAATTGTATGGAGAGTGGGACAAAACTCAATTACTCAGACTTTATCGAAAATGAAGTTTTATCGAAAACAGTCGATGTAAATATGTAAAAAAATCGTAAAAGGGCAACAACATTTTGAATAGACTAGTTACATTTAATATGCTATTTTAAGAAAAAGGGAAAAAAAGGGAAAAATGTATAAACAGGCTTCTTAAGAGAAGACTTGAAAGAACTCAAATCTGCTTATAAGACCCGGTCCAGAGTGGTCCTTAATTGTTAAAAGTTTAAATAAAAATTCTAATGCTTGAAAATTACGCTCATAGAAAAGCCAAGATTTCTTTATCTTGTATTTTGCTAAAAATAAATTTTTTTCACTGTTTTCTTTCGCCAAATCATGAAACATACGTTTTTCTTGCGTTTCCATAGTTATCCGCATTTTTTTAGCACTCAAACTTGAAATATCGCAAAAATCATAATACACTTTTTTACACAAACTTTTTCCAGAAAAATTTTTTTTCAAATGTGTTGACTTTAAATGAGCCAAAGTAACATTTAATGGTGGGTATTGCGTATAGAAGGAGGTTTTCCATAAAATTAAATATATTTCCGACGGAAATGCATGACAGAAGTTTCTTTTTCAAGCACCAACGTTTTTGACTTTTGTGTATGCGGGCTGGCCAGTGTGCAGTGCAGGCGTCTAATACCGACCGTTGTGCGCGATAGGCGAATATGGATGCTTCGACGCCAACTAATATGCATATAGTACTAGTAAAATAAAAATGCACACAAAGTGTTAAAGTGTTGCTGATTTCATGAATATGCATCTATGTATAAAGCTGACGTTGTTGTTATTGTTGGTGGTTCACTGCTGCCTGTTATACACTGAATACCTTTAGGGCTATCGCAGTTTTGACCATGAAGCAGGCGACGACGACAATGATGACGGTGAAGCAAAGTGCTGTTTTATGGCCACTTTTTTTAATTTTTTTATTACAATTACCACAGCGCAAGGTAAGCATTCTCTATGTACATATTTATCGTAATTTCTGCAGCCTTCGTTGATGTTGATGGTTGGAATGGTTGTCGTTAGTGGTAATTTTCATAACTATCCTACGGCTGCTGTGCGGACTACCACGAACAGGTGCAAACAGTGTGGGACACCTACATCTTTTGACACAATCTCCGTTGATTTGCATTGAACGAGACATTTTTAGGTGTCACTTGTCACTATTCGTGCTGACCTCTGCAATTTTTGTGTTTACATAGACATACCTACATAAATTAGTTTGTTTTTACAAGTATTTCACTTACATTGTAAGTACATATCACTGTAACTATATACATTTTTATACTCAGCTGTACTAGTACACAGAGTATTATAGTTTTAATCACATAACGGTGGATTGTAACAGAATGAAATAATCGAGATAGATATAGACTTATATATATCAAAATGATCAGGGTGAAAAGAGAAATCGATTTAGCCATGTCCGTCCGTCCGTCCGTCCGTCCGTAAACATTCTAACTCGCGCAAAAATTGAGGTATTTTGATGAAATTTGAAATGCAAGTTGGTATCGAGACTGGGACGGTTGGTATTGAAAATGGGCGAAATCGGACCATGACCACGCCCACTTTTCCTATATAGAAAAAATCGGAAATTTGGTATCTCAGTCACTAATAGAGCTGGAGCTATGAAATTTTATCCACGTGTTCAGCTCAGGCCCCTAGAAAGAAATCTGATGAAATTTTGGAAAATGGGCGGTGCCACGCCCACTTATTAAGGGTCAAACGTTCAAAGTTTTATATGTCATAACTCAGAAACCGTAGCAGATATATCGATGAAATTTCGTACGCGTGATTTACTTACTTAGGCAAACATTTGGACGGAAAATAGTTAAAATCGGTTAACGGCCACGCCCACTTTTATATATGTGTATTATATAATATATAATACAATGGCGCTATTATAACTCTGACGAGTTTTATGGCCGAGCTTCTCTCCCAATTCGAGGTGTGCTCCTTTTTGTTTTTCCTACTAATTGGGTGGACCTACAGTTTTATGCCGGCTCCGAACGGCGAATGCATTTTTTGTGAGAAGCTTTTTCATGGTAGAAATACTCTCGGAGGGTATGCCGCCCACTGCCGAGAGGTGACCGCTGCTCTTAAAAAACCCAATAATTGGATTTTTACTAATTAGAAAAATTGTTTTGGTGTTTGGCTCGGACCGTGGTTTGAACCCGAGACCTCTGGCATAGCAGGTGTATTATAAGGTGGCCTAATAAAAACATTTTAAGCGATATCTCTGTCAAATATAAAGATATATCATTGAAATTTTATAGCAGGAGTCCAACTGCGGACATAAAACGAAAAACACAAACATTTTGGAAAATGGGCGTGGCACCGCCTCTTTTTAGAAACAGGAATATACGAGATTTCTTAGCCTATAACTCGACAAATAATTTATATATAATGACGAAACTTGGTGTGTACACTTTTATTACTTGTGGTAATACATGTTTAAAATTTTAGAGAAATCGGTTGACGGCCGCGCCCACTTTTATATATGGGTATTAAAAAGTGGCCTAATAAAAACATTTTAAGCGATATCTTTGTCAAATATGGAGATAATTCATAGAAATTTTGTGGTATGATTTCTACAATAGACCGGAAACAAAAAATATAAAAAATTTGGAAAATGGGCGTGGCACCGCCTCTTTTTAGACAAAGGAATATACGAGATTTCTTAGCCTATAACTCGACAAATAACTGAGATATTATGACGAAACTTGGTTTATGCATTTTTATAACTTGTGTTAATAGACACGCAAAAATTTATTTAAACGGTTTATGACCACGCCTACTTTTTAACAAAGATATTTCTGGAACACCCTTTTGGAATTTGTAACGTGACATCTTTGTAACTGGAAGTCATAAAGGAATGAAATTTTGCACAAAGAATAATATTCATATGCTTAGTTGGATGACTGATAAAAATGTTGAAAATGGGCGTAGCTACGCCCACTTTATGCGGCACTCGCTTTATATAAAGTACACCGTGTTTCCATCAAACGCAAACAAACAATGAAAGCATACAGCTGAGTATCTAATGTTCGATTCCACTCGAACTTAGGCTTCCTTACTTGTTTTTCTCCTTTTTTGTCAACGTGTCATGCCCTGTCCGTTTGTATGCAAGTTAATGTTGATTGTAAAAAACCACTGAACAGGAAAAATTAATTATGAAAAATTCACTCAGGTGCTGTCCGCGTGTAGTATGAGCGAAACACTGAAATTAATATGTATGTATGTATGTATGTACAAACTCATCTTTTTTCATGCTGCTTTTTTGCTGCAACAACGGAGGAATGAATGAATGTAATGGAAAATGTGAAAACGACAATAAATTGGACAGCAAATGCCAATGCTGCCAATGTTGCTGTCGCATTGCTCTTTTAAAAATTTAATCATTCATTTATGCCAAAGCACCAAAGGGGACAAACACTACTTCCGTTTTGTGTTCGTTCGCGCGCGTTCTGCTCGACATTTCGATATTCTCGACTCTATACTGTTTTTGTTTTTTTTTTGCTTGCATCACTAAATGCACATATACACTGTATGTATGTACCCTGAAAAAAATGCGATTAATCCGGGACGTGTCTGGGATCAATCGCAAGGGAGCATGCGACTAATACAATTTTACATCCCTTTATATGGAGTGAATTGATCGCATTTGTTCGAGCATGTCCTATGAAGAGACTAATTGTTCGATTGTATACCCGAACGGGTACAAATGTAGATTAATCGCTTAAATCCAAAGTTGTAAGCCAAGACTATTTTTTATGAAAATGTCTAAAAGTTACATATAAATTGTTATATATATTAGTAGAAAGTTTATTCGATTGGCTTTCATCTTGTAGTGAACTCTTTTAAAAAAATTAACTATTCCCTCCAAATATTTGAAATTTTGAGAATGCATTATGCGAGTGTAAAAGATATGTGAGGAATTTTTCAAAGTTAGCCAAGGCTATTTTTTATAACAATCTTTAAAAATTATAAATGTTCATGTCTATTTAAATAAAGATTATACAATAACTTTTACTTTTGTATAAAAATCTATTCAATAAATTAAAATTTTTTTAAATTGTCAGTATTGAGTGTGTAATTGTAATTGATTTTTCAATGGATATTTTTGGTAACATTCTGTTAAATTTATTATTCATCATTTTTATTAAAACAAAGGGTTTTCAGTTTTACCTATTATTATAAATTTTTTTTAATACATACATATGTACATACATTGAATATCTTTGTAAGATTTCTACATTTAATCCATCTAGATTTGTGCCCATTCGGGATGAAAGCGATTAATCTACATTTATACCCGTGCGGGAAAAATCGGGGACTAATTGTGGACCGATTGTTCCAGATAGAGATCAATCCGGAACAAATCTTATTCGGGATTAATAGCACATTTTTTTACAGGGTAATATGCGTGTGTAAATGTATTGATATGTTAACAGAATATGCGACGGATGCATTGCGATTAGTCGCACAGATTAGTTTTATCAATTCTGTACCAAAAAGTAAGCCTCCAAAATGTCTATAAGTATCTAACATATTATACTTAAATCCAACAATTTTCGATAGCTCTGTAATAATAATTTTATTAAACAGAACTGCAGTGTAATGCCAGAGAACACTCCCATTAAGGTTCTACAAACCATCCTAAGTTTAGCGCCATTATATCGCGCCAAGCATCGTATACGGTTTTTGCTAATGTTTATCAACACTTTTTAATTTTAATTGATATTTCTCTATTCGGAGCCTTCAAAATACCTCAGAGAAAGAAGTATATGAGCATTATTGTTGTAGCCAATTTATTCTCATTTAATAACGGAACAAATTTTATATGCTTGAAAATTGTTTTTACAATATTTTCTGGTCTATTTCCATGTACAAAATTCCTCTTTTACCTGCATTCTTAGTACCGTTATTTTCAATTTGTTCGCAAAATTATGCTACTGATGTGAAATAAATATATGTACAATCAGAGATTAGTGCGCGTTAGAGTGTCCATGAGTAAGGTGTGATAATTTTTGGTTATAGACTCATAAATAAAATTACTCTATATTTTTTTTACATATAAATTATACGCGAAAAGTTGGTTTTAGTCCAAAATGCCACGTGCTAAACATTTATCGGAGGAGGAGCGCGGGTTGATACGGGGCTTAAGTGAAGCTGGTAAAAAAAATGGGGAAATATCTGCTCGAGTGAATCGTCATAGAAATACGATCTCTAATTTTCTAAAAGACCCCGAGAGTTATGGCACAATTAAGCGCAGCGGCAGACCAACTAATATCGATGAAAGGTGCAAGCGAGAAATTCGACGTCTAGCAACTCAAAAAAATATGTCTTGTCTGGAGACCAAGACTCATTTGAATCTAAACATCTCTAAAAGAAGAGTCCATCAAGTTTTGACGGAAAATAAATTGATAAGATATGAATCACGAGAGCCCGTTCCCAAATTACTGACACGCCACATAAACGCGCGCTTGGAGTTCGCTGAAAAAATGAAATTTTGGGACGATGAGTTTCAAAAAGTTATATTTTCCGACGAAAAAAAATTCAATTTGGACGGTCCTGATGGCTGTCATACGTATTGGCGCGATGGACGGCAACCCCGCGAAACTCGCCATAAGCGAAATCACGGTGGCGGATCGCTAATGATTTGGGCAGCGTTCGGATATGCTGGTAAGTCTCCGCTTTGCTTCATACCAACAAAAACAAACGCGGACATGTACGTAAAACTTTTGGATGATGTACTAATTGAATTCGATGAAGAATTCTACGGAGATTCATGTATCTTCCAACAGGACAACGCGCCTATTCACAATGCACGCGTTACAAAGGAGTTTTTCTCGGCTAAAAGCATACAAGTTTTGGAGTGGCCAGCGATTAGCCCGGACCTAAACCCAATTGAGGACTTGTGGGGAATACTCTCGAGCAAGATTTACAAAAATGGTCGTCAGTTTGACACCATTAAGCAGGTCAGGCAGACCTTGGTCATTGAGTGGAATGAAATAAGTCATTCAACTTTAAAACAGATAGTGGATTCCATGCCAAATAGAATCACTCAAGTTTTGTTAAAAAAGGGGAAGCATATCAATTATTAAAAAAACCAAAAACCATTAGTTCTTAACAGTTATCTTACATCATATTCTTTTGCATATAAACTTATTTCCTAAGAAGTATTACTTTTTAATTTTTTTATATTTGCTTTAAAAAGCATTTTGGATTTGAGTACCTTTGTTCCTTGTTATTTCTCGTTATTACTTTCGGAATAAATTATGTTGAAAACTATAAATTAATTTACCGATGGCGAAGGCAGGCAATAGCTCAGCGGTTAGAACTGTAGTTATTGTACTGCAAGGTGCGCAAGTTCGAGTCTTGGCAGAAGCAAAAGTAACCTGATGAGTCTTAGAGGGATCTAAGGTGAAACAGCTGTAGTTACATCCATGCTTAAAAAAAAAGTTTTTTTCTAGTTTCTAAAAAATAAAAAATAATTTACCGTTGTTTAATTTAAAATTATGTTGATGCCCATATACTTCTTTCTCTGAGAGTAGGTGCGAAAAAGGACTCCCAAAAATAATCACTGCGCCCGGAATATTGAGTATAAAGTGAGTCCGAAGTAGCTCCGCAGGGGAGTGCTTAAGGAAGACACACTTATACAATATATACGTTATTGCATTTAATTAGTGTTAATTAATTTTATTTTTTGTTAAATAAAAGAAATAATCCAGAAATAATCAAATCATATTGTGTTGGTTTAATTTAATATCTAATAAAAGGTAAAATACGAGCCTGAATGCAGTCCTCAGGCGCTATAGTAGGGAGCAGCTTACTCGGACGCCGAAAAAAGTCTATTGAGGAGTCCACAAGGAAGACTTTATTGGTTATCCATAGAAGCTTTTTTTGAATCTGAAAACGCTCGCTAAAAGCAGACCTGTTTAATTTCGAGTACAATTACTACTCAATACAATTACTTCATAAAGTATTTGTAATTAAATAGTAATTGCTTTTCAGCTGAGATTCAATTAGTACTCGAGTGCAACTACTTGTAATTGAATAGTAATTGGAATTACCATCAATTACCAAAAGTAATTGAAAGGAGTTGAAAGTAGTTGACAAAGTAGTTGAAGTACTTTTGCCAATTACTTTCAATTATTTTCAATTCCTTTCAAGTACTTGATACCATTTTTATGTATTTCAAAAATTTTTGTATTTTTATTTAATTTCATTTTATATAAATTAAGCGGAATAATTTAACGCTTGTTTTATTTTTTACCAAGTGGTATCTTTTTTATGACAGCCTAAATGAACTTTACATATTGTCGAAATTGCTAATGCGCTTTTATAAATGCAGCTTGAACACTACATAACACCGCCAGCTTTAGAATCGCAAATAAATGGCAATAAATCTACTATTATATAACGCCATCTACCGTAATATAGCTCTTTGCTAAATAATAAACAGCTGATCAATTTTGGTTTTGCACAATGTATAAATGATAAAAAAAGGCTACGTGGTCGTACAGGTGCAAGTGAATTTGTTGTGTTTTTGTTAATTATCCGGTTTGATTTATTTGTATAAGGTTATTAATTTTTGTTATTAATTGCAGTGTTAAGAGGCTGTTTTCTTTTGCGGGCATTATCAACAGCCCCAGAAGACAGTCCATGACTGACTTCTCATTCGAGAAGTTGGTTATTATGAAGGCTAACTATAAATATTATTCGCAAAAATAAAAATTGAGTTTGAACAACCTATTAATTATTTCTATTTACCTAGTTTATTTTTAAAATAAGCGTTAAATTATTACGCTTTATTTATATAAAATGAAATTAAATAAATAAAAATACAAAAATATTTTAAATACATAAAAATGGTATCAAGAACTTGAAAGGAATTGAAAATAATTGAAAGTAATTGGCAAAAGTGCTTCAACTACTTTGTCAACTACTTTCAACTCCTTTCAATTACTTTTGATAATTGATGGTAATTCCAATTACTATTCAATTACAAGTAGTTGTACTCGAGTACTAATTGATAAAACGTAATTGTACTTGAAAAGAATTGATTACTTTACACTAAAACCAAAGTATTTAAATTACTACTCATTACGATTAGTAATCATTACTTAACAGGTCTGGCTAAAAGGGCCCTTTTCTAACAAATTTTAAGCAACTTAAGGCGACCGACCACACGGAGTCTGTACACTAACCGAAAAAATTTGTTAAAAAACTATTTTTCTATTTAACATTGAAAACACAAACAACAAGTAGGTACAATTCAATCTAACCGACAAAAATTTGTGAAGCGAATTTAAAAATTTTTAAGCATAAAAATAGGAGCACTTATTTCATACATTTCAAAAGGCCTTTTCTCCATCGTATTCGCTTCTTTGTGAGCCTTTTCGGAGCCTCCCTAGCAGAGTGAGCACTTCACATATGAAGTGCTAACGGAGCATTCTGCGGACTCCTCTGGGTGGCTAGGAATAACGTTTTTTTTATTGGATTTTTGTCATAAGAAAGAAAAAAATTTAATAATCTGCGTTTGTCTATGGCAATTTCTGATTATTCTGCACATGAATTCTCACTATACATGTGAATGTATGTGAGTTTGGCTTAAAAATCGTATTTTCATTCAATATGAACGGCTGCGCGTACCAAATTGATGATGAATTCTACAAGTTTAGATGTATAATTTTGTTCTTACAATTTTTAGAAGTTATGACTTCAGATTTGGAATAGGAAAAGAGTAAACTAGAAGTGTGAAGCTAGTTAAGGACATTAAGTTGAGTTGAAATGAGAAAAAATTGTACATATGTGGACGCAGCTAAGCGGACGCGTTACTCAACACTAAATTGCTGCAAGCGGCCAGCAATAAATCCAATGGTATCGCGTGAGAACTTACATAAATATGATACGAGTATATGATTTTTCAATGTCAGTTGATTCGCTTTGAAAAGTTTGTAATGAACAATACAAAATCAATATCTGAACATAATAAATGCAGTAAGTAGTTTAGGTGGAATGAAAGAACGCCCGTGGTTGGTTTTTTTTTAAATATGGTATATTATTATTGGAAAAAGCGCCGCAGGCGAAAAATTGGAATAAAAAATCGCGTGATTTTTAATTCCAATTTTTCGATTCTTTATATTTTTTTTAAATCCCCTTCTAAATATTCAAATACTCAATTAAAATAAACAAAGCTTCAGTAAATTTCTATAATCATTTATTAGTAACAATTTTCAAGGTCTGTAAGTAAGTAAATATTTAAATACTCAATCAAAATAAATAAAACTTCATTACATACATATTGGCACTTTCAGACCACAATCTAAACAAATACTCTTATAGAGTTTTCAACAATTTGACGACAAACCGGGCACAAAATATTTATATTGCCATTACAATTGCAACCTTACTGTGCTCTCCAAAGCAATCCGCACACAATTTAAACTGATTGCATGGGCTTAAGAGAACATCGCGTGGCTTGGTAAAACAAATAACACACAACAACATGCTTTGACTCTCCCAAAATTGTCTCCCGTTTCTTCATAGTCAGAACAATCCATTTCGGATACATCAATGTCTTCTGTGTCACATATCTTATTTTCGGGATTACTTATTTGATTCGCCTGCGGCGCTTTTTCCAATAATAATACACTATATTTAAAAAAAAACGAAAAATTGGAATTAAAAATCGCGCGATTCTTTATTCCAATTTTTCGCCTGCGGCGCTTTTTCCAATAATAATACACCATATTTAAAAAACAAAAGCAAAAATTGGAATTAAATATCGCGCGATTTTTTATTCCAATTTTTCGCCTGCGGCGCTTTTTCCAATAATAATACACCATATTTAAAAAAAAAAACCAAAAATTGGAACTAAAAATCGCGCGATTTTTTATTCCAATTTTTCGCCTGCAACGCTTTTCCCACTAATACACCATATTTAAAAAAAACCCGCGTCTGCGGGCTTAATTGCCCTTTCGAAAGGGAAATAAAGCCCATATCGCCGAATAGGGCGCGCGGGCGTTCTTTCCTTTTGCGAATGGAAATAAAACCCACGGGTTTAATTTCGTTTTATTCGCAGGCGCTATTTCCAAAGAGCGTATATGGATAAGAGGCTGCAGTCTGAAAAACTTCACACTAGATGTCACATTTCGCGCGAGATGGGAGCGAGAAGTATGACATCTAGTGTGAAGTTTGACAAAGAGCATATATGTATGAGGGTGCAGTCAGTGTCCCATCTCGCGCGAAATGTGACATCTAGTGTGAAGTTTTTCAGACTGCAGCCTCTTATCCATATACGCTCTTTGCTATTTCTTTTTCAAGAAAGGAAAAAACGCCCACGGGCGTTATTTCACTGCACCAGTAGGTTAGTATCTTCTTCATTTATTATTGGATCTATAGATATTATTAATTGTTAGTACAATTGAATGAATGAGTAAATAAAAAATTGGTTTGAAAATGCGTCCAAAATCGTCGTTGGAAAATTGCCGTGTGGTTGCTGTTGCACGCTTTTGAATACAACAGAGCTGTGTCATGCGCATGCGTAGGTGAGTTTGTTCGTGCTCACCAAACTTACCATGCAATTGTGGACATGTTTGGCTGGAAGTGGTGTGTAGTTTCAAAGAAGTAGAAACATAAAAAATTAGCAAAAGCACTACAACAAAAACACAAAGTTAAGTAATAGGAAGGAAGAGAAAGAATAAGTAGGAAAGAAATTTAGGAAAGAAAAGAGCAGAAATAGAAAAAAAGAATTGGGTAGGAGAATTGTGGAGACAAGTAACGACAACAACAACAAAAAAATAGTAGCAGTGACAAAACTGTCGAGTTTCGACAGTAGGCAGCACTGTAGTCGTGATAAATGCTTGGAAAAAATAAGAGCAAGCATTAAATTTTAAAACTGCAATCTACACAGTTATTAATGTAATCTTCAAGTATTCAAGAGAGTGGCCGCTGTGATGCAGTGGGTAGAGTGCTCGCCTGCTATACCAGAGGTATCGGGTTCAAACCACTGTCCGAGCAAAACACCAAAAAATTTTTCTAATTAGTAAAAATCCAATTATTGGGTTTTTTAAGAGCAGCGGTCACCACTCGGCAGTGGGCGGCATACCCTCCAAGAGTATTTCTGCCATGAAAAAGCTTCTCACAAAGAATGCATTCGCCGTTCGGAGCCGGCATAAAACTGTAGGTTCACCCAATTAGTAGGAAAAACAAAAAGGAACACACCTCAAATTAGGAGAGAAGCTCGGCCACAAAACTCGTCAGAGTTATAATAGCGCTATTGTATTATTATTATTCAAGAGAGATTAAATTAATTTACCAAAGAGAGGTCGTGATGGAAACATTTTACTATTCATATTATGATGATGCATACATGCATATTTTATTTTTCTTTAAAGCAGTTTACTTATAGAACCTAGAGTGAATCTATAAGTTGTAAAGTAATATACGAGTACGTTCTGTTATGATTATCTCTGTTCATTCACTTACCCACATTTTTTTTATCGATTTGGTTCATTATTCATTATTTTTTAATAACTTGTACTTACAAACTATACAACAAATATAGCGTAGTCCTATTACGGAAAATTTACATACCTGAAAGAGAAAGAAAATATTTTTATCGTAAGAAAAATTATCAAAATTATTGAAATCTAGAATTAAAAAATAACAATTTCAAAGTATTTAAATTGCAGTAACATTTTGTTTTGAGTATGCAAATTTGTAGCATATTTAATCATAATACAATAATACATAATTTGGAAAGGTTTTGCTGAGTTTTTAAATGCAGAGAGTGTGTAGTGCTTGTTAAGGAAGCTTGAAGTAAACGTATACATATGCACATAACATATTAACAAAAATCTAATACCACTTTGGCTTAAGGCTCTGGTAAGTCAGAAGATGCTTCAGCTGCTCATATTTATTTTGTTAAAAACTCTGAAGTTTTTTCTCATATGCTGGTGCTTGCCATACTTAAATTAAAATTCACAAAGAGATAACCAAATTTAATAAAAGACTAAAGAAAACAAAAGGAGTGTTAAGTTTAAGTTCTTTTCCAGCGCATAACAATAAAAAAAAAACAAAAAAACACAAAAAAAAAACACCAAATAAAACTAAATAAAAAAGAAAGAAAAGTAATCGCGCAAAACAGAAAGGATGCGAAAACTTAAGTATTGTGATGTAGTTGCGTACCCAAATACGAAAATATATATGTATGTACGTAGATAATATAAATTTATTTTTATGCATGTACATACTATTTGTGTTTGTGTGTGCGATGTGAAAATACCACAAATTGCGGCCATCAAAGTTGCTCAAGTAGAAAAAGATAAAGTTGAATAATATTGAAAGAGTGATCGAAAATGCAAAATATGTACGAGTTGTGTACATAAAATAGTGATGAAGCCACAAAGGAAGTAAAGGAAGTAGAGGAAGTAGCATCAAAGCGGAAGAAAATGAAAGAATAAAAGCAATGGAAGTGCGCATAACGTAAGCATCGCATCATAACAGCTATGGAGTCAGTAGCAGCAGCAGCAACAACAACAACCAACCAACCGACCGACCGCTGGCGATGCGAGAAACGCAACCAAAGCAGCCAAAAGAACCACTCACACACACACACACACACACTGAAAGCATGAAAGGTGTTGAGGTGGAAAGCAGCACCGCAGGCTGATGAAAGCTTATGCGCTTGAACGGTTGATTCGTCATTCACTATTCGTTCGACTTTGGTTGGGTTGCTTGCTTGTTTGGTTGGCTGAAATTAGCCAGAGTCGCTGTATTATAAGTATATATGTATAAACATACATAGATATATTTCATTTTCATAGCTTCTTTTGCTTTTTTTATGTATTTATTCACGATTTTTGCATATTTACTTATTTTAAATTTCATATACATATGTATGCAATATGAATGTGGCAAAGAAATGCAAATAAATACAGTTGAAAATGTGGATGAACACACATGAAAGGACATAAATATGTATGTGCAAGTATTGCTGTTGAATTAATGTCACATGTGCATATATACATATATGCAAATAAAAGAATATACATACATACATACATACCCACATATGTAGTACATAGACTTCAGAAATATTCGCACCATGCAGTTTAAGATGACTTGAGGGTATTCAAAAACATGTAAGGAAGCAAATGATCGAGTGGAAACGAACATTGCATGCTCCAACTTATGGTTTTTTGTAAGAAAAGAGAGTATCTTAATGCAAAAATTCCGGGAGCCCACTTTTCGTTACGTGCTATTAGGTTACTCATAAACTCTGTGAAATCGTTACACTGAGAGAAATCAAAAATTTTTAATAGTATTAATTTCACATTTGGAATGGAATCAGCTAGAATTTTGTTTAAATTTAAATTTTTGATTTATAAAC
Organism: Urophora cardui; assembly: GCA_960531455.1. Taxonomy (NCBI): domain Eukaryota; kingdom Metazoa; phylum Arthropoda; class Insecta; order Diptera; family Tephritidae; genus Urophora; species Urophora cardui. Next base: position 49,609,604 of record OY482673.1, read on the forward strand.
AAAGAAGCATTAAAAATTGCATTTATTCGAAAAAATACAGCCAAGAATCTATCGAAATAGAAAAAAAAATAAATTTGAATTTTGTTAGATATTACAAAATAAATTTCTTCAAAAATTTTTTTTTCTAATACAAACAAAAATCAACATTTAATAGCTACCAAAATTCTGGTTGATTCCATTTCATGGTAGTTTTTTCTCTGTGTAGCTTATATTGTGACATTGATTAAAAAAAACTGCGGTCGAAAGTATGCATCAAATTCTCTTGAATTATATTGTTAATATGTATATCTGAGAAGTTATAATTTTATTCTCAAGCTTACCAAAAATAGGTGAGGACATAAAGAGCTGAGCTAAGTTAAACTTTCATAACGGCCTATGCCAAAATTGAGATTTGCCGAACTTTAACTCTTTATCGATCCATAGCATAAATTTGGTATATGGGAAGCTCGAGAAGCTGTATATTTTCTTCTAATGTCCTTTTCGGCTCTGAAGTCGCAGAAGAATTCAATTTTAATTTTTGGTACAAATGTTGGTTAGGCGGTTATGAAAATCTCACTTGTGGCTATAAACTTTAACCCATTTTCGGCCTCTGGTCGATTTTTCGACCACCAAGTTTAGATTTCAATATCTCTGTAACTAAGAGCTACTTTACTGATCTGCGTACAGCACTAGTAAATTTTGAATTTAGTTAGTGCGTAGAGCATGGATTTTCTAGAAAAAGTAGTTAAATGCAGGTTTTCGTAAAATAATGAAATCATGACTATTTTTAGGTGTTTATTGTGTATATTAAAAAATAAGGAAAAACAAAAAATCTAAAAGTTATTACTATTTTATTGTAAAGAAAAAAGACGAAATTAAAAGAATCAAAAAGTCTCATGTCAATATTGCAATAATTTTAACTTCTTCATGGAAGTAAAATCTAGTGGTCGGAAAATCGACCGCTGGCCAGAAATCGTCAAGTAGGATAAAACAAAATAAAGCAATTTTTTCTTATTATTAACAGAAATGCAAGTGAGTGCCTTTACGATAATGAAAAGTAGTTAGTTGAACTTTCGTACTTTGTAATTTACTACTTTTTTTATTGGAATTTTGTACCTCTCGGGGTACCATACTTTACCACATATTGACCACTATTGGTCTGTCCGACCAGACATGGGCATTCCAATTGTGAAACAAGCGATGAGTCGTAATCGGTTTAAAAAAATTAAACAGTTCTTTCATCTCGCTGATAACAACAATTTAAATACAGCAGATCGCTTTGCCAAGGTTCGCCCTGTTACTAACGCTCTCAAGAAAAGGTTTATGCAATTTGGAGTCTTTAGTCATATTCTCTCCATAGACGAACAGATGATTCCATACTATGGCCGCCACTCTTGGCGGATTTGGATTTAAGTCATGGTGCTTATGCTCTGAAAGTGGATACTTATTTTCTAGTTCATTGTACGGTGGTTTAGCAACGCCTCACAATCAGAATATCGGCCTAGGCGCACAAACTGTTCTAGACTTGCTTTCGAACGTCTCTGACCCTGAGTGCCATATTATTTTCTTCGATAACTTTTTCTCCTTATGCGCCTTTTGAATGAGCGTAGAGTTTTGCAGCTGGTACCATTCGCGAAAATAGAATGGGCAAATCTCCGTTGAACAATTTAAAAAAAGAAAAGCGCGGAACATTTGACCAGCAACTTGATCGTATGCAAGAAATATTGACTGTTCGTTGGAACGATAATGCCATAGTCAATGTTATAACTAATAACTCCACAGTAGAACCAATTATTTCCGCTAAAAGATATTGTCGTAAGCAAAAAAATGATAACTATCCCACAGCCTAAAGTGATCCAAGAGTATAATCACGGCATGGGTGGTGTGGATCTTCATGATAACGCGGTGGCAAATTATAGAATATGTATACGAGGAAACAAGTGGTGGTGGCCGATATGGACAAACGCTCTCTGTAAAGCAATGGTTAATGCATGGTAGCTCCACTGTATGATAGCAGAAATCGAAAAGACCACTTTCCCAAATTGATTTTCGTCTCAAAGTCACAACCGAATTATTGACTTACGAGAATGACGACGGGGACGAGTACGAGGGTGAATCTGGGGATGAAGATAACCCTCATCCGTCGAACCTTTCTCGGAACAACGAAAAAGTACACGCCGTCATGAGAAGCTTGGAAAACAAATATCGGCGGTGTAAATTATGCAAGAAACATACTATTTTTACCTACAAAAAATGTAGTATTTATTTACATACTAAGTGTTTTGGTGATTACCATAAAAATTTGTAAACTCTCTTACCTATCAATAACTTATAAAAAATACTTAACTTTGAAATAACATGAAATGGCTTGAATTTAAGTGGCACATTTTTTTTAAAAAATCGGGTATATTTTTTTTTTTTGCATACTTGACGGTTTTTGGCCAGTGGTCGATTTTTCGACCAGTCCGTATTAAAAAAAACGGTTGGTCAGAATTTTTTTTTTAATTATTCTTAATTATGGTCCTATAAACACTGCCTTAAAAGGAAATTGAAAAATTATGCCGATTTCTTGTAGCGGCCGAAGATGGGTTAAACGGCAATATAATTGTTTACTTCTGTCCACAAAACGTAATAATAACGTTTAAATTTTATTTATTTTTATTTAGATATATATAATCTAAAACTAAGGTCTAAGCTTCCACAAACAAACACAAACATTAATCACACTTCAAGACAAAAATAACTATAAAACGAACTCAAGACGAACACTTAAACACGTACCAAAAGACGCCAGAAGTAAGACCAGAGAGCTAGGGATATAATCTCTATAGTTAAGTCCAGCGTAAAATCGCAGATAAGCTTTGCATTGTCAATGAATTTATTAATTATACATTTCATGAACATGAAATTGCATTATAACTTTTTGCCAAAACAGAATTGTCGAAAGTACCAGAAGGAGAAGAGTTAGACTCACTAATATATATATATATATGTACATATGTATATACCGATTTGATTATCTAGTATTATCAGCTGAGTCGATTGAACCATATCCGTCTGTCTGTCTGAGCGCCTGTCTGTTTGCACGCAAACTAGTCCCTCAATTTTTTGAGATATCTGCTTGTTTTTAAGATAAGCTGATCATTTGTCGGAATCGGCCGAATCGGAAATATGTACATACATTTATATGTATTTTTTTTCCGGTTTATAGCCGTTGTGGCTCAAGCAAGTAATTTCGAAACAGTCAAATTGCCAAAAGAAATACATATATACTTATTTCAGCTTGAAATACAGTAGCATTTTCCTTTTTTCAGCAACAGTGCTATTCTAAATTTTCATACCCCCAACAATATTAACATATCTAATACCCTTTCTATCAAGGATGCATCGTAACGTTAATATTATCGTTTATCAAAAAAAAGCAATCGTTTCCGTTGAAACTGTTCAGGTTTTTACCGTTTACGCAATTATCAAAATAATTTATCGCCGCAAAATAACGATAATGAAATTATCGAAATAATACCATTTCGTTGATTAGCGAAAAGAAATTATCAAAATAATTTCATTTCGTTGATTAGCGTTATCATAACCAAATTTATAACGTTGAAATGCTTAGTGCGCTCGCAATGCCGTCACGAACAATCGGCCGAGTACTCGCATACATACATATATGCATACGCAAACGAACTGCTACGAGTGACAGCTGTGTATGTATGCGCCTCGTGCAGGCAATCTTTTTGTTGATTTACTTCGTTTCAACGTTACCGGTTGCATTTTGATAATTTAGTTTTGTGAATTATCGAAACGAAATGGTTTTGATAATTTAGCATTGCGAATTAACGAAACAAAACCATTTTGATAATTTAGCATTGTGAATTAACAAAACGAAATAGAAATCGTTCGTTCGTTAAGCATCTCTGCTTTCTATATATTTATATTTTGCCTTCAACTCACTACGCGCTGTCGCTATGAAGTTCGTAGCACCATTTCATTTTCAAATTTCTTTAGCAAGTCGCTAAGCGGTATTTTTTTTTTTATTTTTTATTTTTTGAAAAACTCATTACATTTCAGATTTTATGATGATGTTTATTCAATTCTTGATATATTACTTTGATCGCTTTGCTCACACACCGCACAAGTAACTACAGAGACTGCAGAGCATCACCCCGACAAAAGTCGCAGCGAGATTTCTAGGTATAAAAATGAAAAAAAAAAAAAAAACAAATAAAGCAAAGAGGAAAAACAAAAAAGGCGAAAAGCAAAAAGAAAAACATGTCGCAAGGGCGCATTTGTTTTCAAAATAATACCAAGTGTAAGCAGAGCAACCATACTTAGTTAGTTCGTTGGCTGTTTGCTATTCAACCTCGAAGAAAGGCGGCTGGCTGGCTTCGCGTGTCTGCCACATTCACTGTTGGTTATTATGCTAAGCTTTGGCTAATGTTATGACAAGCTATGATCATATATATGTATATGTGAATGTATATTGTCAATGTAATGCAAATATTGCAACTAAAGAGAAGGTGGTAGACACACAATGCGCGTATTTCGTTGGTTTAATTTGAAGTAAACTCACTACTCGTCTGTACTTTTGTTATTATTTAGTTAAAGCTTTCAAATAGATGTTGGGCTGGTTCAGTAAAGTTTTAGCTGCTAAGCCTCATCAGGTGTTATTAGTTTAATATTTCTTAACTTTACAGTCCTACGTTATTAAATTTAGTACAGAGATGACAGCGCTCATAGGTAGATATTTTCCAAATTCATCGCTTACCAATTCAATTAAAATTCATGTATGAGACATCTGGCAGCTCTTTATTTAATCCATCTTTTCAGCGCTAGGAGAATATAAGAGCAGCCACCATCTGCTTCGCCATTGGTATTAGAATACACTAAGATTTCAGATACGCAAAATGTTGCCAACATAAAAATGGTTTGAGTAAAACTCATTGAATGTCGAAGGGTAATGAAATGATGGCATGTGTGACACCAAAACGAAAACCACCAGTTGGCACAAGTGACTGTAAATAAGTACATACATACATACTCGTACAAGCTGACTATGTCTGCACGTCTTATATGAGACCATGAGCGCCAGGGTTGCCTATATGCAAAAGATTTAAACTGAGATATTGAACCGGAAAAAACACCTTTTTTTAGATTGCAAGTAAATTACGAGCAAACTTATTAGAAACTCTTTGTATGCAACTTATGCTGTAGAGCTTTCGTTCATGCATTCGCATGCGGCTGTGAAAAATCTCTGTAATTCTCAGCTGTCTTATGCGTTGTCCGAGCTATACAGCATGAGTGAGCAACTCATACTCGTGAGTTTTTCACAACGAAAATAAGGTTGCCACCCCAAACGGACTAAATGCAAGGGTATTACTTCCAGTAATATTATTCTAATCAGTTTCCTGATTATATTTATTAGTTCGGAAGATATAGCATGTGTTCCACGGAAACGACATTACAAAAATTCTTCTTCTTCTTAATTGGCACTAACCGTCTATATAATTCTGGTCGAGTCCAATAAAGCACGCCAGTTTTTTCTGTCTAATTGGAAATACCAAGGGAGACAGCATCACTGTCCTCATGATCCTCCCAACTCTGTGGAGGCCTCCCTGTTCTTCTGCCTTTAATGGGTTTCGATAGAAATACTTTCTGGGCGGGAGCACCTTCATCCATTCTCACGACATAAGCAGTCCAACGTAGCCGCTGGATCATTATTCGCTGAACAACGTCGATGTTTGCGTAAAGCTCGTAGAGCTCAACATTAAATCTCTGTCGATATTCGCCCTCGTTAACGCGCAAAGATCCATAAATCTTCCCAAGAACTTTTCTCTCGAATATTCCAAGTGTCATTTCTTCTGATTTTGACATTGACCATGCTTGTACGCATATCTGGGTAATACTGAGTAGTAATTGGACTATTACGCAGTGATGCCAGATAATCTCCGCTAAAATTCCCACAGAAATTAGAAAAAAATCCCTAATTTCCCGCATTTAAATAAAAAAAAATCCCACAAAATTCCCCCCGAATTTAAAGCATTTATTTCAGTAATATAAGAATATATAACAGGCTAATACAGTTTTTTAATAGCTAAAAGTATCAGTTGTACAAATTATTTGCATTGTACAAGTGGATATGATTTTTGTTGATTTTAAAGTTGAAGCAATTGATATTTTTGGATTGAAAGGCAACTCTTACTTTACTTATACTATTTAACATATCACTAGATAGTTTGTTGCGCTTTTTACATTGGAAAACGTGATATTATCTGAAAAGTAGAAGCTTCATAAAAGCGCAAACACTTTTTTTGAATACAATCTTTTCCTCCAAATTAAATTTGACAAAATATCTTCGCATTCATAACCAACGTAAACGTTATGCACGTCAAGTAAATATGGAGTTGGAAGTTCCAAAAGTTTTAGCTGTAATTCCCACGGAAATTTCTTGCAATTTTCAACACAAGTGTCTTAGCTTCTTGCCCTAGTCGGTGTATAAGTACATTTCGGCTTTGGAACAATGCGTTAAATTCATTGAAAAAGTTAAGAACGTACTTCAAAAATCTAAAATAAGCTTGTTTTGAATACTTTTCAATTCTTCATAAATAGTTTCTGCTTTTTTACGCTTATCTTCAAATGAGGCCAGGCGAAAATAGCTTTTAAATGGCTCCCAATTCTCCAAAATTCTTTTGATTATTAACTGTGCACGAACGTGCACAATGAAAAATAAATTACCTAAGAGTGGAGATTATTACCACGCTTTTATTAGTTTCACCTGTATAAATTTATGTAAACAAGTTACGTATACGCATCGTAGTTCACTGTACGTTTACTTGTACGCATGCATGTAACCGACTCCTTTTTGCATTGCATAAGTTAACGCGAAAGCGTGTATATTCATACACTGAATGGGAGTTTTTCAGTGTGATATGTGCTTATTTTAAGTTATACTATAAATTACACATATGTAGGTATGTAAACAATTCTGCAGCCAAAAAATCCCTTTTTTATATGGACGACAACAAAATGTCCCTTTTTTCCCTCTTTAAAAATTTTGCAGTGATATATCCCTCAAAAAGGGAAATTTCCCTCAATCAGGCACCACTGCTATTACGTACTTAAATACTTTATATTTTGATCTTGAAGTAATTAGTCCGTACTAAGTACTTTCAGAATATTCAAGTACAAGTACAAGTACAAGGAATTGAAAAAGAATTGAAGTTTTAGCAAATACTACAAAGTAATTGAAAAGAATTGAAAGTACTTGAAAAGGATTGAAAAATGTACTTGAAAAGAATTGAAAATCTATAGATTTTTCAATTCTTTTCAAGTACTTTTAATTACTTACAATCGACGACGGAACGTCAAGTTGAAACCTACTGAGCGCCTACTGTCGAATTTCGACAGTTTTTCTAGGTATTTAGGATTAAGATACATACTTTATATTTTTTCTTATAATTTTATTTATGTTGAATTATTTTTTTTTGTTTTAAATTAAATTTAATTATTTATTTATGTTAAATCTCAAATGCATTTTGTTAAATAAACATAATATGGACTACAAGCGACATGTAAAAAATATAAAATATCTTTTATTTTTGTAATTTTTTAAATATTGGTTTCAAGATTGTAAGTAATTGAAAGTACTTGAAAAGAATTGAAAAATCGATTCAAGTACATTTTTCAATTCTTTTCAAATACTTTCAATTCTTTTCAATACTTTGAAGTATTTGCTAAAACTTCAATTCTTTTTCAATTCCTTGTACTTGTACTCGTACTTGTACTTGAAAATTTGCGAATCCAAGTACCAGTACCAGTATAATTCTTTTAAAATGTACTTGTCACAAGTCGTACTGGTACTTGATATTACCCAAGTCTACTTGTACGTCTGATGTGGTGCAGTGGGTAGAGTGCTCGCCTACTATACCTGAGGTCTCGGGTTCAAACCCCAGTCCGGACAAACAGCAAAAAAAATTTTCTAATTAATTAAATCCCAATTCTTGGGTTTTAGAAATAGCAGTCACCACTCGATAGTGGGAGACAAACCCTCAGAGTGTATTTCTGCCATGAAAAAACTTCTCAAAAAAAAATACATTCGTCGCCAAACTCATTTTCTTAGCCTCTAGCGAACCTCACAATGCGTAGAATCTCCAGGATTGGCTGAAAATTCGTTTGAAATGTGCTGATAAGCTAGTGATGCGCTATCTGATTCGAAGAATTTCAAGCTTATGTTATTTTTCTTTCTGATGCAAGTTCTAATAAAGAGGGTTTTTAAATGCCTGACAGAAGAAATTCTGCGAACTTTATTGAAAAAAAAAATTCATATCCTCCTGCGCTAGCTGGGTATTATATTTTTTTCTTCTACAAATATACATACGTTACACATTACAGAGAGCAAATATTGCTTATGCGCTTGAATAAATTACTTTTTTAAGGCCAAAAATACGCGCGTTGGACATGCTTACTAATCCATGTACAAAAGTCGAAGAGATTTACCTACAGCTAAAACCATATTGGCCGCGTTGGTTGAGATTGAACCAATTTTCGGTGGCATAAAATATGAAATATGCGTGGAATGTTGCAGTGATTTAGTAGCTGTGCCTTAGTACACTTGTATATATGTACATAAATATGTACATTAGAATGTGCCAAAAAGCTCTGCGCTGTACATCACAGCATCCAAAAAATTTATATGCAAGAGGATTAATTAAAAAGCAATACAAACAGCGACGGTTATGTGGGTCAAAAAATATATTTTACTCAGACCTGTTTAATTTCAAGTACAATTACTAAGTACTCAATAAAATTACTTCATAAAGTATTTGTAATTAAATAGTAATTGCTTTTCAGCTGAGATTCAATTAGTACTCGAGTACAACTACTTGTAATTGAATAGTAATTGGAATTACCATCAATTACCAAAAGTAATTGAAAGGAGTTGAAAGTAGTTGACAAAGTAGTTGAAGTACTTTTGCCAATTACTTTCAATTATTTTCAATTCCTTTCAAGTACTTGATACCATTTTTATGTATTTAAAAAATTTTTGTATTTTTATTTATTTAATTTCATTTTATATAAATAAAGCGGAATAATTTAACGCTCATTTTATTTTTTACCAAGTGGTAGCTTTTTTATGACAACCTAAATGAACTTTACATATTGTCGAAATTGCTAATGCGCTTTTATAAATGCAGGGGCACAAAGAAGTTAAATATGGCTTCCTTATACCGACTCTCATAACGCTGAGCAATAAGCTAATTAAATTTAGCGAAAATAATGAATTCGTTATATTCCGCTCGCTCGTCATAAATTTGGAAAAAAAATTGAGGGAAAGGTTTGAGCCATATTTTCTTCTAGCACCAGAAGCGAATATTGCAGTAGCTGCAGCGGTTTTGACTCCAGGTATCAAAAATAAGTGGATCAAAGTATTACAACGCACAAATCCGGCCATGACAGTCGAGCGAGTGAACCGGATCGTCATTCAGAGCATTACTGAGTCTCTTAGTAAGGATAATCTTTCGTTTAATTTTGAAAATAAATTAAAACGAAACGATTATGATGCGTTATTTGACTACGATTCCGGCGGTCTGAAGATTCCAAAAATTGCAAATATTGTTTGTAATTTGTTTGTACATTTCTTTACAGATGGAGATACCGTTACTCCGTCAGCTCGGTTAGAGTCAACAGGAGATGTGGCAGCTGCAATATCGAACCAATATTACAGCTATCTCTGAACGATGATTCCACCGCCGAAGACTCTTTAAACAAATATTGTTATCTGAGGGAGGCGTATATAAAATTTAATACCCCTTTGCCCTCATCCGCGCCTGTTTTCTTTTGCGGGCATTATCAACAGCCCCAGAAGACAGTCCATGACTGACTTCTCATTCGAGAAGTTGGTCATTATGAAGGCTAACTATAAAAATTTGTTCGTAAAGCATAGTACTGAGTTCGAGTTTCACGTGAAACTCCTGTCAAAATCCATACAAAAAAACTGGTTGTGAAACATTTGTGAAATTTCACAGATATTTCACGACAAAGTTGTACTGAGTTCCTGCCGTGAAAACGTTGCGTAACATGCTAGCAACATCATTCCAGCAACATTTTTTCACGCTAAATTAAATACACAATGCCATTTATTTTCGAGTGAAAAGTGACATTTGTTGAAATTGGAATTTATATCTATATACATATATAAAAATGATTTGGTATTTAATTGTAACGCTAAAACTTGAAAACGGCTGAACCAAATCAAATACTTTCTTAGGGGGGTTTGTTTGTTGTTACCCCGCGAAGGTTTAGACGAAGAAAAAATTAAAAAATGTTAGGGGGGCGTGGCACCTCCCATACAACCTTAATTTTTAAAGCTGATTATCTCTAAAACAGTTTAAGGTGGGGAGCTGAAAATTGGTATAGAGGTAGGTGATATCAAAACCCTTCTCACTCAGAAAAGTGGGGGTTATCAGAAAAGGGGGCGTGACACCTCCCATACAAACTTAATTTTTCATGCTGCATATCTCTAAAATTGTTTACGCTAGGGACTTGGAAATTTGTGTGGAGATAAACGTAAACAATTCCATATTAACGCAAAATAATAGGAGTTATACGAAAAGGGGGCGTGGCTCCTCCCAACAACACTTAATTTTTTAAGCTGAATATCTTTAAAAGGATTTAAGGCAGGGACCTGTAAATTGGTACAGAGCTATATGATATCAAAACAATTTTTGGGCATAAAAGTGTAGGTTATCGGAAAAGGGGGCGTGGCACCTCCCATACAAACTTAATTTTTCAAGCTGAATATCTATAAAAGCGTTTAAGGTTGGGACCTGAAAGTTGATCAGGAGATTAACGATATCAATAGCATGCTTATGAAAAAAACAGTAGTTTTGGGAAAAGGGGGCGTGGCACCTCCCATGCGTTCTTAATTTTTAAGGCTAAATATCCCTAAAAGCGTTCATGGCATGTACATAGAAATCACTATGCAGATATACGATACCAATACCATGTTCACCCAAAAAAAAGAAAAGATTTATCGAAAAATGGGGCATTGCACCTCACATACGTACTAAACTTTTGAGGCTGAATATATCTAAAAGGGTTGGAGGAAGGGCCTGAAAACCATTATGGAGGAATACTATACGTATCAATACTCTTACTTACTTGGTCAAAATAGCCAATACTCAGTGAAAATAAATATCCGGAACAGAAAACTAAAAATGTTGTGTATCGTGCAGCCTTAAACTGAATACTAAAATTATATATTTTTGAAGTTGTATACACAATGAAGTAGTGAAAAATCGTTAATTTTCTATTAAAAACAATAACAATTTTTGAAATGAAATTAATAAAAAAATCTATTTTGGGCAGAACGAAGTTTGCCGGGTCAGCTAGTTTTGTATAAAATTTTTTTATTGGACAAAATTTGAAAGTTGGTTCTGTGGCGATGCTCCAAATTTTTTCTTTTTACATTTGCTCAATTTTCGTTTTGGCATTTATTCTCATTTGACAAAAAAAAATTCTTGAAACATTTCACGACAAAATAAATGCATGTTGCTGGCGAAATTTCACGGCTGTGAACTTAGTACTAGGCTTAAAAATAAAAATTGAGTTTGAACAACCTATTAATTATTTATATTTACCTAGTTTATTTTTAAAATAAGCGTTAAATTATTCCGCTTTATTTATATAAAATGAAATTAAATAAATAAAAATACAAAAATATTTGAAATACATAAAAATGGTATCAAGAACTTGAAAGGAATTGAAAATAATTGAAAGTAATTGGCAAAGGTACTTCAACTACTTTGTCAACTACTTTCAACTCCTTTCAATTACTTTTGGTAATTGATGGTAATTCCAATTACTATTCAATTACAAGTAGTTGTACTCGAGTACTAATTGATAAAACGTAATTGTACTTGAAAAGAATTGATTACTTTACACTAAAACCAAAGTATTTAAATTACTACTCATTACGATTAGTAATCATTACTTAACAGGTCTGATTTTACTTAAATTGACATGCAAAACGACCATAGAAAGCAGGCTGTAAAGCAACACATCGTTTGCCACTAACGTGGTACACCCTAATGTGCACACTAACTAATATTCATATATGTATGCAGATATAAGAAAATTTTTGTGGGAAAATGAATGTTGGCAGAAAACCATTAAAACAGCGAAACGCAACTACGGCACTAATAACAGCGGTAGGACCAAGTTTTCTGCCAAAAAATTTGCAAGCTATGTGGATTTTTGTTCAAAAACTAAGGGAGAAAAGGACGACACACTAATAAGAAGAAGCAGAAATGCCATTTAGACAGCAAAATGCTCAAGTAGGAAAAAACACATAGAAGTTATTATGTCAAGACTAAAAATGGGGAGCATTTAAAAGAAAACAAGTAAGGAAGCCTAAGTTCGAGTGGAATCGAACATTAGATACTCAGCTGTAAGCTTTCATTGTTTGTTTGCGTTTGATGGAAACACAATGTACTTTATATAAAGCGAGTACTGCATAAAGTGGGCGTAGCCACGCCCATTTTCAACAATTTTATCAGTCATCCAACTACGCATTTTAATATTATTCTTTGTGCAAAACTTCATTCCTTTATGACTTCTAGTTACAAAGATGTCACGTTACAAATTTCCAAAGCGTGTTCCAGAAATATCTTTGTTAAAAAGTAGGCGTGGTCATAAACCGATTTCAATAAATTTTTGCGTGTCTATTAACACAAGTAATGAAAGTGTATACACCAAGTTTCGTCATAATATATCAATTATTTGTCGAGTTATAGGCTGAGAAATCTCGTATATTCCTTTGTCTAAAAATAGGCGGTGCCACGCCCATTTTCCAAAATTTTTCTATTTTTTGTTTTATATCCATAGTTGGACTCCTGTCATAAAATTTCAATGATATATCTTTATATTTGACAGAGATATCGCTTAAAATGTTTTTATTAGGCCCCTTTATAGTTCCCATATATAAAAGTGGGCGTGGCCGTCAACCGATTTTGGTAATTTTTCGTCCACGTATTTGGCTAAGTAAGTATATCACGCGTACCAAATTTCATCGATATATCTTTAACGGTTTCTGAGTTATGACTCATAAAACTTTTAATATTTGCCTCTTAATAAGTGGGCGTGGCACCGCCCATTTTCCAAAATTTTTGTGTTTTTTGTTTTATGTCCGTAGTTGGACTCCTGCCACAGAATTTCAGTGATAGATCTTTATATTTGACAGAGATATCGCTTAAAATGTTTTTATTAGGTCACTTTATAATGCACATATATAAAAGTGGGCGTGGCCGTCAACCGATTTTAACAATTCTCCCTCCAAACGTTTGTCTAAGTAAGTAAATCATGCATACCAAATTTCATCCATATATCTTCAACGGTTTCTGAGTTATGGCTTATAAAACTTTCAATGTTTGCCCCTTAATAAGTGGGCGTGGCACCGCTGATTTTCCAAAATTTCATCAAATTTCTTCTTAGGGGCCTGAGCTCAACACGTGGAAAAATTTCATCACTCTAGCTATAATAGTGACTGAGATACCAAATTTCCGTTTTTTTGTATATAGGAAAAGTGGGCGTGGTCATGGTCCCATTTCGCCCATTTTCAATGCCAACCGTCCCAGTCTCGATACCAACTTGCATTCCAAATTTCATCAAAATATCTCAATTTTTGCGCGAGTTGGAGTGTTTACAGACGGACCGACGGACGGACGGACATGGCTCAATCGATTTCTCTTTTCACCCTGATCATTTTGATATATATAAGTCTATATATATGTATCTCGATTATTTCATTCTGTTACAATCCACCGTTATGAAATCAAAACTATAATACTCCGTGTACTAGTACAGCTGAGTATAAAAATACGAACATAAAATGCAATGTTTGCAAATTTGCGCAGAGAACGGAGCACGGAAATCACCAAAGATAAAGAGAGAGTGAGAACTCTGCAAAACATTTTACCTGCACATAAACAGGAGTACATAAATACGTAGATATGTATCTATTTTAAGTGTCTTGACGTTGAATTATTGGCACAAATACCAAACTGAATAGAAAGGTAATAAAATCCTTTATTGTTATCAGCAAAAAAGCTACTGAGAGCAACAATGAATGGCATTATGTAAAGGCGTTAAAAAAGTCAAATAATAAGTTTACAGCAAGTCGATTAACTTGAGCGCACAAGCCTGACTGTGAATGATAAGTTTGGTAAGCATAATAATTCATTCTTCAGTAAGTTTGACAACCGCAAAAGCCCAAAATCGGCATTCCAAGAAAAGCAATAGAAGATTGTTATACTTTAAGTTATATTTGGAGTGAATAGCTAAGTTGGTTCGCAGTGCTGCCGTGTTAAATTAGCGCACTATTGTCAATGATAATTGTAAGAAATTGGAAATATTCCATTGAAATGTCAAAAGCTGCTCATTTGATCGCTTTACTGACAGCTCACACTTGTGCTGCTAATTCCCAACTAGCCGCGCTGAAGTGTTCTTTAATAAGGCTTTACAAAAGGATAGGGCTATTATTATTTAATTTCTAAAAGATAATATGATTTCGAGTTAGAAAAGAGGGTAACGTTTAGTAGGTATATCTATAAATAATATTAATCATGCAAGGCGTTCTTCAATTTCGTATATCAGCACCCCTTCAAATTTATTGCGATATCAAAATATTGTGCCTGCACCGAACGTTATTTCAGAAGCCACCCGCCAAGACGCTGACCAACTTTTTTAATGGCAACGATTATGACGCACATGCACATACTACATACATGCATTAGGTCGGGGCGATTTGTATGGAACTTGGGATTCCTCTCGTTTTTCTGAGTAGAAAACTTTTGCACGAAATTTGTCTAAAATTAATTTTGATGTTTCGGAATTTGGTTTTATGGAGCAAAACGGGTTTTGAAAATAAAAAATGGACAAAAATCGACACAATATGTACATGAAAATTATATGCTGAATCCAGATATGAAATCAGAATTAAAAGCGGATGAGCCTTTTTCGAGATATAGCCTGATTTCCAGGTTTTGAAGGCTGAATGCTTAAAATTGCATATTTTCGCTATTATCTCTTACTGTATATAATATAACTGAAATTTTCTTGCAAATTACTTAAAGATAAGTAAAGTCAATATGGCAATAATATTTTAAAATTATAATTTAGCTTTCGGTATGGAAGAACTAGAATGCATTCTATTTTCTTTAGCCCAAAATTATGGTATGGGATCTCTATGTTATAGTCATCCGATATCGATAATTTTCGCTGAGAGCACTTTGTGTAGAATAAATGTTCCAAATAGAGCTGCAAAACTATCGATGGCACTATCGATAGTATCGATAGTTTTTTTTTCGTGTCACTATCGATAGTTTTTTTCCACTATCGATGGTTATCCCTATTCATTCTTGTAGTTTTGTCCCAAGAGAAGAATACTGAATACTATTTGCTGTTCTTTTGTTAATTAATTGATGTTACTTCAAGTGGGAAGATGGCAATGAATGCGCGGATGATGCTCTTGCTATGAGTTAGATTTGCATATATATTTATGATTATGTTATGTTTTTTTAATTACACTGTAGGCAGGCAAAAATATCACAGAAAAACGCTGAAATACCCCAAATAAATGCGATGGCGTTTTCAGAAAGTCCGGATTAGCTCTTGATTTCAAGATACATAGAGAATTTTTCTATACAGTTTTTAAACAGAAAAATTATATGCACGTTTAAGGATATTATAAGCCAGGGCTGCTCAACGCTCTCGTATTGAAAGTACAAAACTCAATACATCTACAAATTTTATATATGCACTGAAAAATTTTTTTGCTCATTTAAATTTTTTTATGAATTCAAATAAAATATTATTTTAGAATTTATTATCAAATAGTAGTATCACATACATACAAATTTTTTTATTTTTATATGAAAATTTTTTGAATACAAATTTTTTACAGTGCTTTCATTTTTTGAATTTTTTTTTTTCATTACACATTTGTTATTGTAAATTTCAATTTCTAATGCCTATATGACACTACATTTTTTCCCTGGTTTTTTTGGTTTTGAAAACCCACCGAAAGTCAAAATACGAAAACAATTCTTCTATAGGTTGAAAAGAGACAAATACCATCTCCTTCACCCAAAAAACCTGGTAGAATACCAGAAAAAAAAACGTAGTGTCATATGGGCTTTACGGCAGTGCTCGAGCTCCTATACAAAGTGCCTTTGCTCTGCACATTCAATATGAATCATA
The DNA here is from genome assembly GCA_960531455.1 of Urophora cardui. NCBI lineage: Eukaryota > Metazoa > Arthropoda > Insecta > Diptera > Tephritidae > Urophora > Urophora cardui. Next base: position 49,625,840 of record OY482673.1, read on the forward strand.
GGCACATACATATAAAATTTTTTTATATCTGAGTGCTTATGGGAGTGCAAAGAAAATTTTATTTTCCTATTTGAAGTGAAAATATGTATCTGTGCCTATGATTCGGAATGCCTATAGAACACTACATTTTTTCCTTGGTTTTTTTGGTTTGGAAAACCCACCGAAAGTCAAAATATAAAAACAAGACAAATACTCCCTCAAAAGCAATTTGGTTGACATTAAACTTCAAACTAAATCAAAATAATATTTATTTCAAAAATTAATTTTTTTGGAAATTTGAATTTAAGTTACTGAAATAAAAAAGTTATGAAACCCAAAGAGAAGGATAGCTGTGTATTCCATGTTATAAAGGGAAGCCAGTGCGCAATATAATTTTTCTTCCGGACTTCTTCTTTACCCTTGCGGCCAAAGCAGAAGCTTACAAGTGGCAAATTTAAAATTTGTATTTCCATATATTTTTTTATTTTAAATATAATTTATTTTCTAGTTGTCAAATTGAAACAATTGTCAGAAAAAATGACCGAATGCCAAAAAACCTATCGAAATACAAGCTGGCTCGTTGGTTTTTAATCGCCTAGATGGTATTTTGTTTGGTTTTTTTCAATATAGCTTGCTCGCTTGCACCAACGCAAAACTGTATTTGACCATCTCCTTCACACAAAAAACTAGGTAGAATACCAGAAAAAAAAACGTAGTGTCATATGGGCTGAACAAAACAAAAACAATTCTGCTTTGAGTGCCTATGAGGTGAGCAGCCCTGTTATAAGCATTTATCATAAAATTTTCCTACAAAACAATCCTCTTTTTAAGGTTTAATTTAACCTGAAAATGCTATATGCATAAGTGAAGTATTTAATTCTTATTTGATCTTTTATTTAATTATTGTTTTGCGTAAAAAAAATTAAAGACTTTTTGAAAAGAAAAAATGTAAACAAAACCATCCCTCTTTTTATTGTAGTGAAATATTCATAAAAAATTATCGATAGTATCGATAGTTTTTTTTCGACTATCGAAACTATCGAGTGGTCCGACTATCGATGGTTTTGCAGCTCTAGTTCCAAATCCAGAATTTCGGAATTTTAGCTGCAAAAATTGAAGAGTTATACGCCAAAACGTAGACCTATGGTATTTGAAGTTTTTGTTTTGCTTCAAGTCGTACTCCGTGGCGTATGAGTAACATTGAATTTTATTAGAGTTGAATATATTATTGTTATTATACTCAGCTGTACTAGTACACAGAGTATTATAGTTTTGATTTCCTAACGGTGGATTGTAACAGAACGAAATAATCGAGATAGATATAGACTTATATATATCAAAATGATCAGGGTGAAAAGAGAAATCGATTGAGCCATGTCCGTCCGTCTGTCCGTCTGTACGCACGATAACTCGCGCAAAAATTGAAATATTTTGATGAAATTTGAAATGTAAGTTGGTATCAAGACAGGAACGGATGGTATTGAAAATGGGCGAAATCGGACCATGACCACGCCCACCTCCCCTATATAGTAAAAATCGGAAATTTGGTATCTCAGTCACTAATGGAGCTGGGATGACAAAATTTCACCCACGTGTAGAGCTCAGGCCCTTATGAAGAAATTTGGTGAAATTTTGAAAAATGGGCGGTGCCACGCCCACTTATTAAGGGTCAAACATTGAAAGTTGTATAAGCCGTAACTCAGAAACCGTAGCAGATATATCGATGAAATTTGGTACGCGCAATTTACTTACTCAGGCAAATGTTTGGACGAAAAATTGTCGAAATCGGTTGACGACCACGCCCACTTTTATATATGGGTATTATAAAGTGACCTAATAAAAACATTTTAAGCGATACCTCCGTCAAATATAAAGATCTATCACTGAAATTTTGTGGCAGGAGTCCGACTATGTACATAAAACAAAAAACACGAAAATTTTGGAAAATGGGCGTGGCACCGCCTCCTTTTAGAAGCAGGAATATACGAGATTTCTTAGCCCATAACCCGACAAATAATTGAGATATTATGACGAAACTTGGTGTATACACTTTAATTACTTGTAGTTATACACGTTCAAAATTTTAGCGAAATCGGTTGACGACCACGCCCACTTTTATATATGTGAACTATAAAGACGCCTAATAAAAACATTTTAAGCGATATCTCTGTCAAATATAAAGATAATTCATTGAAATTTTGTGGCATGATTTCTACAATAGACCGGAAACAAAAAATAGAAAAAATTTTGGAAAATGGGCGTGGCACCGCCCCTTTTTAGACAAAGGAATCTACGAGATTTCGGAACCCATAACTCGACAAATAATTGAGATATTATAACGAAACTTGGTTTATACACTTTTATTACTTGTGTCAATAGACACACAAAAATTTATTGAAATCGGTTATGACCACCAAATGTTGAAAAGGGGCGTGGCTACGCCCACTTTATTGAAACATGCCATTTATTAATCAAATTATATTTTACATGTTACATTTTTGGAGAAAACTTACATACTATATAATAAATTCTTAGCATACTTATTAAGTATTTATAAAAGAGTCTTTAAATTAAATTATAGTTTTATAATCGATTGTGTTTTTATATTCTAGGAATATAGTCTTCGAATTTGGTATTTATCCATGAAAAAATTACAAAAAAATGGATTTTCATTTTATATTTATTTTATACTAAAAAATAACTTAAAACTAAGAGGAAGATAGGGAAAATATATATAAAAAAGACCGCCCACTTTATGCAGCACTGGCTTTGTATAAAATACACCGTGATTCTATCAGACGCAAACAAACAATGAAAGCATACAGCTGAGTATCTAATGTTCGATTCCACTCGAACTTAGGCTTCCTTACTTGTTTTTTTTTTTGTTTCGCTTTTAGTACATTTTTTGTTTTCAAAAATCCGTCTGGATCCTTAAAAACCAAATGCGGTAACATCATAATTAATTTTAGACAAGTTTTGTTTGTGGAAGAATTTTCTATTCAGAAAAATTAGAGCAATCCCAATTTCGATGGCAAGATATAGCTAGGTTAATAAATCGCTCTGGCCTAATGTACATACTTAAATATGTATAATACATAACAACTTGCTAGCTCTAGGAAATTTTACTATGCGAATATTGCTGAAATCGACACGTTTTTTTTGGTGTGCGCAAAAGAAAAAAAAAATAAATAAATGAACCAAAAAAGCGTGCAAAGTTTAACGCAACCACAGCAATTTCACCGCCCAGCGGTTTTACTTGAAGTAAGCGGCGCATTGCATTGCACAGTAGCAGATAACGGTAATAAAAGAAAAATATTAAGTGTTTGTGAAAAAATAATTTGGGATAAGAAATAAATAAAAGTTAAAAAAGTTTAAATTTGTTTTCTGTTTAATATTTAGTGTTATACAGTGTTACAGAAGATTGGTGGAAGTGATTTAATTTTTATTATGTGTATAGTTTTGTTTTAAAAATATGTATGTATATCGGTGGGTATTTGCATTTATTTTATTAATTCGAAAACTCATAGAGCTCACACGATTAATTTAATATTTTTGGGCAACAGTCTTACAGCTGCCTTGCAACTCAAGCACGGCGGGAATTCCATAAATTTTGCTTGCACCATTCGGCCGACTGCTTTTTTTATCGTCCTCTCTTTTCGCAGCTTAAGCTTTTTTCGTGCACCTTCCGCAACTTGCGGCAATTCGTTCCACCGCCTTGCTTATTAATTTAGTGTATCTTTTCGAACCGAGATTTTGTTACTTTTTGGGTTATATTTTGCTCCCATTCAGTTAAATTTTTGTGGTCGCTGAGATTTAATAATTTGCATACTTGTAAGTTGTGTACATATGACTCTGCAGTTGACAGAGTTCCGGAAAGGAATTTTTCGTACATATGTATATTTGGCTTTATTGTTTAGATATTGATACATATGTATGAAGGCCATTGACGGTGGTATCTAGCAGAGGAAGCATTCCCCAACCTAAATGTCTGCAGTAAACTAATTTTGGGGAATAGAAGCAAACAGCCTAGCCAGAATGGCCCCGAATATTTTTAACACACAATACAAGGTGAGGTCAGGCTATAGTAACACAGATTTAGGAAAAATTATGGACAACAGGCAAAATTAATGCAAGAGGATACAACTAAAATTAACCTCCCAAAAAGAAAACTGAGGGTCACAACCTTTGCATTTGTTCTAGTAAATTATGCCGGTTGTTAGTGATGGGCGAGTCCGAGATGTTTATACAATCGAGAAAATTGCCATCGTTTCAAAATCACAATCGAGCTAAAAATTTACTCGCTCTTCGACCACACAATTGAAATGTTCTTGCGATTGTTTCGAGTCGGCGAGTCGGAAGTTGTTTTGATGATATCCCGACTACACGACCGAATAATAATAATTAAATCAAAAAATAAAAAACATGAATTTTACGAACAGCAGAAATGGCAATAGATTTATTACTTCCATATTTTATTCAATAGATAAAACAAAATTAGAATTACCCATTGCGTGGGTCCTCTTCATAGGAGAAAAGTCAAACTCTCGTTATATTAATATTTTTATTAAAAACATATGCTTTAACGATATATTAAGCACATTCATTAATTATTAAAAGAAAAATACTATAATGAAGACACTTCAAGGTTACACTTCAAGGATACATTTTTCGCAGGACATTTTAATATCTACTGGGAATATATTTTCAAGCAGAAATAATAACAATTTAAGCCAGCAGCTGACAGACTATAAATATCTCAACAATTTTCATTTTTTTAATAACACTACTCGACAAATTTTCATCAACTTTAACCACCAAAACGAAATAATACTTTTCTAAAGCGAAAACGCTGATTCCGAATATCATCTCCATTTTTTTGTGGCAGACCCAGTTTTTGAGATGTTGGTAAAAATGTGGAAAAAGCCATATATACAAGACTTTGCATCACACAACTACATCAAAAAGTTTTATTAGACATCGTAGTGACTTGACTTATAGGAAGAGCTGGTAGAGGGAGCTCCAACAAATATTTTTTGCCTTCACACGCAAAGATTGGTAGAGCAGTTTGGTTACAATGGCAAAAATAATGAAAAAAAATTAAAAAAAAATTGTATTTTTTTAAAGGAATTTCAGATTCGACTATGCTAAAATCAGAAAAATTGTATGGGAGAGGAAAAGTTAGCTCCCTTATCCTATAGAGAATTTAATTGTGAACATTTTAAAACTAACTATGCAATAATCGGATGTACCATTCTTTATATTTACCGATTTTTATTGAAAGTCCTTAACCAAATATTTTCCGGAAGAGTAAAATTTCAGCAACAAAACTGGGTTTATTCATAAAACTTTATTAAGGAGTAATACTTAAGATTATTTCATTCCATTTACTACGTGTTTTGAAGTCCATAATATCTCTCAAAACAGCGATTAATAGGAAAAAAAATTAATTGAATAAAAAAATATCTGTATTTCGCGATTTTAAGGAGAGGATAAATAATGAGCGATGTGAGTAAGTATTTTTGACTACTCTTTTGTAATTTTCTGCATTTGTTACACGTATGATTGTTAAAAATAGTCTCCCATCATATCCTCGTACCAAGAGCCTTGATATTGCCATTCAAAAACTATTAAATCCTGATGAAATCTCTCACCATGTTCATCACTTTCGGAACATAAGCTTGTAGGGAAATTATCAAGATGTGAATGCTAGAAATTAATTTTAGGCGGCATATTACTTTTTTTTGCTTTAAAGTTTTGCAATAAACTAGCTTTTTGTTAACTAGAAATCCATGAACAGAACAAAAGTTCTAACTATTTCATGATAGATTGGGTCCTTTTTGTTTTGCATCGAGCAGTTTTTATCAAATGCGATTTGCATCACTGGCTTTTAAATGCTTTTAAATTATTCACCACATAACAGCTTCTACAAAATATAAGATTGTAAGCTTGAAGGAAAAGAAATTTGCAACAAAAGTGGAAAGGAGACATACATATACATACACACATACCAGAGGCGGTCGCTTCATACAAGCCGAGAAGCCCGGCTTGCGTACACATTTTCGTTCATTTCATACGAAATCCTTTAAAATCTGGTTATTTTACGTTTTAAATGTGTTTAAAATTTAAGTTCTCAATAATATAGCCTGTAACATGCCCCTAAAAGCCTGCTAAGAAAATAGCGCAAATACACCACCAATCCACCTCACAATGTGTATTTTGTTTGTACAGCCAATCACAGCACAGTGAGCATGCTTCAACGTTTCCACACATTAGATTTTACGTGGCTTTCAAAACAGAATAACATAGCTTGTTTTCTCGCTTTCGCTAAGGAGAAACCAATTGCTTATTTTCAGACTTAAATTGAAACAAGTAAGAGCGCGGCTGTCTTCGGCCGTACCGAAGACTTCATACCTTTCATGAGTGGGGAAATGAAAAGCTACCTATGTATGTTGTACATAGCCTAATTTAGTATAATTTATAATTTCAATTTTGTAGGTTATTTATGGAACGATTTATTAGAAAAAATGGTGTCTGGGCTATTTAAATGGAGGAGTTATACGACAAAATGTGTATACCTGAACAATCGGTTCTATGACAGCTATATGTTATAGTGGTCCGATCTTGATAATTTTCGGTAACCTTCTTTGGGTCAATATGGGTACAAATACCCCAAAGTTTCGTGTCCTTAGCTGTAAAAAGGGAGAAGTTATACCCCAAAATGTGTATATCTGAACAATCGGTTGTATGGGAGCTATATGCTATAGTGGTCCGATTCGGCCAATTCCGACAAATGATCGATTGAGCACCAAAAGTCACCCGTGTTCCAAATTTCAATCAAATATCTCAAAAACTGAGGGACTAGTTTGCGTTCACACAGACGGACGGACGGACGGACGGACAGACGGGCATGGCTTAAACGACTCAGCTCATGATTCTGATTATATCGGTATATATATTGATGGGTCTGTCACGCCTCCTTCTAGTACTTTCAAGATTTTATTTTCGGCACAAAGTTATAATACCATTTCATTCTCATGAAAGGTATAAAAAAAAAAAACTAGCAAAGCACTTTTTTTATTTTTCACGTCAAATTTGTATGGGAATATGAAGCTGGCTTCGGCATTCAAAAGTTCAGTATTCACAGCCATATGCATATTTGATTTGATTTTCGTTTGCATGTAGGTACATACTTATGCACATAATTTGTTACATCTGCATGTGCACGCAAACATAAATATCAAATACCAGATTATAAAAGGGTTGATTGTGATTTTTGGCGACTATTGCCACAATATCAACATAATTTTAAAAAGCGGTGGAAATCAAATTGGACCTCAGTTTTTCAAACACTAAAGCACCCATTTTTTAGGTATTATACAATGTGTCATATTAATTAAAGCCACGCATTTGCTTTTGCTTAAGATTTCAGACCTTTTACTCAAATTTTGAAATTTGTTTCATACAAATTAATGTCAAATTTCCGAAATCTTGAGTAAAAGCATTTGCTTGGTTTTTATTAATGCGGCCCAATAAGCAAATACACTTGCTGCGGCTGAAATTTCCTTCGGTATAAGGAAACTAAAAATACCTCTGCGCTTTCGTGTAAGATTTCCCTAGCGCACGTTTTTATATTTAAGAATTATGTAAATACGAAATTTTTTTTATTTTAAAAATGTTCAGAGTAAAATTGCAAAATCAAGAAACAACAATTTTAATTTAAAAATGTTTATTTTTATTTTAATCACTATGAGATTTTGAAGGAATAACTTTCGTTTTTATTCCATTAATTTTAATTTTTAATTTAAACATGTTTCTTTTTAAATCCTAAATACATTTTAATTTAAAAATTTTAATTTTTAATTTAAAAATTTTCATTTATAAAATAAAAATGACTTGGTTTAAAACGTGCATTATAAAAATAAATATTTTATTTTTGATACCTTTTCTCTGAGTATACAAACAAAAAAATGTGTACCAGGAAAATAAAAATAAAAAATACATATGAAAAAAAAAACAAAAAAAAAAAAAATAAACGAGAAAAAACGATCTTCAAATACCCGAATTGTTCAAATGCCCGTAGAAACATACGCGTAATAAACAAGCAAACGAGCGTTCGAGCATTGAAAAGCATTTATTCGTGCCACTCGAAAATGTTAAAAAGAAATCGAGAACTCTAAATCAAAGTCAATGACGAAACGCAATCAGACTTTTAAATAATACAGCAAAGGAAATTATATATGTAAATGGCTAATGGTTATGCTTCACACATAGGCTTGCCCAGGCAATTTATGCTAGGTCCGCCACTGACACATACATCCACACATGTGTTTTTGTTTTTGTGCATACAACAATAAATATGTATAGCACTGATAGATTGCTGTGTTATTTATCGTCGTGAATTGCTGTTGAAGTGTAGCGCAATTGAAGGTAAGCTTGCTGTACTTACGCAAAAAGCCGTGGCAACATTTGAAGACAGAAAAGCAAGAAAATGCACGTAAGTTGGTTGCACTTTGTATATACATCAATACATATGTATGTACATAAGCACGTATTATGGCGAGCACTCTACCCACTGCACCACAGCGGCCACCGTACACATAACGTAAAATAAAAGTGAAATCGGTGAAATATTTTAAAGTGAAATTACACATGAATTGCTATTACTTTGACATGAATGCTGGTATCTGGAGTGGGTGGCGTGCCATTAAATTTCGCCTACAAACGAACATGAATTCATGTGCGTTTATAAAGGCATGCCAAAAAGGAAAAAAATCAACTGCGCCTTTCTTGTCACTGGTTAAAATAATTTATTTAAAGTTTATTTTTGTGCGCGAATAATTCGAGATTGACTTTTACTTATTACCAGAGCAAAGTTTCAACAATATTCCCCTAACACACAGAGAATTCTCTCATATGTACATTAGGCCGTCTCGCCTTATATGGGCCAAAACAAATTTCACCGTACGTCCCCCGATATAATTTTTCTTTCGAAAGCCTTTCTGGAAAAAAATCCCTAAAATTGATACACAAATCTATTCGGCGTGAGAGGAGAGTTTCTAATTTATAATTGTATTAACCCTATGTGAGCCATTGGGGTCACTTGCACCCAGTACTTAGTTTATACTACCTTAATGTAACTTTTTTCCCGCATATTAAACGTTTTTCGCTTCCTGTGGTCTTTTAGGTTCATTTTACAAAGATTTTTCTGAAGAGACTCCTACTGAAATTTTATGGCGAATAATTTTCTAGAACATTTTAACCCTCTAGCGACCTTAAAAAGTACATTAAGGTACTATAAACTAAGTACTGAGTGGAAGTGAACCCAATGGCGCACTTAAGAAACACTCCTCTCAAGCCAAAGAGATTGGTGTATCAAACTTAGGGATCGGACCATAAATACCAAAGATGCGAAAAAATGAATTTTAGCGACATCTAGCATCGTCAAAAAAAAAAATATAAAATTTTTCCAGATATGTTTTCGAAAGAGAAATCATATGGGGGGCGTACGGCGAACTGGTGTGAACTGTCAGAAAAACGAACATAACCAGCAAGGCAAAATGGACAACTTTTGACATTTCATTGGATGCCTTCCTTCCCTTTTCATTCACAATAGAGCGATACTTTAACCTGGTAGTTTGCAGTGCTCATATATATATATTGAAAACTTAACAAAACTCTCGCCGAGGCATAAAGAAGCACACTTTCACTGAGAGCGTACAGTTCATATAGACTGGGAGGGTATTTTTATACGACCCTTTATCAAGATTTCTAATTTTTTGACAAAGTTATCTTTCGTTAGAGGTTAGGAAGTGGATGAACATGGCTCCTTCGATATATCTTTCGATTCTATTAATATATAGAATACATAGAGTTCCTTTCATTATAATTCCTAGGCCAAGTATGAAGATATGGATCAAACCCGGACCCGGATCACCTGCAATGTTTCTAAGAAATATTGGTATCACATGAAAAGTGGAAACCAGTGTGATGTTATGCTCAACCCGGTTCCCTAGGAAAGGTAAAGAAAATTAAAAGGAAAAGGAAAAGGAAAAGGGAAAAGAGAAGGGTAATGGGGTTGGGGATGGGAAAGGGAAAAGAAAAGAAAAGAAAAGAAAAGAAAAGAAAAGAAAAGAAAAGAAAATAAAAGAAAAAGGAAATGACGGAAAAGGAGAGGGAAAATAAAAAGAAAATGGTATGGGGAAGAAAGGAGAGGGTAAGATAGTATGGGTAGGGAAAGCTAGAAAAAATAGGATGGTGAATAAGAGAGAGGAAGATAAAATGAGAGGTAAAGAAAGCGATAGGGAAAGGGAAAATGGAAGGGGAAGAGAAAAGGAAAGAAGAGCAAAAGATAAAGAGAATGATATAGGTAAAGGCAGTGGGAGTGGGAGACTAAGACGAAAAAGAAAGCGAGGAGGACACGAAGCGGGCAAACTTTTGAAAAGGAGGAAAACTCGGCCATTCAGGTACTATATCTCTATTTAGGGTTTAACAATCTACAATTATATGAACAAATTTAAAATACAGACACTGTGTGTGCTCGCGCCTACACACGATAATTATAAAATCAACCCTTGCCTGAAGCGAAATGGAATCCAGTAAAATATGTGTGTATAAATTAGAATATAATGCTGCCGTCTACAAAAAAAAAAAAGTAAAATAAAAGTAGATAAGGCGTTAAGCCTACTTATGACTATATACATATATGTATGTATGTATGCACATTTTTATGTACATTTGTATGTACATTTGTACTAAATATATGCTCATGAATATGCACATACATATAATAACTCTTTTATTGCATATTATTGCATATTGTTTGCAGGTCGCTACGCTGAAACGACGACAACGACGACTAGCTGCCATTGCAAATGAAAGAAGTCACAAAAAAGAAGAGGACGACATGTTGACATTTAATGTAGGGACCCTGTAGGGAAAATCTCTAGTTCCGAACTAGGTCGTTTCTAGTGCATTTTTCGGCACTACTAGTGCGAGCTAAATCTCTTTTGCATATTACCAACTGGCGAATTTAACACGGCGATGTCCTAGGCGGTGTCAATTGTCCCTCTCTGCACTACATTTTCGATAGTTCCGAACTAGTACTAAATTCTACAGTTTACACTAGTTCGTTTATTGGCACAATTTCGATAGTTCTGAACTAGCTACAAGTACCTAAAAATTCTACAGTTTTACATCGGCAGCTTAAGAGCAGCATTTGACACACTTCATGCAAGTGGCGCGATGGCCGACTGGCTAACGCATGTGCCTTTCAATCTGAGTAGCGCGGGTTCGAATTAGGCATGGGTAACACTGCGCTGCGCGGCGCAATTGCGCTAACACCAACCCTGGCGTTATTGCGCTAACTCCGATTTGGGAAATGCGCCAACTCAATATAGCTCCAACTCAATATTGCGCCAACTCAATTTTGTAATATAAAACCGACTCAATTTCGTGCGCTAACACCAGCACCAATATAGAGCTAGTGTAAAATGGCGCAACCACAACGCCAATAACAGCACCGTAGTATATGTATACGTATGACACCGTCACAATTATGTATGCTTGATAGTGATCTAAGTGACTCTAATTTCCAGCATATTTTCACAAATATACGTAATATGTTTCCAAATGATTATGAAAATTTAAATTAATTGTGCCCTCGTAAATGTAAGCAGAATTGCGCCAAAAGAAATGAAACGGGGATGGTGAACAGTAACAAGCGAAAAAATGGTATTTATCGATTATTCCATGACAATTGCGCTAAAGGTGTTATTGCGCCAGTACCGTGAGTTGGCGCCACGAGTGGCGCTGGAGTTATTGTATCAGCGCCAAAAAAATTGCGCCATTACCCATGGCTAGTTCGAATCCTGTCGGTGTCAAGGTGGATGATAATTGTTTTTTTTATTTTTTTTTTTTAATAATATTTTTTTATTTAATAAAAATTTACAATAATATTTAAAAAGTAATAAAATAAAAGAAATTCAAAATAAGCCTGAGGGATCGGAAAAGCATAATTAGGGGAACATTTCAATTCATACAAGATGCAAATAGAAAACTTTATATAAAATGCCTCACTAAACATCTGAGAATTGCAGAAATAGACAAAGCCGAAGGCAATTGAACGAACGAAAAATTTTCATAGAATTTTTGTCACTTCGAAATTGCATACAAATCAAAGTGTGTCTTATAATGGTCGCTCAATTCACTCCTTCTGAACCGGTGAGGGCCTAACTACAATTGATCTAGTTCCCTTTTGACACCTTTTCGCTAGTTCGGAACTAGAAATTTTGCTCACTAGTTATTGAGTTCCCTGCAGGGGAGGTATGCGCATACATATGTAGCCGTCAGCGCAACATACGCGCACATGCATATGCACCTTGATGAGAGCCGTCGAGTTGCCATAAGAGGGCATACATAAATGCATGACATGGAATGTCACACAAGTATTTCTAACAGCGAGCACTCATTATTTTGAAGTGGCTGCAACAATGGCTTACATGCATAAATACATACACATTTACAGCGTAAAGGAAACGCAAAAAAAGAAAAAAAAAACAAAAAAAAACAAAAAAAACAATCTTTTGGATTACTTTTGTAACTAAAAAATACCTGCATGACAACCACTTTCGTATGTAAATTTGAAAAAAAGAAAAACATGCATTCAGCAAATGAGTTCACAAGTTGAAAAATATTAGAAGGGAAAAAAATAAAGGAGTAGGTACATCATGCATTATTCATAATGTTCAGCATCAGCGTCTCTGAAAAGCAAAGCCCAAAAGCTCATACTAACAATTTCTCTGAAAACAATTTGCGCGTAGAGCTACCGCCATAATCGTTATTATCAGCAGCCGCATCAGCATCATTATCAACATACTCGTTATCAGCGTTGCAGTCATTATCATGATTATTATCGTCATGTACATATGTGTGTGTGCTGCGCATTCAATAGCTGTTTAGCTCGCGTCTTAAGCCTCATTTCAACGCTAAAAGCTTAACATTGACGGTGGTGAGTAGCTTTCATCATCATCTATTTTCCATCTCCGCTCGCTCAGTTTATCTTTGGATTCCTCTAACTACCCTTCTTCTTCTACTTATCTGATATTCCTTTTTACCTCACCTATTTGTCATGTGTCATGTGTCAAGCGTACGGCAAGTTGTGATTATGTTTCGTATGACATTTTTTACCGCCTACTTCAAATATTGATTTTCTTAGCTTGCAATATTTGTGTGTTTGCCTACATTTTTGTTTACCACTTTTCTACCTCACACTCGTGTGTGTGAATATTCGCTTTCATTTTGTAGACATCTTTTGTGACTAGTGGCTGGGTTTGGTTGCCATTTTTCGCTTGAATGTCATTAATTAATGTCATGAAACTAGTATGCCTCACGTCTTTGCTATTTTGCCTATTACGCTATGCATGCATATGACAATATTAATCGATTTTGCTTTGGCTGGGAGCGGAAGTAATATGTGTATTCATATGTATATGTGCATAAGCCATTATTTTACTACAAATTTGTTTATTGCTCATCGTATAACCCCTTCGATCAATTTTGTAAGTACATACATATTTATTCTGCTTTCTTATATACACATACTGTTGCCATTACATTTTATTATACACAAACAAGTATTTACATTTTTTCCATTAATACTATGGAAAAAATAAACAAATGTTCTAACATGTACCTACTACTGGAGAATGCATGAAGGTGCTCCGGCTAAGAAAATATTTCTATCAAAACCAGCTAAAAGCAGCAGAAAATGGATACCTCCACTGCGTCGGGAAGTTCAGTTGAAGAGCGATTCGGCTTCCCTTGGTGTTCCAAGAGGCGTCACACAGTGGGCTGATATTGACAAGTAGGGACATAGGACTTCAATTGTATATTTTCATATTCTATGATATTTTGCCATAATTTTTAGTTATATAAGTTTTTTTCGCAAAACCTTGTTTTGAGAAGTTATCAGGCTTTTAGTAATAGATTTACATTAGATGCGTTTATTTGTATGCGATTGTTTAAACCTTCTCAGATCCTCCCTCCGGCCCCAGAATATGAATATAGTTTGTTTTATAGTAAATATTCAGTTTTTTGGTACACTACCCAGGGAAGGTAATATCGCGGCCTAAATTAAACATTTTGTTTTCTTTCTCACGAATCTTCAACTTCATGTCCTATATTCTTCCTGATAGCTGAAAATTTTTTTAAATTGAATTTCACATGAGGCTGTGTTATTTAATGCAGGTTTCAAAAATACATTCAGATTAAAAATCTAACAATATTTGGATGAGCTCTTCAAGTTTAAGTGAAGCAAAGTGGGGTATAATAAGGCATACCAGAATATTTTAAAGAATAGCAGCGACATTTGACTCTAATTTTAGGCTTATATGCATATGGTGAAACGGTTGAAACGGCAAAATGACTTAACACTGAAGTCCTAAAATATTTTTTGGTTTCCACATTATACCCAGCAATGAAAACTGATTTGCAATACTGGCATATGACCCAGTTAGTAATGGAATTCTTATTGAAATTGCAAGAAAACCAAAATCTTACGAACCACGAAAATTAATAAAATAGATAGTACGTTAGACCTTATGTATAAATAAATAAAATTAATTATGGGGAAACGTGAGGAAACTGAGTTAACGGAAAACAAAAAATCGAAAAAGATGAAAAAATTTTGAACTTTGACCAGCTGTCACTCAACCAGGGTTGGCTCAATCACCACAAGTTGTATGTCGTTAGAAGCGTATTTTAATCATCTACCGAACGTGGTACTGCTTGGGGTAGTCGTATTTCTCTCTTCAGCGAAAATAATAATATTGTCATAAAACCTAGTCATTAATGGAACTATGACTGAAATTGCAAACTTTTCCGAGCTTTCCGAACCACGAGGACTAGTAAAATATATAGTAAATTAGACCTTATATATAAATATATATATATGAAACTAATTTTGAGGAAATGTGAGGAAATTGAGTTAAGTGCAAAATTCTGAATTTTTCCATACATTTTTTTTTAAATTTGCTATAACTTTTAAATTAAATACTTTATGAAAAGTTATTCAGATACAAAAACCTCATGTAATAAGGTTTAGAATCGAACTCCATAATTAGTTTTTTATTATTAACTAGCTTTTATTTCATGTCTCTATGTCCACTACCGACCAATTTCAGCCCACTGTGCGTCAGGCAGCACGACGGTTATGCGCCAATGAAGAAGAAGAATATTATAATAGGTACTTACTCAAAATAAATAGTCATCAGTGGGTTAAAACCAGGGTTTGAATTGCTGACTAGCAAGTAGTCAAAGCAACATAAATACGACTGTGCATTCTAGTCGCATGGTCGTTTAACAGAAATAACAACTAGCTCATTCGGTTGCTAGACTTTTTTTTTTTTTGGCAACTTGACTAGACTACGACTAGGAAAAGTAAACAACTTGACTAGAAAATAAGATAGTCGTTGGCCAACAAACAGCTTGTAACTGTGGCAGCAAATGCGACGGCGCGCAACTTGTAGTTTTTAGTCGCAGTTATTTTCTCAATAAACAACTATGAAAATGTGTATACATATACCCGGATACCGGTCAAAATGTGATTGCCCAAAAACATTAAAATTACACTACAATATGGATATCAAACGAAAGGGGGAGGCCCCAGGTTTCATTTGGACGTCGATATATTTCGATGAATTTATCGATAACTGAGTTATCGGTCAAAATGCGATTGCACAAAAACCTTAATATTACCTTACAATATGGGTATCAAACGAAAGGGGATGGCCCCAGGTTTCATTTGAACTTCGATATATTTCGATAAATTTATCGATAACTGAGTTATCGGTCAAAATGCGATTGCACAAAAACCTTCATATTACCTTACAATATGGGTATCAAACGAAAGGGGATGGCCCCAGGTTTCATTTGAACTTCGATATATTTCGATAAATTTATCGATAACTGAGTTATCGGTCAAAATGCGATTCCACAAAAACCTTAATATTACCTTACAATATGGGTATCAAACGAAAGGAGATGATCCCAGGATTCATTTGAACTTCGATATATTTCGATAAATTTATCGATATCTGAGTTATCGGTCAAAATATGATTGCCCAAAAACATTAAAATTACACTACAATATGGGTATCAAACGAAAGGGAATGGCCCCAGGATTCATTTGAACTTCGATATATTTCGATAAATTTATCGATAACTGAGTTATCGGTCAAAATGCCATTGCACAAAAACCTTAATATTACCTTACAATATCGGTATCAAACGAAAGGGGATGGCGATCTCATTTCTAGAATCCGGGTATTGGTTAACCACGGAATATTTCTGAGGAATATTGGTATCAAATGAAGGAGCATTCCATGTTTTGTACGGGACAATTTGTACGAATTTTTACAGTTTTCGATTTGAATTAAAGGCACACCAAAATGTTAACCCATAACACATAACTTTTTTAAGATTTTTCTTACATACACGAATATTTCAAAAGCAAGTTTCTGCTTTTAATAAGAGTATTATCAATAGACTGCGGATCTTTATGCAAAAAATTTAAAATGATTTATTAAGAGTTATATTGATTCAAAACTATATATTCACATTCCAAAGCGAATTTTCTTGCCCTGTTTTGGATATGCAAAATATATGCAACTTATATGTAGGTTATATGCATGTTATATGCAAATTTTTTATATCAGATATGGAATTTTAAGTGATATACACAATAAGTAAAGTATAGTTGAATGCAAAAATCATATGTTCTATGCTGAATCTTTTGTTCTATGCAAATATAAAACCCATTAACACCCAAAAACAAACTGCAAATGGGAACTAATTTTTATTATAATAATTTTTAATGTAAAGAGGTAATTTTAGTTGTAGTTAAGACCACAATATACTACAAGTGTTTTCTCCACATTTTCAATGGAAACATTGTGACGCTTATCGGTTAATATCCGTTTATATGCTGAAAATGAACGCTCAACATCACAAGATGTAACCGGAGCATACTTAAATTCGCTCCAAAATTGACTGGGAATCTGTATTCCAGTTTCTTATATTTTGTTGTCACCTGAAAGTATTTTGGCTACTCCTAATATGACTTCAAAAGCAGGTTCTTTTTTGAAATAGCTTCAATTTTGACCAAAACTATTTGCCCACATGATCCTGACGTAGCGTCAAGTCCTTAAAAAGCTTATGTTATTAGGGCCATTGAAGCCATTAGGGGAACTCCGCGAGACTCTAACTTGCGGATTAAAAATGCTAAACCTCAATTATTATGCAAATATGCAAGTTATATGCAATATGCAAAATATGCAGAAATAAATATGAAAATTTAGAATATTTTGTTAATAACTTTCATTTTTTCTCTTTAGAACCATATCGCTATCTCTTTCCCTTAAAAATATGCAATTGCATAAAGATCCGCAGTCTACTTATCAAACAGTAATAATGCGCCAGATATTCTGTTGGTTAACATTTTGGTGTGCCTTTAATTCAAATCGAAAACTGTAAAAATTCGTACAAATTGTCCCGTACAAAACATGGAATGCTCCTTCATTTGATACCAATATTCCTCAGAAATATTCCGTGGTTAACCAATACCCGGATTCTAGAAATTGCCATCGCTAAATGAGATCGCCATCCCCTTTCGTTTGATACCGATATTGTAAGGTAATATTAAGGTTTTTGTGCAATCGCATTTTGACCGATAACTCAGTTATCGATAAATTCATCGAAATATATCGAAGTTCAAATGAAACCTGGGGCCTCCCCCTTTCGTTTGATATCCATATTGTAGTGTAATTTTAATGTTTTTGGGCAATCACATTTTGACCGGTATCCGGGTATATGTATACACATTTTCATAGTTGTTTATTGAGAAAATAACTGCGACTAAAAACTACAAGTTGCGCGCCGTCGCATTTGCTGCCACAGTTACAAGCTGTTTGTTGGCCAACGACTATCTTATTTTCTAGTCAAGTTCTTTACTTTTCCTAGTCGTAGTCTATTCAAGTTGCCAAAAAAAAAAAACGACTAGCAACCGAATGAGCTAGTTGTTATTTCTGTTAAACGACTATGCGACTAGACTGAGCTAGTCGCAGCACAGTAGTGATGGGCGAGTCCGAGATGTTTAGACAATCGAGAGAATCGCCATCGTTGCAAAATCACAATCGAGTCAAAAGTTGACTCGCTCCTCGACTACACAATCGAGATGTTTTTGCGATTGTTCCGAGTCGGCGAGTCGTAGGTTGTTTCGATGACATCTCTACTACACAAGCGAGATGTTTTTGCGATTGTTCCGTGTCGGCGGGCCGGCTGTTGTTTTGATGATATGTTTTAGTTGATAAAATAAACTGAATTAGACTTGAAAGAGTTTTTAGTGCTTAGCACGAAATTTTTATTTTTAATTAAATTTTTAATTGTTGGGGTAAGTGGAAAAAAATTCAACAACTACAACTTTTACAGCGAAGGTTGAGTGTATAGCTATTTCACGAAAAACCATTTTCGATCATCAGCACTCTTTTCGGAAGTGGATGCACCGGGGATTGAACCCGAGTCCATTCCAACTTCAGCCGCAATGACCCAACGGATAAACACACTCGGCCATTGAGACTCTGTGCAAGCTGTTGGATTTTCCCCACTTTTGCCTTTTTCATTTTCAACATTAACGTTAGTGTGTATATGCTTTTGCATATATTCTCCACAAACGTGCTGAATTTTTGTTGTAGGCAGTTCGCAATGAACACTTACCACAACAATTAAAAATTGAATTAAAAATAAAAATTTCGTGCTAAGCACTAAAAACTCTTTCAAGTAAAATTGTTAACGTTGTTTGGTATATACATAAAATAAATACCAACAACAATGTTCATTGCGAACTGCCTACAACAAAAATTCAGCACGTTTGTGGAGAATATATGCAAAAGCATATACACACTAACGTTAATGTTGAAAATGAAAAAGGCAAAAGTGGGGAAAATCCAACAGCTTGCACAGAGTCTCAATGGCCGAGTGTGTTTATCCGTTGGGTCATTGCGGCTGAAGTTGGAATGGACTCGGGTTCAATCCCCGGTGCATCCACTTCCGAAAAGAGTGCTGATGATCGAAAATGGTTTTTCGTGAAATAGCTATACACTCAACCTTCGCTGTAAATAGTTGTTGAATTTTTTTCCACTTACCCCAACAATTATAAACTGAATTAGGTTTGTTGATAAAGAAAGTAGGATTTTTAATGGAAGTGAGGCAAATACATAAATAAATTAACCAAATTGAAAAATATGCTATACATAGACGCTGCATTATTGCAATCACAACTAAACAGTGTCGTGCATAATAATAATAATTAATTATTTAAACATTAATAAATTTTCTGAAGTGAGACGCTTATGAAACAAATGAATTTTACGAGTAGCAACAACGGCAATAGATTTGTACCACTCTGTATGTTTTGTAAAGCAATTTTAATATTCAAGCGGCAACAACAATTATTATGTATTTTTTGCAGCGAGTACGAGATGTTGTAGGGTTGCTTTGAAAACGAGAGGAATCGTTGGCGAGTCCGAGATGTTTTAGCGATTGTTTCGACTGACGGCCATTTACGACTTGACTCGAATACGAATGAAAACAATCGAGAGCATTCGAAATGTTTCAACAATCGAGAGAATCGAATAAAACATCTCGGACTCGCCCATCACTACAGCACAGTCAGCAATTCAAACCCTGGTTAAAACATGGTTAGTGGTTTAAGACGCTTAAAACTTACTCTTATAGTATACAGCCAGCGATTGTAATGGAAATAAAATGGTTTAAGAATTTTAAGCACACCTTACATGAGGCGACATCAAAGTGTGCCTGGGCGTATGAGTAACTTTTTTCAGATAGATACTTTTGATTCGATAAATACTTTTGATACTTCGTATTAACGCTATTTTTTTCAGAATACGGAATACGGATTTTGCAATAAATTCTTACATGTAATATATAATAATACAATGGCGCTATTATAACTCTGACGAGTTTTATGGCCGAGCTTCTCTCCCAATTCGAGGTGTGCTCCTTTTTGTTTTTCCTACTAATTGGGTGGACCTACAGTTTTATGCCGGCTCCGAACGGCGAATGCATTTTTTGTGAGAAGCTTCTTCATGGCAGAAATACACTCGGATGGTGACCGCTGCTCTTAAAAAATCCAATAACTGGATTTTTGCTAATTAGAAAAATTTTTTGGTGTTTTGCTCGGACCGTGGTTTGAACCCGAAACCTCTGGCATAGCAGGCGAGCACTCTAACCACTGCACCACAGCGGCCACTTACGGCCAATTCTTACATGTACACCTTTAAATACTGGTACACAATCGATCAAAAACTCAAAATTCGGGAAATTTCACATAGCTCTGCTTGAAAGTGGACTACTCATATTTAAATGTTTTAAACTACTATTCCTTGTTATAACTTCTACAGAAGTGGTTGAAAGGTAAGCCCATTTTGTTGAATGTTTTCCATAAGCTGATTGCCAAGATATGAGACCCATAGACGGTAATGAGATGGTAGACCTTGTCATAACTTTCTACAGCCAGATTAGACTTGTGGAGGTGTACCTAATAGAAAGTACTCAGATTCTCAATTTGTTTTTTTTTAATACTCAGCTGTACTAGCACACAGAGTATTATAGTTTTAATCACATAACGGTGGATTGTAACAGAATGAAATAATCGGGATAGATATAGACTTATATATATCAAAATGATCAGGGTGAAAAGAGAAATCGATTGAGCCATGTCCGTCCGTCTGTAAACACTCTAACTCGCGCAAAAATTGAGTTATTTTGATGAAATTTTAAATGCAAGTTGGTACCGACACTGGAACGGTTGGTATTTAAAATGGGCGAAATCGGACTATGGCCACGCCCACTTTCCCTATATAGAAAAAATCGGAAATTTGGTATCTCAGCCACTAATAGAGCTAGAGTGATAAAATTTCACACACGTATTGAGCTCAGGCCCTTATGAAGAAATATGGTGAAATTTTGGAAAATGGGCGGTGCCACGCCCACTTATTAAGGGTCAAACATTGAAAGTTTTATGAGTCATAACTCAGAAACCGTTGAAGATATATCGATGAATTTTGGTACGCGTGATTTACTTACTTAGGCAAATGTTTTGACGGAAAATTGTCAAAATCGGTTGACGGCCACGCCCACTTTTAAATATGTGTGTTATAAAGTGACCTAATAAAAACATTTTAAGCGATATCTCTGTCAAATATAAAGATAATTGATTGAAATTTTGTGGCATGAGATTTACAATAAACCGGAAACAAAAAATAGAAATATTTTGGAAAATGGGCGTGGCACCGCCTCTTTTTAGACAAAGGAATATACGAGATTTCTTAGCCTATAACTCGACAAATAATTGAGATATTATGACGAAACTTATTTTATACACTTTTATAACGTGTGTTAACAGAGACGCAGAAAATTATTGCAATCGGTTTATAACCACGCCTACTTTTTAACAAAGATATTTCTGGAAACCGTTTGGGAATTTGTAACGTGACATCTTTGTAACTAGAAGTCATAAAGGAATGAAATTTTGCAAATGGAAGTGGCTATGCCCACTTTATGCAGCACTCGCTTTATATAAACTACACCGTGTTTCCATCAAACGCAAACAAACAACGAAAGCATACAGCTGAGTATATAATGTTCGATTCCACTCGAACTTCGGCTTCCTTACTTGTTATGGAAAATTTTATTTTTTATTATTTTAATACTTTTCAATATTTTGTTATTTAAATTTTTGACTTGAGGTTGACAAATAAAGTCAAGTGATGCCAAAGAAAAAAAGGAAAAAATTTATCGCATATTTAAAGTTTTCATTAACTAATCGACTCTTGTTTTTTACTCTGAGATGAAACGATAGTTAACAGATTTAATGAAAATTAGTTAAGTGACCAAATTGGGCCTAAACTTTAATGAACGTTTCTGAGTGCGGCTGTTAGATGATTTTGAA
This sequence comes from Urophora cardui, assembly GCA_960531455.1. Classification (NCBI taxonomy): domain Eukaryota; kingdom Metazoa; phylum Arthropoda; class Insecta; order Diptera; family Tephritidae; genus Urophora; species Urophora cardui. The sequence continues at coordinate 49,647,843 of OY482673.1, forward strand.
AGTGTATTCGTATTTAATGCTATTTTTTCAGAATAACGGCATAATTTTGCAATAAACTCTTAACTGACATTGTACACCTTTAAGTACTGGTACACAAACCATCAAAAACTCAAAATCGGATAAATTTCACATAGCCCTATTTGAAAACGGACTACTCATATATACATGTTTTACACAAAGAAAAAAGTGCTATTTTCACATGTAAAAAGAATCAACCAGTTTTTGGTGAAAATTACAATGCTAATTTTTTTATATTAAAATCAAAATATTGAAAAAATTAACTATAAAATATTTAACTGAGCTCAAACTTATTCCATATGAACGAATTTTGGGTTATTTTTTTTGTTTATAAAACGAAATATTCATAAAATCGGAAATTTTTATTTTAACCAAAACTCTGGTTGATTTCATTTTTAATATAAAAATATTACTATTAACCATTTTTGGGTTGATTCTTTTCTCAGTGTAGACTAAGTACTATTCCTTGTTATAACATCCACATAAGTCGTTGCATTGAATATTTTCTCTAAACTTACCGACGAGAGACCCATTGACAGCGATGAGATGGGGGCGGATCTTTAAACCATGTCACAACTTAGACTACTACTAGACTTGTAGAGGTGTAATTGAAGGTGCTCAGATTCTCTATTTGTTTTTTTTTTTTTTTTGTTATTATAACGACAAAAATATAAGACCGAGTTGCTTTTGTACTTCAAACTAAAGTGGCAACGTTTACTCAGTTTTTGTTTATTGGAGGAAAAAATTCTTCGATACAGTTAACAAGCGGCATAGTGGCTTCTCAGAAAGCAAAGCAGGAGTAAATGCGTAATTTCCAATAGACAGACATGTTCCAGTAGTCAGTTATCCATCCGATATGACTTTGCTATGTTTTTTGAAAGGTTTGTTCTTCATGGCTTGGGACTTGCATCACACAAAAACACTTTCAATGTCGCGTGGTTGTCTGAGAAAAAAGCGAATATGCTTAACCTTCCAACCCAAAAGTTTCGTGTATTGATAAAATTACGATTAAGTTGAAAAAATTAAAGTTTTTCATTTCATTCATTTTCATTTCAACTAAATAAGAATGCATTTTTCATTCCGTATGCTTTCTTTTTCTTTGTTGGCCCTCTCATCCATTATAATTGACTATTATCAATTTCAAATGACTTTCATAAATTCTCATTCGCAATGGCAAATAGTGTGTTCACTATAAGAAATGCTACATTCTTTTACTTGTAGCTTAATAAGTTGCTTAATTCACCAGCGTGAAAAAGTATTTTGTGCACCAAATGGCTCTGCAATATGCGGTAAATCTCAGCATAGATAGAGAGTAAGAATGCCATGTGGGCATATTGATTTCCAATATTCATGCGATGCCATTTTGGCAATTTCCATACCAAAAGTTATAGACAGATACATACATACATATGTGTGTAATATTCTGATTGCTTTGTTCGTTTGGGATTTGGCATAGAGGAGATGCGGGCAACAACCAGCACAACCAACATACATACAGACATGTATGTAGGTACATACCCTGTAGGGAAAATCTCTAGTTCCGAAATAGGTCGCTTCTAGTGCATTTTTCGACACTACTAGTGCGAGCTAAATCTCTTTTGCATGTTATCAACTGGCGAATTTAACACGGCGATGTCCTAGGCGGTGTCAATTGTCACCCTCCGCACTACATTTTCGATAGTTCCGAACTAGTACTAAATTCTACAGTTTACACTAGTTCGTTTATTGGCACATTTTCGATAGTTCTGAACTAGCTACAAGTACCTAAAAATTCTACAGTTTTACATCGGCAGCTTAAGAGCAGCATTTTACACACTTCATGCAAGTGGCGCGATGGCCGACTGGCTAACGCATGTGCCTTTCAATCTGAGGAGCGCGGGTTCGAATCCTGTCGGTGTCAAGGTGGATGATAATTGTTTTTTTTATTTTTTTTTTTAAATAACATTTTTTTATTTAATAAAAATTTACAATAATATTTAAAAAGTAATAAAATAAAAGAAATTCAAAATAAGCCTGAGGGATCGGAAAAGCATAATTAGGGGAACATTTCAATTCATACAAGATGCAAATAGAAAACTTTATATAAAATGCCTCACTAAACATCTGAGAATTGCAGAAATATACAAAGCCGACGGCAATAGAACGAACGAAAAATTTTCATAGAATTTTTGTCACTTCGAAATTGCATACAAATCAGAGTGTGTCTTATATGTCTGAACTGGTGAGGGTCTAACTAAAATTGATCTAGTTCCCTTTTGACACCTTTTCGCTAGTTCGGAACTAGAAATTTTGCTCACTAGTTATTGAGTTCCCTGCAGGGTATATGCACTTACGTACTCGTATGTTTAATATGAATACTTATTGTATTGGATCAATTTGTATATGAATTTGAAATCACATAAGTACATATTTATATATATACATATGTATGTATTTATATGCAGGTATGTATATACTATATATGACACGTGCAGCATGCAAGCCAGCAAAATAGCTTTACCATTCAGCCGACTGCGCCAATGCAAATAATCTGTTTTGAGGAAAATGCTGTAAAACTCAATCATTTAAGTGCTTATTTTAGAATAAGAAAATTTTCTAGGTACTCGTAAAACTGAAAATGCCTTGCAGTATTGCTTTTGAAACTAAAATGTGAATTCGCATTTTGTGAATGGCTCAAATGTATTTCCGAACGCATTCGTGGGTAGAGCTTCCTTTTGTATAGGTTGACTACATGAGTACATGTGTATAAAAAGCCTAAATGTACATATGTATCACAGAAATGTATGTATTTTTGCGTATACTCATACACAGTTAAGGATATATACACACATTTGTACATACATATATACAATGAAATGGCCAAGATTCTTCGAAAATCACGTTTGCCAAATTAATAACGACGCATTGGTGTCCATTGTTGCCGCAGTGGTAATTTCCAGAAAGGAATAATGGTATGCTATGGAACAAAGGTAGCGAGTTCTGTGCTAAAAGTGAACACTCAGTTGCAGCTGTTGATAATATCCCAGTAGGCAAAAAGATCTACAAAACATCAATGCTTTCCTCATTACATTTCCTTTAGGAAAGATAACAACTTGCATGACTATGCTCCATGACTATGCTCCATGACTATAGCACGGCGCACACTGGTCTCATTTGTATGGAGAGTGGGACAAAACTTAATTTCTTGGAAACGGATGGACCTACCGAAACCAAATTTTGCATATTAGTGTCCCACTATACGACTCATCTTTCAGAAAAATTGAAAGCATATATATTGTAATCCACGCCCACCACTAACACTAGTTTAGAGCCAAAAATTACCAAGAAAACCAGGAATCGGAGAGGATAGGAATGGACCTGCTGAGCTTGGAACTATTTTTTTTTTATTTACGTTTGTTTTTTTTTTTTTTTAATTTTTTGTATGGTTAGGTTTTTGAGATAATGGTAATTTTGTGTTTTTTTGTTATCACTTCATTCAAAAATAATTTTGGCTATAGTTAGAAATACGATAAACGTAAGCAGTATCTCGTTCGATAGGCAATTAAAATACGCTTCAAACGACATACAACTTGTAGTGGTTTAATAAAAACTCGCTGAGGGAAAAAATTTTGATTTTCAAATTAAGTTTTTTTTTTATAAAAAGTTGTAAAAATCAGGAAAGTTTTATTCTTTTAGAAATTTGCACATTTAATTGCAAAGACTTTAAGCGTAATATCAGAGAGATCCGATAAATACTTTATTTTTGTCGATTTTTTCTTGTGAAACAAAAAGGATATTTTGGACGAAAAACTTGGTTAGGTGACTTAACTATGTGAAAACGACTTCATAGGTCAAAAGAACATTAGAAGGAAATATAGAGCTTCCAAATACTAAACTAATGACAGTTCAATTTTAAAAATCCGATGTCAAATTACAAAGCTATAATTAAAAAAAAATATTTCCGCGATATTTCGCGGGATCGAAAAAAAAAATTGTATGGAGAGTGGGACAAAACTCAATTACTCAGATTTTATCGAAAATAAAGTTTTATCGAAAACAGTCGATGTACAATGTACAAAAATACGTAAAAGGAGCATCTTGGGCAACAATATTTTTTATAGACTACTTACATTTAATATGATATTTTAGGAAAAAGTGAAAAAAGGGAAAAATGTGTAAACAGGCTTCTTAAGAGAAGACTTTAAAGAACTCAAATCTGCTTATAAGACCCGGTCCAGAGTGGTCCTTAGTTGTTAAAAGTTTAAATGAAAATGCTAATGCTTGAAAATTACGCTCATAGAAAAGCCAAGATTTCTTCATCTTGTATTTTGCTAAAAATAAATTTTTCTCACTGGTTTCTTTCGCTTAATCATGAAACATACCTTTTTCTTACGTTTCCATAGTTATCCGCATTTTTTTAGCACTCAAACTTGAAATATCGCAAAAATCATAATACTCTTATTTACACAAACATTTTCCAGGAAATTTTTTTTTTCAAATGTGTGGACTTTAAATAAGCCAAAGTAACATTTAATGGTGGCTATTGCGTATAGAAGGAGGTTTTTCATAAAATTCAATATATTTCCCACGGAAATGCATGACAGGAATTTCTTTTTGAAACAACAAAATTTTTGATTTTTTTGTGTGTGGGGGCTGACCAGTGTGCGGCGATGGCCGCATTGGCATGAATGACGTTGTATAGTAAAAAGAGCAATGAAGCGAAAGCTTAGGGCTTTCATTCATTGTAGCAGTATTGTAATGCTGAATATACAGCTGCCTACCACCTAACTTTGTTATGTACTTCATTCGTATAAATTTTTCTGTTTTGGTTTAAGGCTGGTATCGACCTCTCAAGAAACAGCTCAGAAATTTTTGGATTTGTTTCTTGAGTAAAAAATAGTAGTAGGCAAGAAATTTGTTTGTGACGTTTAGTAATCCACCGTGAATACCAAGTGAAATGAAGAAGAGCATCAAAAACGTAAACAAAATAAAGCTTCTTTTTTGCCATTTTCACTAACGATTTCCACGATTTTTTTTTCAACACGCAACAAACGTCAAAATTTCTTTAAGAAATAAATGCTCGATGATATATTTCTTGGCAAAACCTGTGTTGCTGTGTTCGCATAACGTTGAAAAATAGTATTAAAAAATAGTATTAAATTTCTTGAGAGGTCGATACTCGCTCAAGAAAGTTTCACAAGAAAAATTTCTTGAGCATTTCTTGTACGTCATTTTATATGAAACTTTTGCGTTCCTTGAGAGGTTGATACTAAGCTTTACTCTTCTTAACTCCTACTTTAGTCAGTGAAGAAATGATCTGTGCTCAATAACTATACGATTTCAGAGCTGAAAAGGGCAGTAGAATATAGAGCTTCCCAAAGACCACAATTATGGTATGAATAGATAGGGCTCGGGCGCCAGGAAGTTAAGGTTTGGCAAATCATAATTTTAGCATAGGTGGTTATGAAAGTTCCACTTAGTTTAAACGACGATTTATATTTTGGTGGATCTACCACCTCTTCTGATATTTACACGAATCGCGGTTAACACAATTCATGTTCATTAAAGGTCAAATAAACTTTACCATTCCCAGATTGGATTGATACACCTTGTAGGTACATGTTAAGGTATGTATATATGCACATAAATATGAGATCTAATATACTCGTATATATTTACATATGCAGATGAAACTCAATGCCAGACCAAAAATAATATAAACTCTATAGCATTGTCTGCTATTCCAACTGCTTTATATCATATTCAGACATAAAAATTAATTAAGTCAATTGGGGTTGATTGAACATCTTTAGATTTGGTGTTCAGACATATTTAATTTACTTGGCCCATTTAACAGGTCGGCTCAAGATAAATCCACACATACACGCCGTGAGTTGAATATCAAACTCTCGTGACCTAAATGTCAAAACTGCAAGGAGGACGAAATAAGTTGACATTCAGCTCACAACTTTTACCAATCGTAAACACGAATGCATGTATAGAATAAGCATAAATAAAAACAAATTTGATAGGTGATGAGGAAGAACAAGAATTCAGCTGATCTGACGAGCCAACCTGTTTAGTGGACCCTGACGCTAATGACATTTCTCTGCTCATGACATTTCATTTTGCTTATGAAACAAGCTTTTTAACAGGGTTGCATGCAGAATTGTTCTTCATTAAGAGCTCATTAATTTCTATTGAAGCATTAACTTGGTCAATTTTTGTATGGTAAATTGAGAATCATTAGGCTTGAAAATTGAATGAAGGCTCTTAATGTTCAATTAAGGTTGTGTCTGAACATAACATTACACTCCACTCCCTTGTACTTTGCGTAATTCCAAAATTACAGCTGATTCCATACTTTTAGTATACGATAAGCAAACTATCGCAGATCTATGCGTCCATCGTCTGTCAATCTACATATGTATGTATTTCCCCCTTACTGCTCGCAACCCTTTTAATCAAATAGCCTTGCCGGCATTTTCAGTCAGTTCAGTTATGCCGCCGCATTCTGGCAAAAGTAATTTGACAAGTGACATACATCCGCTCCAGTTGGAATTGAAGCAAGTGAATCAAGGGACAAAAGAGGAGCGAACGAATCAGTAAATGGATGGGATCGACTTTGATAGTTTTATTCTTTTTTTTTTTGATAACATTTTTCACTGGCTTTATCGACTTTTTGTTATTTTTTTTTTTTTTTTTTTTTTATGTTGCTACCTCAGCTGCGCAGCTCTTAACATTTGTCAAAGTGCCTTTGTGTAGGTATACGCTTTTGCCTTTCGCTCTTTGCGTTTGTGTTTGTTGTAGTTGTCGCATTGTTGGCATTGTTGCAGTTGGGAAGACACCTGCCAACTGCCAAAGCAAATTGAATATGGACGCAAAATCGAAGTTACAACGTAAAAGCATGCATGAAGATATACATATATACCTACATATGTATCTAGCTACGTATGTATGTATATACACACATGTGCAGAACTACATAAGTATGTAAGTATATGCCGAAATGTTACTATGTACTATAAGTATTGGTTTTTTATCATACACACATCCATGTACATACCCTGCAAAAAAATGTGCGATTAATCCCGAAAGAGATTTGTCCCGGATTGATCTCTTTCGAGAACAATCGGCCCACAATTAGTCCCCGATTGTTCCCGAACGGGTATAAATGTAGATTAGTCGCTTTCATTCTGAACGGGCACAAATCTAGATTCCTTAAATGTAGAAATTTTACAAAAATATGCAATGTATTTAAAAAATTTTAGAACAACCGGTAAAATGAATTGAACACCCTTTCTTTTAATAACAATGATGAATAATAATTTTAGCAAAATGTTGCCTAAAATATCCTACGAATAAATCCTTTACATTACGCTCATTTAATGCATACTCAAAACTTACAATTTTTTTATTTATTTATTGAGATTTTCTTACAAAAGTAAAACATTATATAATCTTTATTTAAATATCCATGAACATTTACAATTTTTTAAAGATTGTTATTAAAAATTGCCTTGGCAAAATCTATATTTGTATCCGTTCGTGCTGAAAGCGATTGATCTACATTTGTACCCGTTCGGTATGTTAGTGGTTAATCAAATTGGTACCCGTTCGGGTATACAAGTTGAACAATTAGTCTCTTCATAGGACATGCTCGAACAAATGCGATCAATTCGCTCCATATAAAGGGATGTAAAATTGTATTAGTCGCATTCGCCCTTCCGATTGATCCCGGACACGTCTCGGATTAATCGCATTTTTTGCAGGGTATATGTAGTTGTATGTATGTATGTATGTGTGTATGTATGTATGTATGTATGTATGTATGTATGTGCATATGTATATATGTAGGTGGACGCGTGTTCAACCAATTACCCGATACATCGAACACTTTTCCCAACAACATTGCTTCATTTTGCCTATTGGTTATTTGCTGTTGTTTTAATGTTGTTTGGAAAATTAATTAAATGGAATGTACCGTAAAGTACACAGGACACAGAGGACATGACGGAGACAAAGTGGGCGTTTTCGCCAACAGTCAATAATACCTGAAGTAAACGTATTAACAACAAATGTTTGCGAATTTAAAACAAAAAAAATATTAAGCTCCGATAGATGGCCCTACTATCCATTCGTGTTGTTATTAATAGTCTTATTTCCGGAACCCGTTGCTTTATATTTGGCAAAAACATGAATATACACATGTACTATTACTTAAATTAGAATGTACTATTACTTAAATCTATATATTAATAGGCTAACATTTTTCCCATACAAACAATTGCCAGGCTGTTTAGCACATTTAACATACTCATATCCACATAAAATTGATATGGATGTGTTCGTATGAATGAGGAGCAGTGCATAGGCATATAATTTTTTCTATAAATTATTTAATTTCTTTATAATTAATAAATAAAATTTTTAGTTAAGATAAATAGATATCGTAAACGTGTTTACAAATATCGTAAACACAGTTGAAGAGTCGCTTTAATTTAAAAGCGCTCACCACCGGGCCTACCTTCCTAGATCTGCCTTGATTTTGACCATGATTTCGCGTCGGACCGTGATCAAAAGGGCAAATCAGTGTTGGTACAACTGGAATTTGGAAAGTGTTGCTTATCTCCGCGAAAAGGAATAATTTTTGTACCAATACAAAGTTGAAAAAATAAATTGCATGGTCGAATTTCGACCACCGGCGATACTAGTTAGAATAAATATTTTACAGAAAGACTCTACTGATCTCAAAACATTTAAAAATATATACATAATCATTGAACTTAGTACTTAATGCAGCTTTAGGTTCGATTGATGAAAAGACCAATTTGAGAACAAAAATAAATAAAGATGCTAGCAATCTAAGATTATCAAATTAACTTTATTCAGATTTCCTTTCGGTAATAACGATGCAGTTCCTGAGGGTTAAAGTGAAATTTTTTCTGTGGGTTTGTTAGTGAAGACGTACTGCTTTCGAAAGTTGGAAACAATTTCTACATTTTTTTAAATTGCATAGCCTGCTTACTTAGTCACTGTTTTTACCTTCAAGTTAATATGAATAGTCATATTAGAAAGCTATTTGCTTGAATAGCTCCAAAAGACTTTAAACTCACGTTAAACGCCAAACCCCACAAAAGCTTTAAAAATGTGGCAAAGGAAGACTTTTTATATATATGTATACCATAAAGAGAGGTAAAATTAAAAACAAATATCTTTTAGTATTCATATTGTAAAGAAAATGTTACCAATATATGTATGTATTTATAGGCATATGTACATTAGGGTGGTTCTTAAAAAAAATCAAATTAGCGATTAACTTTGATCTCATCCTCTCCATAGGTAACAGCACAGTTAAAGATTTCACATAATACCCGAAATCGATAGTCCAACAATCAAAAATATTAAATACACATTTTTATCCCTATCGGAGAAGGTTAAGGGGGGCGTCGCACAGTGGTCAAAGTCCATATTGCCATATGTGGCCGCTGTGCAACACTCCTTAATCGTCTCGAACCAAAACTTATCTGTGGTATTCGCCTATACATACTAGCGTCGACTTAGGCGTTGAGGTTGAAGAAATCTATTATATCAAAATGAATGTGTGTGTGTCTGCCTGTATGTCCTTTATGGACGCCTAAAGTAATCAAACGATCTTTATGAAATTTGCGCAGTATACTCATGTGCTATTAGCGCACATAGTAGGGTAAATAGAATTTCGAAAAGGTCGCAGCTTCCCGGAATATATGATCAAATGTGGATCAAGAGGGACCTAGCAAGTCGTTGAGCAATATTGGTATTAGCAAGTGCTGAAAGGTCAGCACACAACTCTTTTCATTGCAATTCCTAGGCCGGATCGCCAGATGTGGGTCAAAACTGGGAATCGAGCAGAGATGTTAAGTAATGCAGTACTTTGTGACTGCGCAGTCTTTTGATTGGAGTCAAAATGACTGCTATTCATTTTTTGTCAGTCATGACTGGGAATTAAAAAAGTAAGCCTTCATTCTGACTGCTAAATTTTAACTGTGCAGTCACCTGGCTGCAATCCACCCGTTACTGCAATCATTTGATTGCAATCATGAAATGATTGCAGCTACAGTCTTTTGCCATCCTTCTCATAGGGATTACTAGGTTTTTAAAGATTCGATCCCTAAGGTTGAGACACCAATCTCTTTGGCATGAGAGGAGGGTTCCTACTTTATAATTGTATTAACCCTACATGCGCCATTGGAGTCACTTCCACCCAGTACTGAGTTTATACCACCTTAATGTAACGTTTTTTGCCACCATGTTAAACGTCGTCAATAAGCATTCATTTTTTTCAAAAGAGGTATTTCGATCGATTCAGTAGAACCGCAAATAAAACACATTTAACATTCCGAGGAATATAAGTTTTTCGCTTCCTGTGGTCATTTACATGTGGTCCATTCTACAAGGATTTTTTTTCTCAGGAGACCCCTAATGAAATTTTAAGGCGAATAATTATCTAGAACATTTTAGCCCTCTAGCGACCTTAAACATACTATTTCCTGACTGTATAAAAAGGGGTCAAAATAACCCTTTCTTAGGGGCGCTAGATGGTTAAAATGTTCTAGAAAATTATTCGGTATAAAATTTCAGTAGGAGACTCTTCAGAAAAAAACTTTATAAAATTAACCTAGAAACCACAGGAAGCGAAAAACGCATATTCCTCGGAACGTTAATGTGTTTAATTTGCGGCTCTACGGCATCGATCGAAATACTTCTTTCACAATAGGTTAATGTTTTTTGACGACGTTTAACATACCGAAAAAAAAAATACCATTTTAGGTATATGCAAAATAAATACTATTACAGCTAAAATACATAGAGAGCATATTTTTGGTACTAGTTTACTAAATGACTGCTTAAAAAATATCGCCAGTCATCAATGAATGAAAAAAATGAATGGTCAGTCATACTTGCCAAAAATACTGGGGACTTCAAATTTTAAATCATCAGTCAAAAAAAAGACTGAAAGGCTGCATTCAAGACTTCAAGAAAAAGAATGGGACTTCAAGGGCTGAAAGTCACGATGATTGCAATACTTAACATCTCTGGAATCGAGTGACCTTAGAATTTGTCTGAGCGCTATTGGTATAAAAGTTATTGAGCATAGAGCTCCTTTCACTGTGATTCCTAGGCCGGCCGGGTCAAAAGTGGTATGATATAAAATTTGTCTCCATACATTTGATGACCACCCTATTGTACACACATACATGTGTGTGCACGTATCCAAACAGTTAAAATTACGATGAAAGATAAATGTTAGCAAATAGTATATATTTTTATTGTAAATACTTACATCGTATACATAATAAATCTAAACGGTGATTTAGACGAGGCGAGATGTGCTATTTGAATTTGTTTTAGTGAAGAAGCGCCTGATTGTCGTATATAAGGGCTTTGGGTATTTTGCATATATTACCTATGTATATACAATGTATTTATGTACATATGTATGTTTATAAGCATTTGTTTGTTTTACCCATTAGATGTAAATATGTACGGTTGAATTAACTTCTGCACTGTTTATCATCGCCTTTTAACTTGTCCAAAAGAACAACGAATTATAATCTCAAAGCTTTGAATGAGCTTAATAACAATAACAATACTTTAACTCATGTCATGTGCCAAATATAAATACGTACATGATGTATAGATATGTGTATAAAAACCAATGTCAACAAAACATTCATGGGTTTGCTTTTCAGTTAGTATTAAAGTTATGTTAGCTTCTCTTTCGGACCTTTTACGTTCACGAGACGGTCAAAAATTGTTGATTGATTCAGCTGTAGTACGTGTTGAGGATAGCGTATGCATATACATACATACATACACATATATTGGATGTTCTTAGCACTACAGGATTATTAGTTTTGATATGTGCTGGAATCATACATTGATATCAAATTAAGATGAGATGCTGCTGGAAGTATTCGAAGAAAAAGACGGGGACCTTCCATGTGTTGGAGAATAACTTGGGCCCTCTCTAAGTGTTTTCGATTAGCACTAGTTAGGCATTTCTATTTAATTCGAACTAAATCGTCAGAGTGCAGAATGATTACTACCAAATAAAACACATGTCCTTACAGAATGTCATCAGTTAATGGCCGACCTTCGTAAAATTTATTATTGGAACTGACAGTCACTCTCATCCAGTTCTAAAAACTTTAGTCTTCCATGATGACTACTATTGTAGAAGCGACTGAAAGTTGTTTGTGTTGAAAAATTCAAAGCAGACGAGAAACATAAATACCCACTAATGTAAATACATATCTTTGTATGTGAGTAAGTGGAAAAAGCAACAAAATAAAATAAAAGGATATTAACTGTACGTCATTGTAACCAGATCGCCTTTCCGCTTCTACTAAGCAACACACAAAAAAGTTCTATTCTCTGTTGTTTATTTAACAAACCCAATGTGCGGGGCTAAAGGGCAAGGTCATCGCCTCAAATTCGCTCAAGGCAAATTTATATTCAAAACGTAACGTGTGCCAGTTCACCAAAGTTATACAATTTTTATCGATAGAAAATAAATGGCGATAATGGTTTAACGAGGTGATGGTTAAGGAAAAGTTATATATAGGAAAATGGAGTGTAGGTAATGTTTGTATTGTGAGTATATAATTTATCCCTGCAAAAATCATTGGATTATATGCTCCATTTGTGGTAGGTTGGAGTACTTTCAAAGTAACCACTAACATAGCCCAAACGACGGATTCATGTATCTGCATCGGTTCGTAGTTAGCCGAACATAACAAAAACCAAATGTTTATCGCTAAATGTTCGGCTAAATTTTAGGTACTCCATCAATTAATCCAATGTAGGTACTCTATGGATTAATTTGATTGTTATGCAGGACTGGAGTATGTACTCCATTGCAATGACATGCAATGTTAAATGGACCATATTTTTTGTATGAAATGTGGCAAATTATGGAGTAATCGGTTGGTCCATAGCGAGCACTCCATGGATTAGCGAATGGAGTACTCGGAATTTTTGCAGGGATGTACTTTACCGCTTGATATCCGTTTTGATATATGTATGTATGTATATATATATATATATATATATTTATACAATGTTTATTACGTGTTTGCTTAAATATGATGAGTTTTTGGTAAAGGCTCTACACTCAATTTGTATGGTACTATCCTAGTAGAACTTGGGCGAGGTCTCCCCAAGCTATGAGTATAAGAGTACTCCATTTGACATCCTTTCTGAGAAATATCAGCATTTTGTTCCACTTTCTTTCAGGCAGAAGCTGTAAGTATTAATTTTTATATATATAGATAAGTCAGGCAGCTGTAAAGTCGATACTGTCCTCATCCAAGTGTGTAGCGGACAGCAAGCAAGCCTTAAGCGTAATATGTAGGAATAATAATGACCATTTACACCGGATCGCACCGGCCACAAGGGAATAGACGGTAATGCGAAAGCTGATGAGCAGGCAAAGAAAGGTTCAGGTCTCGGAGCAGAACACTTCATGGACGTTCCGCTGCCACTCAGTCAATTTAAGCATATGTACTATAATTATATATGACGGGCCAGACTGATAAGCCCTGGAAACAATCGCAGGGCTACAGCGTGTCCAAAATTATGTGTAAATCGTACAATCTGAACTAAAAAAATGGTTGCGATACCTGAAAAGGGAAGAATGCAGACTTATAATTGAGTTCCTCGTAGAACACTGTCTTTTAGCATCACATGCGTTCAAAACGATGCTGATTGTAGCAGGAGACTGTGAAAGATTTTCTCCGCTCCTTTCCTGCGTAGTCCAAGCTTAGACTTCGGCAGGGGCGGATGCTTCATACAAGCCAAAAAGCCCGGCTTGCCTAAATAATTTCGTTCATTGCACTTAACGAACTTAACATATATATTGACTTTACTGCCGATCACAGCGAAATCTGAGTTAGTCAGCATGCTTTAACAGTTCCACACATGGGATTTTATGAGGCTTTCAAAAGAGAGTAATATAGATTGTTTTCTTGCTTTCTCTAAGGAGAAGTAAATTCCTTATTACCAGAGATATAATTTAAGCTAAAGCAGCTCTTTTTTAGATATCCTCTTATAGTGCTATAATAAATTGCTACTGCTGAAATTGTCGTCAGTACAAGGAAACTAAAAATACCTCTACACTTTCTTACACAAATGTATACGCTCCATACATAGGCTTGCCTAGCCAATTTATGCAAGGACCGCCAATGTTACTAGGAAAAGTTGTATTCAGTGATCTGAAATCTGTATCCAAAATAAGGGTAAGGAAACTATTGGTATTAACCATAGGAACGGGGTTGTTCTTGGGTTTGAGTCCAGGCTTTTAATGCAGAGGTGTTCATGTTCAATGAATTTTCTGCTAACACTACACAGACTTACTCAATCTATTTGAGGCCATTAATGGCCAGCCCGTCTAACTTAACCTAACCTAGAGATAAAACGGTAAAGGTAGTCTTAAGCCGTGTCTGGGAATAGCACGGTATATAACGTAAAGAGTTCAAAAATCTGTTTGCACAACTTTTACAAAATTATTTTCACTTTATTACACATTACGTACCTACTTACTACCATATTTGATTTTTATAACAAAAATCGTTATTTAAGTAGTTACCTCAATTCAACTTTATATAAGTATATACTCTACACACAAGTTCAACAACAACAGAAACTCCTTGGGTATGTAATTTTCACCCAAAAGTTCGCGTGCTGTACAATGTGGTCTCAACACAATAAACAAAAGTCGCTTTGACAGCGCGCAAAGCAGAAGACGGAGGTGGAGATGGGACGAAACTTTTGTGTGTATAAAAGAAAAAAGTTTAAAAGCGAACATAAGAGGAGATTCCAAAGGACATTGCATTGCTTTTACATAAATATATGTAATTAAATAAGGCGTACATATTTACAAATAAGCACAAACGTAAACAAGAAGGTATGGAGGAGAATTGGCAAGAACTAAGACACAAGAGAATATATGTGCACAGACAAAGATGTATATGGATATGTATATTAGGGTGGGGCGATTTGTATGGAGGGAAATTAATCGATACCGCGCAATCGAAATTCGGATTCCTCTCATCTTGCTGAGTAGAAAACGCCTCTACAACATTTTTCTAAAACTAATTTTGATGTTCCGGAATTTGGTTTTTATTAACCAAGACGAATTTTTGAAAATAAAAATTGGGCAAAAATCGACAAAAAAATATCCAGGCCAATATGCAGATCGAATTGAAGCAAAATTTTATGCTGAATCCAGATATGAAATCAAAACTAAAATCGGATGATCCGTTTTCGAAATATAGCCTGATTTCCGATTATGGAGGCTGAATGGCGAAAATCGCATATTTTCGCGATTATCTCTTGCTGTGTACAATATATCTTAAATTTTTTTGCAAATTTCTTAAAGATAGGTCAATACAATATATGAGCAATATTTTAAAATATTAATTTATCTTCCTGTATAGGAAAACTAGAATGCACTCTTTTTTCCTTGGCCCAAAAGCGCGGTATGGAATCTCTATGTTATAATCATCCGATACCGATGATTTTCGCCGGCAGCGCTTTGTGTACAATAAATGCTCTAAATACAAAATTTCAGAATTTTAGCTGCAAAAATTGAGGAGTTATAACCCAAAACGTAGACATATGCTCTTTGGGACTTGTTTTTCTACTTTATTCAACTCTAAAAAAAACTCAAGGTTACTCATACGCCATGGCGTACTATTGGAAGCAAAAACCAAAAATCATCGGTATCAAATGACTATAACATAGAGAACTCATACCGCGATTTTGGGCCAAGGAAAAAAGAGTGCATTCTAGTTTTCCTATACCGGGAGATAAATTAATATTTTAAAGTACTATTCATATATAGTGTATTGACTTATCTGTAAAAAGTTTGCAAAAAAATTAAGATGTATTGTACACAACAAGAGATAATCGCGAAAATATGCGATTTTGGGCATTCAGCCTCCATAACCGGAAATCAAGCTATATCTCGAAAACGGATCATCCGATTTTAGTTTCGATTTCTAATCTGGATTCAGCATAAAATTCTGCTTCAAATCTATGTGCATATTGACCTGGATATTTTTTGGTCGATTTTTGCCAAATTTTTATTTTCAAAAATTCGTCTTGGTTCATAAAAACCAAATTCCGGAACATCAAAATTAATTTTAGACAAATGTCGTGGAAGTGTTATCTACTCAGAAAAATGAGAGGAATCCAAATTTCGATCGCGCGATATAGGTTAGTAAATCGTCCCACCCTAATGTATATGCCATATGCATGTATGTATAAGGAAAAATGCATTGCCAAATCTTTAAAGAAACACAATTCATGGTCACAATGTTTTAAAACTAAAGAAAGTAAAGAAAGAGCGGTTTGCTGGGCTGGGCTTGAGCAGACGCATGAAACATGAAACTGCTGCTGATGGGTGGTAAATCCCTTATTTCTATAGACACATGTGTATGTATGTATGTATACACAGTTGTCTACCCAACTACCAGAGGCGGTCGCTTCATACAAGCCGAGAAGCCCGGCTTGCGTACACATTTACGTTCATTTCATACGAAATTCTTTAAAATCTGGTTATTTTACGTTTTAAATGTGTTTAATATTTAAGTTCTCAATAATATAGCCCCCACTGTAACATGCCCCTAAAAGTCTGCTAAGAAAATAGCGCAAATACACCACCAATCCACCTCACAATGTTTATTTTGTTTGTACAGCCAATCACAGCACAGTGAGCATGCCTCAACGTTTCCACACATTAACTTTTACGTGGCTTTCAAAACAGAAAAACATAGCTTATTTTCTCGCTTTCGCTAAGGAGAAACCAATTGCTTATATTCAGACATAAAGTGAAAAAAATCTGGCAAAGCACTTTTTTTATTTTTCACATCAAATTTGTATGCGAATGTGAAGCTGGCTTCGGCATTCATATGTATGTTTGATTTGATTTTCGTTTGCATGTAGGTACATACTTATGCACATAATTTCTTACATCTGCATGTGCATGCAAACATAAATATCAAATACCAGATTATAAAAGGGTTGATTGTGATTTTTGGCGACTATTGCCACAATATCAACATAATTTTAAAAAGCGGTGGAAATCAAATTGGAGCGCACCCATTTTTTAGGCAATAAGCAAATACACTTGCTACTGCTGAAATTTCCGTCGGTATAAGGAATCTAAAAATACCTCTGCGCATTCGTGTAAGATTTCCCTAGCGCACGTTTTTATATTTAAGAATTATATAAATACGAAATTTTTTATTTTAAAAATGTTCCGAAAGCTGCAACAGCACTTATTAATGCAACACACGATTGTGTAATCGATAAGCCTGTCCTGTCAGGCCGTACGAACTTTTAATACTATACAATCAGCTGCTTGGAATTCCATTCCATTCCGACGGCAAAAATACATAAATAATGAAAATGAATAACATAATGAACGAATATGAAATAAAATTACATACATACATACTACATATGAACATATTCTAACAAAAACAAAAATATTCCGATACACATAATAAATGAATTCATAAGTATTTCTTTTATGTCAAATAAAATTGCTTTTCATCCAAATGTTATTTGAAGCAGTGGCAACGAATAACGTCATTGTATACTAGGTTAAGATTTTATAAAAAATTGTCATATTCTTTAAGAATGATACAATAAAAACTATATCCGAGAAAAAAAAAAAAATAAAAAAAATGTTCAGAGTAAAATTGCAAAATCAGGAAAAAACAATTTTAATTTAAAAATGTTTATTTTTGGAACATTCCATCGTGACTCCTGGGACATTTGACTCCAGAGCTTAGTCAACTTTGAATTATAAAACTGACATCGGGACTTAAATTGCTATGAAATATATTTATCGACATGGATAAATATCCAATACAACAAATGCATTAAAAGGATTGGCTAAATAATAACAAATAGCTTTGTAACTACTCAGTAAATGAGTGTGACTCCTGGAACACCGAAAAATCCCTTTGTTGCACCTTTATGAGCACGAATACAATTTTAGTTCAACTATTCAACTTTCACCTACAATTTGTATATGGTCGAAAAAACATACTGCATAGTACCATATTCTATAAAAATATTTTATATATTCAAATTCAATTAACTATTTTCAATATTTAAAATTGTGACTCCTGGGACAAGTTTTTGTGACTCCTGGGACAAGTGCAAAATATGTAATATACTAGATTATTGAAATCAGTTTTATTATTTTTTTAGCCCTTTTTGACCAAGTTATTCATAAATCTCTCCCAGCGGAATTGAAACCAAGCCAATTAACCCTTAGACTAGCATGTGACCATTTTGAAAAATTTTACTAAAACTTTTTCTTTTCCCTAACATTTTGGAGCAAACCGTTTGATGACTTTGTAAGGTTCCATGAGTGTTTTCTAATTCAGTATAGAAAGGTAATATTAGTCTCATTTCTGTGTAAAAAAAACATCTTTTATGTAAAATGTGCGTTTTTCAAGGTTGTGGTCTGTCAGACCACAGTGAGCTATCTTCCTTGAGGTGGGACCGAACGAAAGAAAATTAAATTTACTTTTCGTGGCTCCCATAACATTTTTCTCTATCTCTTATAGTTTCTGAAATTTTGACGATTCAATTTGAATTTTCTTCGATTTTTTACGATTTTTTTTAGAAAAAATTGATTTTGTCAGGCAATATCTTTAAAACCAATGTTTTTACCTTTACGTGAAGCTCCATTCCATTAGCAAAAAAATAAGCTATCAACGAAGAAAATCCATGGTAAAATGGAAAAGTTATAGGCGATCAAGTAAATACAGCCAAGTCGCGCATGATATTTTCTTTCGTTTGGTGTTACCACAAGGAAGATAGCTTACTGCGTTAAAGATATATACAGGATTAAGTGGAACCATTGGCCAAATAACGGTAAATTGCCGATATCTCAAAAACCTTCCCATAGAATTAAAAATGAACCCGATTTTCGCAATCAGCGACCGATTTTACATATAGATAGGATGGTCGCGTTTAGAGTATTTTTTGGCTGTAGAGCAGTGATATTTATTTAAAACAAGTCGAATTCAACATCTCTAGAAACAATTATTTTAAACTATATAATAAAAACTAAAAACATTTCAAAATTTCGTTTCAGAATCTTCTGTTTTAAGTACAGGTTTGCCCTAATACATTAGAGTTCAGAATCGTGTGACTCCTGGGACATATTTCAAAATAGTCTAGAAACCACAGTATGACCCTATTAACTTAAAAAATGTATTTAGACGGTGAACAGCCTTTTAATCCTTACTTTCATAAATATCTGGTTTCATAGGGTCATACCTGAGGTTACCAGACCAATTTTTATGCCTTTTCGTGTGACTCCTGGGACACCCCATATGAATCAATTATATGAAGATATACGCAAAAATCACATATCCTTTTTTAATTTTTTGTGATGCAATTATTTAAATTTTTCTCTGCTTTACTTGAATGACATGCAATTTTTTTTTACAAATGAAAATATAGCTAATATAGCAATGCAAACAAGACCAAACTTTTTCCGCAAAATAGTTAGGTGTGAAGTCAAAGTTCTATGGACAAAAATTTTGGGTTTTTACATATTTTTCTATATTTCTGTCACCAGATTAGGAAAATATACACATTTAGTTACAGGTAACTGAATAAATAGCAATGATTAGCAGCATTTTAAATTTTATGTCGTTTTCCTCTTTTGACTGGAATGTCCCTTTTATTTTAAGCACTATGAGATTTTGAAGGAAAAACTTTCGTTTTTATTCCATTAATTTTAATTTTTAATTTAAAAATGTTTCTTTTTAAATCCTAAATAAATTTTAATTTAAAAAATTTAATTTTTAATTTAAAAATTTTCATTTATAAAATAAAAATGACTTGGTTTAAAACGTGCATTATAAAAATAAAAATTTTATTTTTGATTCCTTTCCTCTGAGTATACAAACAAAAAAATGTGTATCAGGAAAACAAAAATAAAAAAGACATATGAAAAAACAAAAAAAAAATAAACGAGAAAAAACGATTTTCAAATACCGGAATTGTTCAAATGCCCGTACAAATATACGCGTAATAAACAAACAAACGAGCGTTCGAGCATTGAAAAGCATTTATTCGGGCCACTCGAAAATGTTAAAAAAAAATCGAGAACTCTAAATCAAAGTCAATGACGGAACGCAATCACACTTTTAAATAATACAGCAAAGGAAATTACATAAATGGCTAATGGTTATGCTTCACACATAGGCTTGCCCAGGCAATTTATGCTAGGTCCGCCACTGCCAACTACGTATGTATATTGTGTCATAAAAAGGGAACTTAAGTAGCGAAAAAGAAAGGATGCGAAAGTCAAATGCACAGTAAAGCAAGTAAATAAGTCCAAGTAAGTTTGCGCAAAACAACAAGAGATATACTCAGCTGTGGGTTTTAAAAATCAATAGAAAAGTGGGCAGTTTACTGTTATTTATGTGTACAAATCAACAGACTTAAAGCTTATAGTAGGAATTAGGTAGTCGCAGTGGCTTTGCCATCCATTACTGCCCCTTGCAGTTATTGAAAAAATTATTATATACGCTACGAGCATGTGCTAAGTTAAACTACATAAGTAAAGCAAATATGTATATATGTTTGTAAAATAAACTTTTGCGTGCCAAAGAAACTTTTATTATAAACACATACATACATACATATGTAAATATACATACATACAATAGATTGTCTAGTGTTTATCCTCAATGCTGTAGCGTGTGTGTCTGACAGTTGTTAAAGTTAAACGCATGAAACAAAACGATTATAGATGACAGTGGAGAGAGGGTATAGTGGCATCGTTATGTCCAATTACTGTCGCAATTATGGCAACAAAATTACGTAAGAATTGTCAGTTTTTGCATGAACGCACCAGAGCACATTCCAGCGAAAGAATGTAACGAAGGCAGTTAAATAAACTATAAGAAATCATAATGCTCATGCAAAAGAAAACTGTGTGCATATATGTGTGTGTAAATATGCACTATTATGAGTATTCTATGAGCACTTAAATGGACTGAAAACAAAAGAAATCATTCGAAATGTTTAAGATAAGACACAAATGTAACAGACATGATTGGGGTGTAAGTATTACGTATTAGCTTTCGATGAAATGGAAGTTCATAAATGGAAATTTATTGCATGTTTGCGTTTATCTAATTTCTGCATCAAGGAAGTAATCATTTTATATATGTGTTTATATATATGTATGTTTACTTAATCATTATTTAAATATTATATATATATGTATATTAAAATGCTCCACCTTCCACTTTAATTTTTGTTCAGTAAAGGTTTCTATCTTTTTAGCTCTGCATATTTTCTTCGATTGTAAATAGAGAACTTCCCACTATGCCCAATTTTGAAGTGATGAGATTTTTTTTCATGCCAGGATACTTGCTTTTGTTAGATATACCGCAGATACTGGTAAGTAGGAGCTAAGAAGAATAAGCCGAAACGTAAAAATTTATACGAATGAAGTACATAACAAAGTTAGGTGGTAGGCAGCTGTATATTCAGCACTACAATACTGCTAAAATTCATGCTGAATACCTAAAAAGAGTATATTTGAACCTTTCTAAGAGCCAGGCCACCGGAACCCAACTTTTTGAAAATATGCAATATTTGAACCTTTTTAAAAATTCGGGCCACTTTTGGTCCTTTTTAACACGCTTTTATTAGTTTCACCTGTATGTATGTGGGTATGTAACTTCTAGCTGCTGCCTAAATATATGCAACATATTTACTAATGAGATTAGGTTACAACCACCGCTATTTTCCAACAGATGGCGCGCGTGTATTTATATTTTTAAAATATTCACTTATTTACTTTCAAAACTATAATGTAATAAACATTTTTTTAATTTTTTTCGTAAATATAAAAAAAAAACTCTTTTTTACCTTTTAATTTTTCATTGGCAACTCTCCCCTGCGAAGGAAAATCCCGAAAGAGTAATATATTTAGTAGTACAAATTTTTAGAATGCAAGAAAATTGTTTGTACAAACCGAAATAGAAGCGTTTTGGCACAGAGTGGGGAATATGAAAAATAATTTAAATGAGAACTTTTTGTGAATTTGTTGGACATATTTAATGCTGCCACATAGCAGTGCAACAGCAGAAAGGTTATTTTCAAAACTTTCACTATTTAAGACCAAGGTTACAAACCGTTTGCAAAATTGATACGTGCAGTTCAATGATCTCAGCGCTCAATTTAACTAATGAAATGATTTAGATTCTTGGATACCGGAAGAAAACTTGGTTGTCAAATATCTGAGAAACAAATTTTAAATCCATTAAATTATAACTTATTTTTATTATACATACACTTGAATTAAATATATGTTTACTCTAGTTTTACTTGGTTTTAGTAAAACACTGTTCCTTAACCTATGAATTGCTCTAAGCATTAAATAAACCACAAAAATATATAAAAATGTTTTTCTAGCTAAAAAAAATTTTGGGGACACTTTTTTCCTTTTTTAGGCCATTTTTTAAAAGTTTTTAGCGGCAACACTGCTACATATACAAAGTCCTTCATGAGAGGCGGCCATCGCCGTGAGATAGTCATGAAAGTTGTTATCTTCCCTAAAGGAAGTGCAATGAGGAAAGAATTGATGATTTTTAGATATTTGGGCCTACTGGGTTATTCCTGAATTTTAATTTATCTCTCGTGAATGAAATTTCCCGTTTAAAAGATGGGTTCACCACAACTATTGCGGCAAATTCCGTGCTGCACAAATCACATGAATTAATTTTTAAAGAAATTGTAATATATGTAAAAAAGGCAACCAAAGAGATATTTCATGGGATTTCTTATAAATAGAAATGTATGTATTTGTTGTGGCTTGTAAATTTAAATAAAAAAAACCGAAAATTGCTATCAATATTCAATTTTCAACTAAAAGTTACTCATACGCCATAGCCAACCGCAAAATACAATTACTGCCAGATCGAGCACAGCAAAAGTACAGGAACCCAATGGGTGAGGGCCCTAAATTGGAAATTTTTGATAGTGAAGGCGTTTTCTTTCAGAAGTTAATTTAATAAAAACCATGCAATATTTGATTGGTAAGGCACGCAACAAAAAAGAATTAAAATTTGTTTAGCAAGGATTATTTAAAAAATAAAATATATAAAGCCATATAAGCACAAAAAACATTTGTGTACGGGTAATTAAAAATGCACAATTACCAACCACGAAGCTGTAAAAAAATGAAGCCGAGCGCTGCTGAGCAATAAAAAGTGGGGCATATATTAATTTTCAGTCTGGCTTCAATAATCAGCTTATTTATCATTTAAGCGGCTTAAATTGCTTAAAATGATTCGCATACATACGTTAATTGGCCACGTTTATAAGAATAAATTTTGATACGTTCAGCGCAAAGCGGAATTTTAGTAAATTTTCAATCAAAACGACTCACTTGATGATGAAAAGCTTTAAAATATATTAAAATTAATTATGTATGTATGTTGTAGGTACGTAGGTACGTAGGCGGAAAATCGCATTCGCAAAAAGAAAAACAAAAAAGCAAAAAAAATATACATAAGCCCAAGCATTTTTCAACGTAGCAGCGAAAGATAACGGCAATAACAGCGGAAGTAGCAAAGCGCAGTGGCGCATCCACTACGTTGAGGAGCACGAGTGGTATATCTGCGCGCTTGTAAACAAATGTATGTATGTATGAGCAAACCAAAAAAGATAAAATGAATGAAGCGAATTCACCGTTGCAATGAATAAATGAAAAGCAGCGACTCGAAAATCGCGAAATCTCCACAAAACGGATGTTCAGCGTTTCATGTTTATATGCGAGTTCTCATACGTGAAAGTGCAAGCGCTCAGTGCTGGATTTGACTACGCCTTCATACCCACACTGGGGACGATAGATGCCGTTGTGTATGTATGTAAATATGTAAATGGATTGGTGTGTATGCGTCGATGGGCAATGTGAAATGCGCTTTAGTTTTTATCATTTAATGTTCACTTCCGTTGCACACTGGTCTCATTTGTATGGAGAGTGGGACAAAACTCAATTTCTTGGAAACGGATGGACCTACCGAAACCAAATTTGGCACATTGGTGTCCCACTATACGACTCATCTTTCAGAAAAATTAAAAGCATATATATATGTTGTAATCCACGCCCACCACTAACGCTAGTTTACAGCCAAAAAAAAACAAGAAAACCAGGAATGGGGTAGGATAGGAATTGACCTGCTGAGCTTGGAACTATTTTTTTTTTTAATTTTTTGTATAGTTAGGTTTTTGAGATAACGGTAATTTTGTGTTTTTTTGTTATCAATTCATTCAAAAATTATTTTCTCTGGAGTTACAAATGCGATAAACGCAAGCAGTATCTCGTTCGAAAGGCAATTAAAAGTGGTAGTGGTCTAATGAAAACTGGCTGATCGAAAGCTGGTCAAAATCAAAATTTTCTGGATTTTTTGCGATTTTTGAAAAAATTTTGATTTTAAAATTAAGTTTTTATAAAAAGTTGTAAAAACCAGAAAAGTTATTTGTTTTTATTTATTTATTTATTACAAAGAGGAACAATTATTTATTACTTTAAAAATTTGCCCGTTTAATTGCAAAGACTTTAAGCGTAATATCAGAGAGATCCGATAAATATTTTATTTTTGGCGATTTTTTTTCTTGTGAAACAAAAAGGATATTTTGGACGAAAAACTTGGTTAGGTGACTTAACTATGTGAAAACGACTTCATAAGTCAAAAGGACATTAGAAGAAAATATAGAGCTTCCAAAGACTAAACTAATGACATCTC
The DNA here is from genome assembly GCA_960531455.1 of Urophora cardui. Taxonomy (NCBI): domain Eukaryota; kingdom Metazoa; phylum Arthropoda; class Insecta; order Diptera; family Tephritidae; genus Urophora; species Urophora cardui. The sequence goes on from OY482673.1 coordinate 49,672,685, forward strand.
GATTTTAAAAATCCGATGTCAAATAACAAAGTTACAATAAAAAAAAATTATTCCGCGATATTTCGCGGGATCAAAAAAAAATTGTATGGAGAGTGGGGCAAAACTAAATTACTCAGATTTTATCGAAAACAATCGATGTAAATATGTACAAAACTCGTAAAAGGGCAACATTATTTTGTATAGACTAGTTACATTTAATATGATATTTTAAGAAAAAGGGAAAAAAAGGGAAAAATGTATAAACAGGCTTCTTAAGAGAAGACTTGAAAGAACTCAAATCTGCTTATAAGGCCTGGTCCAGAGTGGTCCTTAATTGTTAAAAGTTTAAATGAAAATGCTAATGCTTGAAAATTACGCTCGTAGAAAAGCCAAGATTTCTTCATCTTGTATTTTGCTAAAAATAAATTGTTTTCACTGTTTTCTTTCGCTAAATCATGAAACATACGTTTTTCTTGCGTTTCCATAGTTATCCGCATTTTTTTTAGCGATCAAACTTGAAATATCGCAAAAATCAAAATACACTTATTTTCACAAACTTTTTCCAGAAAATTTTTTTTTCAAATGTGTTGACTTTAAATGAGCCAAAGTAACATTTAATGGTGGCTATTGCGTATAGAAGGAGATTTTCCATAAAACTCAATATATTTCCCACGGAAATGCATGACAGAAATTTCTTTTTCAAGCACCAACGTTTTTGACTTTTGTGTATGGGGGCTGACCAGTGTGCGTTGGTACCAACATGTGGGTACATGTGTAAGTTTTTTCACGTTTCTTACATAAATGTTTTTTTTTATATATACACACATTTGTACATATATGCAACATATATGCATATGTACACATGTAGCTACTTTTGAATTTACCTATTTTGATAAGTGCGAAAACTTTTGAAGATTATTCAAGATGCTCTCCAAAGTAATTAAAAAACTGAAGTGGGTGTTAAAATTCTGGGATACTCGTACAAGTTACATGAGCCGATTCTCATCTGAGTTGGTTATTAAATTAATTTTTTGCAACTGTAATCTTATAATGGGCTTATAATAAGCTTTAAAGCACCGCAAACAAAAATAAACGCAATTGGCATATACTAAAGCAAATATACTGTTTTGCACTGAGCATGACTTCCTTTGAAGTTGCGTAGAATCTTTATTTAGACCTCTAATAAAATGCAATAGAAATGCAAATCCTCCATCCATAAAATAAAACTTCCAGATCTTTTCTGTCGCCATTTTAAATTTGTATTTTTTTGACTAAGCGCTCTTTTTTAGAAAAGAGGAAAACAGTATTAAAATACATATATCAAACCTAGATATAACCTACAGACGAAAATATTCAAATTATAGAAGGATTAATTGCGTGGAATATTTTAATCCATTAGCTCCCTCACAAAGCGATGCCTTTGACCGCTTTTTTTTTTGAAGTCCGATTAAAATACATTAAAAAGATTGAGGTTAAGTATTTTTTAAAGGACGTACACCTTGGGCATAGGAACAGGGAGCTAAACAGTTATAACTTTTAAAATAAAAGTTCTTGAAAAATTGTTGTTTTGGACTTTTAATATATTTGAAATAAAAAAAGTTACATCCGGCCCTTTATTTTTAAGTCCAAGAATAAAAGTAAAATCCACACTTTTATTTTTACCGGCCAAAATAAAAGTCCTTTCTAATAAAAAACAAACGGAATTAACTGTTGCTAGTAAACACGGCCACGCGATGCTGTGGCTTTCAATTACACTGTTCGATAATTTGAGGGTGAAAAGCCACTACTCATATAGCAAAACCAAAACTGTTTTACCTCATTTGACAATTCTTTTGATTGCCTTTTTAAATTTGACTTCCCCTTAAAAATTGGAGAATATAAATCGGCTTTAAGCCCATAGTTTTTTTTATTAATAAATTATAAAATGAAGCATATAGTTACTGGTTATTTTTATTATCAGTGAACCTAGATTTTGTATACAAAGATTTTGTTCGAGACCCATAGAGAAGTTTTATGCCGAATTTCATAGAGTATCTTCTAGCGACGTCCAAAAGGTCATTTTTCATACTCCTCTTTCTATTTCTAGTATCCCTTCTAGTTCTCTTTCTCTCCCCTTCCCCTTTTATTTGCGCCTACTTTTCCCTCTATCGATTTTATCTATCTTCCGTACTCTTTCCTCTTTCGCTTCCTTTCTTTCGCCATATCCGCCCTTTTTCATTTTCCTCTTCCCTTTCTTTTTATTACTCTGAAAAAAATACCCGTAGTTAAATCAACAACTTTCCGCTGTTGAATCTCCGTATTTGATTCAACAGCAAAAGTATTTGTTTTAACGGCAAAGTTTTAATTCAAAGACGTGCGTTGTTGATTCAAAAACTTGCTTGCTGTTAAACATTTTTTAAGTAAAAAGAAAGAAGGATTTGAAAGAAAAAATAAAAAAAATAAAAAAATAAACAAAATTTTTCAAATTCGTTCAATTTGTTTCAATTTTCAAATAAAATAAGGAAAGTAATATACATACATACATACATAAATAAAAAAAAAAATTAATTAAACAAGAACTAATATCTATTCATAAACTCAGCTTTTTTTTGATGTCGTGAGAGTTGTCTGCAGATGTACTGATGCGTTTGGAAATGGTGAATGGATGAATGACTAAAGTTCGTTTGGTGACGGCGGGCCTTAGTATTAATATTACTAAACCCCTAACCGCAAAAAAGTGTATCCAACAAAAATTAAATTTTACAGAAGGTTTTTTTTTATTTTCTTTTCATACAGTTGGTAATCAGCCTTGAAATTTATTTATGGCCGGTTTCACAATCTGCGGTTAATTTAATCGCTGGTTAGTTTGACGTAAATTGTATGGCGAGCTGTCAAATAAATTGGTTCACCGGGCAAAAATCTCTGGTTAAGTGCTTAACCGGAGGTGGTGAAACCGGCCCTAAGTCTATGAAATTGTGGGAGTGATTGAAAACGCTAAAATCGATAATTTTGTTGGATACACTTTATGGCGGTTAGGGCTTGATAAGTAAACATACATACATACATATATTATATGTATAAAAAAATAAAATAAAATAATATCTATTATAATAAAAAAATATTATTTTTACAATTTTCTTGAGGTTAACTTAAATGCGTAAGTATTTGCTTCAATGGTGCCCGTTTTTCGACCAAAAACTTTTGCGGTTAATTCAAAAGCAAAAACTGTTAACTTAAATGTAAAAGTATTTCATTCAACAGTTTCCGTTTTTAACTTAAATACGAAAAGTATTTGAATCAAAAACGCTCGCATCTTTGAAACAACAACGAAGCGTTGTTGGGCACATTTCAACTGCGGAAAGTTGTTCATTTAACTGCAAAAGTCTTTGTATTTACAATGTTTTTTTTTTTCAGAGTACCAATCTACAGTTGAAGACCTGTCATGATACTTCAAATTTAAAATTTGAGATAAAATGTAGCGTAGAAGTGGATTTTTTAACAGGTGGCAACCCTTTCTGTAAAAATTACTATAGCGTAAAACTGAATTTTTTAATAGGTGACAACCCTTTTTGTAAAAATTTTAATAAATTACTCATCATCATATATATTATTTCTAATTGGTGTTTTATAAATATCCCTTTTTCTGCTCACATAATTTACCAAAATTAATAAGTAAGGCATCGTTTTAAAGGTATTAATTAGCTATGCATGCGAAACGGTGTTTTATTGGGCGTGGTACTTTATATTAAAAGTAAGGGGGGTAAAAGGGGGGTTGACCCCCGCAGCGGGGAGTGTTATGGAACCCACATAAAATGTATATCAAATTAAAGGGAATCAAAATACCTATCCAATGGTATACAAACATTCGAAATCGGTTAAGTAGTTTTTAAGTAATTTCAATTTAAAAATGCATAATATAAAGTTTGACCTTTAATAACTTTTGTTGTTGTTGCTTCAAAAAAAAAAAAATTCACTTTAATACTCAACTCAATTTTACAGGCTTATTTCTGGGCTAGAAAGGTGCCGTTCTGGCTTTGGAACAAATTGACGTTATGCCGTTATGAGGAAATGTGCTGAAATTTTGAAAAATGGGCCAAGAGGAGAAAATTTTCAAAGATTTTTAAGTAAAAACTCAAGAACTGTAACAGATAATTCGAGTAAGCTTGGACTACTGATGTGCTTGCCAAAGCAAACGTGTGGAAAAAAAAATTACCCAAGTCGGCAGGGACTCGGTCGGTATGTACATATGTATATATAAAAATATATGTAAAATATATAAAAATATAATAAGCATACATATATATATGTAGGTAGAATAGAACATTTTATGCGATATGTTTGCCAAACATATACATAAGTAATTCATTGAAAATTCCATAAGTTCCACTGTAGACATAAAACCAAATAAATATAAGTTTTTTAAAATAGGCGTGAGAGCAGAAACTATATCGACTGGCGCCGTATGTTTTATTATTTTTTGCGCAAGATGCGCACGGGTCCAGCTAGTATATATTATTTCTAATTGGTGTTTTATAAATATCCCTTTTTCTGCTCACATAATTTACCAAAATTAATAAGTAAGGCATCGGTTTAAAGGTATTAATTAGCTATGCATGCGACACGGTGTTTTATTGGGCGTGGTACTTTATATGAAAAGTAAGGGGGGTAAAAGGGGGGTTTACCCCCGCAGCGGGGAGTGTTATGGAACCCACATAAAATGTATATCAAACTAAAGGGATTCAAAATACCTATCGAATGGTATAAAAATATTTGAAATCGGTTCAGTAGTTTTTAAGTAATTGCAATTTAAAAAATGCATATTATAAACTTTGACCTTTAATAACTTTGGTTGTTGTTGTTTCCAAAAAAAAATTCACTTTTATACTCAACTTAGCCTGTTTATCAATCCTCATACTTGGTTTTTTTTTATTTCATAATTGTAGAAATTTCACATTTGTACCAGATCGTACTATTTTTTCAAATTTGTGGGGCTGAGGGCACCTCTAAACATACGAGTAGGTCAATAAAATTTTAAAGGCTTAAAGGCTAGAAAGGTACCGTTCTGGCTTTGGAACAAATTGAATTTCCAAAAAAAAATTTTCACTCCACCTTAATACATATATAAGAGTATATCAAAACGATCAGGATGAAAAAAATGATTGAACCATGTCCGTCCGTCCGGCCGTATACACTCTAACTTGCGCAAAAATAGAAATATTTTAATGAAATTTGGTACATACATAGATTCTAATGGGAACAGAGAAAATTGGGGTTGAAAATAAGGCATATGTGTGTATTTAGAAAAGCACGTAAAACATGATAATTCAATCACTAATAAAGCCCGAGTGATGAAATTACGTTATGCAGTTATGAGGAAACGTGCTGAAATTTTGAAAAATGTGCCAAGAGGAGCAAATTTTCAAAGATGTATAAGTCAAAACTCAGGAACTGCAGCAGATAAATCGATTAAGCCAAGGCAAACGTGTGGAAAAAAATTACCCAAGTCGGCAAGAACCACATACGCACATAAAAATATATATAAAATATATAAAAATATATTGCACATACCTATATAGGAATAATAAAAACATTTTATGCGATATCTTTGTCAAACATATATCTAGGTAATTCATAGAAAGTTCCATAAGGTCCACCAAACCAAATAAATAATAAGTTTTTTAAAATGGGCGTGACAGCACAAACCATACCGACTGGCGCCACGTATGTTTTGTTATTTTTTGCGCAAGATGCGCACGGGTCCAGCTAGTTATAATATAATATAATTATCAGGTCAAGCCCTTTCATATGGTACCAAAAATTTTAAAATCAAACAAACTATACAGGAAATTTAAATTTTCAAACAGCTGGCAACCCTTTTCAAAAAATTAAACCTTGCTGCACATCTACAGGTCAAGCGCTTTCATTTGACACCACATTTTCGACAATCGGGATAACGGTGTAAAAGTTATGGTGCGTACAAAAAATCGCTTAGCGTAATATATCTAAAGATTCTTGGACTTAAAAAATAAAAGTTCGGATTTAACAGTTATATGAGGACTCTTTTCCAAAAGGTTAGATATATAAAAGGGATGCATATTTGATGATGTCGAGGTCCTGCCACCAATTCAGATTGTTCTCTGGCCAGAATAGGAGAATATCCAGTAAAATTCCCAAAAATTAAAAAAAAATTATTTTCCCACACATTTGGTATATCTATATATATATAAAAGAAAGTGACGTTAGTACAAACAAGCTATAAGTTATAGAATGTTTGATTTCAAAGACATAATTTAACACAGGGCAACCCCTGCGGGGTCATCTAGTATTTTATAAACATTTTTATATATTTTGTTTCGCTCATTTCAAGGATGAAGTTTTGCTTCTTTTTGTTTGTGACCATGAAGTTTTGGGTTCACAGGTATTACTGTCTTCAGAATCTCGCTCACTCATAGTACCCACATGCGCCAATATTACTCTTCAATATCTTTATAATGTGGCCGCTGTGGTGCAGTGGGTAGAGTGCTCGCCTGCTGTGTCAGAAGTCTCGGGTTCAAACCACGGTCCGAGCCAAACACCAAAACAATTTTTCAATTAGTAAAAATCCATTTATTGGGTTTTTTAAGAGCAGCGGTCACCTCTCGGCAGTGGGAGGCATACCCTCCGAGAGTATTTCTGCCATGAAAAAGCTTCTCACAAAAAATGCATTCGCCGTTCGGAGCCGGCATAAAACTGTAGGTCCACCCAATTAGTAGGAAAAACAAAAAAGGAGCACACCTCGAATTGGGAGAGAAGCTCGGCCATAAAACTCGTCAGAGTTATAATAGCGCCATTGTATTATATTATCTTTATAATACTGTCCTTTAACTATTAGAGAGAGAAAACGTAAAGATATGCTGAAGATGGAATATCACAGAAATCGGCTTATAATCAAATTAATCTTGTCAATAAATGACGGAAATTCATTTCACAATACATAGTTCACCTTAATTACACTGATTTTAAATTCAACACCAAATAAAAAACAGAATTAACAAAATAATATGATTGACATTTTAATATACTCGTATAATCCAAGTTTATATGTAATTGCACTGCTTTAGCTGTCAATGAATATGCATCAAAATATTTGCACATCAAAGCTCACAAGTGCTTAACACTCGCACCTGTTTTTCTTTGTTCTGGCTGACTTTTTACACAGAGTCGTCGCTGCATTTGCACCATAGATGTATGTGTGTATGTATAGGGCCTCCGAGGCCACTCCAACGTGTTTGCAATTCGCACTTTATTTTATTCAACAAATAGCATTCAGCTTGCAATTTAAATAGAAAAGCTCAGAAAAAAATAAAAGCGAAAAAAGCACTACTATGTGTAAACAAGCGAACAAACAACGAATGTGTAGGTACATCAGGGAAATGCAGCATGGTAGTTATATTTTAAGGTTACATGACTATACAACTAGGCTGGGATGGTAACAAGTGAATGAAAGCTTATTATTTGTGGTAGCAATTTGAAATTTTACTTATAATTGCCCCATTTTTTTTTTATGAGTAAAAAATAGAGTAGTTAGATAAGTGTTGACAAAATTTTGGCTGGGCTGTTTTATTGAAATTAGTTCTTTTCCAGCTTATTTGCTTTAAAGTAATGGTTAATTCAGGCTAAATTTTGTCAATTGAAAACGTAAATGGGGAGCTTTACGCAGATCACTGGTATACACATGCTCGCATATGTACATATACGATATGTAGGTATGTATGGAACTGTTCTTTGAATCCGTGATAGAAAGCTTACTGCATTTACTTCAAACCATGATCAGAAAAATGCTTGAAAGAACAGATTCGAACTCGGCTCCAAAGTAGTAACAATTTTGGAAAGCCCCACAGAAGGAGTGCTAGATCTTCATACCTAATTCTGAACACTCAGGGTTAGTCAAAAGAAGAGTATTGATCATTCAGCTAAACAATTTCTGCTATAGTACCTTTAAGTCTCTATCCTATAACAGGCTTCGATACAAACTATGGGATTGTATTTCCATCCAAAAAGGACTGGGAAGGTGGTAAAATAACTCAGAGATTCGATGTTTTATGGATTATTCAAAGATGGCATGCGGATATCTTCGAAACTCAGCCGGACACTTTTATATCAATCAGACACCCGGACAGGGCGAGCGTTTTTTAATGTGAAGCAATAAACGAGGCCTACAAGGTTCTACTTGCAACGGAAAGTGCCGGTGTCGCAAACAGGATATGAATTTTCTCGGATAGTCAGGCGGCTCCGAAGGCTCTGGGATCTGCAATAGCTTCATCAAACCAGTGTCGAGCAGTGTAAGAGTGGGTCATGGGCTTAACAGGTCAACATAGCGTATCTATGATCTGGGTGCCGGGGCACCGCGACATCCAGGGCAACGAAATGGCTGATGAGCTGGCCAGCGGGTTAGGGGGCTTAGAATATACCGGTGGTAAGGAATGCTTGTCGTAAGAGGCGACTAAAATCCACCGGCCTAGAAGGTTGATTATGACCAAAAAAAAAATCGGCTAGTGTCAGAAGGGACTAGTACCCGATCGTGCCGTATTTATCCGGAAAAGGATTGTCACATCCCCTACACTCCCCAAAACCTTCGGGGAGTGTCTTGGTGGCTACAAAAACAACAACAATAACATGAGCTAGCTAGGCGAGGCTTCTTCTTGCGCCCCTGTGTTCCATCAAGGTCCACATCTCTCGGCACTGGTTTGAGGACGCTAAAACAAGGTGGAAACGGTTACAGACCTGCAGGGTGTGCAGAAGTCTGCGGTATTCATACAATGAGATGCGAATACCAGCCCTTCTGCATCCGTTACGGATACGTAAAGGAACTAGGCCTCCTGCATCCGTCAGCGCGCGTGGTGTCGAGCTTTGGCCTCCACAGACCACCTTACAGTGACCACTACGATTGGAAAGGATACGTACAGGAGCTCGGCCTGCTGCATCCGTTACGGATACGTACCTACAGGAGCTAGGCCTCCTGCATCCGTCATAGCGTGTGGTGCGGTGCATTGGCCTCCGCAGACCACCTAACACTGATCGCTTCTAGGGGAACGGGTGAAGTCTCCTAAGGTAGACTGAGGGAAATAACGCGACCATTACGGACACTTCGAGCCTTGTTCTCAACCTACCTCCCGACGGTAGCCTGACGTTAGTACCGGGGGGTTCGATACGATGACAGTAGGGGTTTTAGTGCTGGTTAGATTCCCACACTGACGGGGTAAAGGCTTCCGTTGCTTCCTCCTCGTAAAAAAAACAATAAAAAACAAAAATAAAAAAACAGCCATTCTAAAGATGGACAGAAGGGACATTTCGCGCTTAACTTCGGTATCCACAGGAGATTTGGCTATTAGTACCCATGCGGCCCTACTGGGATTGTACAAAGAACATTCTGTGTCGCAACTGTAATCTTCCTAGAGCAGAATAGACGGTGGAGCACCTGCTGTGTGACTGTCCTGCCATGGCATAATGAAATCCCTTGGCAAGCCTTTCTTTGACAACCTCTCGGAACTCAAGGACGTTAGGCTGGAGGAGCTTCTAAGATGCCTAAACTCAATATGATGGATATAGGGCGTGGGACCTGCCCTGGCTTCCGTATTGATATTCTCTTTTACCCTAATCTTCTGGTTCTGATTCTTTAGATACGAGTCGCGGTATCAAAACGTCGTTTCTGCGTTAATTGGAGTCAACTGATCTTCCTAACTCAGCGAAGGATTCGGATTTTCGGCTGCCCTTAAGGGGTTTGATAGAAATACTTTCTGGAGAACATAATTTATATTCTTATTTATAAGATGTTTAAGAGGTCTTGAGACAAGGCGCACGTTTTCCAATTGCCGAAACGAGATTACAACCAATATTGGCATTTATTTAGTTAGTTCTCTAAGAAAACTTGCTTCAACTTATTAATGTAGCAGCACTCTCTTTAATGGAGAACAAACTGTGTAGCAATGTGGATGTAGGTTCTCTCGGGTATATCCCGAGTTCCTAGAGACTGTCACAAATGATTTTTTATGGTAAAAGTATATGTGTGCTTACTTGCAAAAAAACAAGTATAATTGAAAATGTAAAAAAAAGTGTTTGTTACCTACAAAGCTTTGGCAAAACACAGCAACACTTTAGCTTCGACGCCTGTTTTCTTTTCAGTTTCGAAAAATACAGCAAGGGGGCAATTGGGGAGGTAGTGAAGGCGCGAATAAAAATGTAAATAACTCGCCGAGTGTTTCTTTTGTTGCCTGACTACCACCCCTGCTGTTGTTTTTTTCCTTTGTTGTTTTTTTTTGTTGTACATATTTTTTTGCGCTGTTGCTAGTTATTCCTGTATGCTATTGTTATACATACTCAGGATATTATGCACCTCTAAATGGGACAAAACATTTGCATAACAATAAACTCACTCACACCGTGGCGACGTTGGCATACCTATGATATATAGAAGTGGCACGTCGGATGCGGTATTCACAGGAACCAGAGACACCCGGCGCGGCGCTTGAAATTCGATGCTCAGTGTTTAGAGCTGCTTACACATATGTATGTATGTCTAAGCTCTAGCTGAAATACATGCATATGTTCATCTGTAGGTACATTAAAACATAAAAGCGCCTGCCTGCAGACTGAATTGTATTTACAGCGACGACTGCTAGTCAAAACGTGCATGTAAATAAGGTTGATGGTGAATTTTGAGTGATGCACTCAGTTGCGTTGCACAAAAAAACGCGTAGAGCACCGCTAACACATTGTTTGCCATCTAAACAAAAATTCTTGCCGATTTTTCATTTTTCTCTTGCTGCAGCGGCATTTTGCGGATTAAAAAAGAAATGTATTTGAGGCAAAACGTCGTCCAACGTGTGTGTATGAGGAGAAAGGTGTTGGTTTGAAGAGGCCAAGTGAATGGATGTTTTTTAAAAAATATATGTATATACTTACATACATATATGCATTCATATTCGCGTATAAGGAACAAATATGCGGGTGTGATTTAATGGTAAAAGCGATATTACTTGTATTTATTGCATATTTAGAAATTTATAAGAAGAAAAGAAAAATGCTAGCAAACGTATAACAATTACTTTATTTTAGCAAACTGTATACGCATAAAAATGCTACTGATTTTTTTTTATTAAATATTTATAAAAGTATTAAAAAAATATGAAGAAAATCTAGAGGTAATTATTGGCTTGAAAAGAAGATGAGAAAGAAAGTCTAATAGGTAACAAGACAAGGACTTCAGATTCATGTTTTATTGAAACAATGTTGGTCATCCTTTTGCCAATATTAGGCAATAAAATTAGCCTCCGAAGTGGAGACGAGATATGGATGCCCTAGAACAAATGTATATACATAAATCTATATATTAATAGGCTAACATTTTTCCCATACAAACAATTGCCAGGCTGTTTAGCACATTTAACTTACTCATATCTATATAAAATTGATATGGATGTGTTCGTATGAGTCAGGAGCAGTGCATAGGCATATAATTTTTTCTATAAATTATTTAGTTTCTTTATAATTAATAAATAAAATTTTTAGTTAAGAGAAATGGATATCGTAAACGTGTTTACAAATATCGTAAACACAGTTGAAGAGTCGCTTCAAATTAAAAGCGCTCTCTCTCTTTCTTATGCGTTGGCCCAGTTTACGCTCAGATCAAAATAAACGCGGCCAAATATCTCCTATTGCTTTTCCATTAAAGCGAAAAATGAGAGAGAGGGCGGAAGAGCACACTGAGTAATTTTAATTTTGACCAAGGCATATCTAACAGGTAGGCTCGGCGGCGAATTGAAAAACTTCTTTTTTTTTATTTACAAAGGTAGAGTGTAATGTCAAAATCAAGGCGAATTCGCATCATGGCCAATAGGAATGGACGAGCCCCAAGCGAATTCAGATTTTAACCACGGCGAAATATCATTTTGACATTACACTCTACCAATTACAATAACAAAATACATGGGAAATTTCTGAATTCGCCACCGGGCCTACCTTCCTAGATCTGCCTTGATTTTGACCATGATTTCGCGTCGGACCGTGATCAAAAGGGCAAATCAGTGTCGCGGTACAACTGGAATTTGGAAAGTGTTGCTTATCTCCGCGAAAAGGAACAATTTTTGTACCAATACAAAGTTGAAAAAATAAATTGCATGGTCGAATTTCGAGCACCGGCGTTACTAGTATATATAGTTAGACATATTTTTGTGTACACGACATGATGAAAAAACACTTGTATATTATCTGAGCTGATTTTAACTCCTTCAGCAATATACTTGATTTGAATTAGAGTGCTGCCAAGTGAAATTAACGCATTTTTGCGATTGATAATGTAAGATAACTCAAAGACTTTCATTGAAAAGTTGAAAGTTGATTCATTTCCTTATTTTGAGTGAAAGCTCACAGTAATTCGTATACAAAAGAATATGCATAGTTATGGTTACCATCTACTTAGGTTTGTGCGTTTATATGTATATGGACACATTTTACAAGATAAGGATACCCGAAATAATGAGTTTCGTTTCAGGAGCATAGCCAAACATTTATAAAAGAGTACTTACCAAATATAAATTAAGATAGTTGATTTTAAAATAATTTTGAAATACATACCTGAAACGAAAATGAGAGAGAAAAATGTTGCATTAAATTTTTATGTACTTACAACAAATATTTTTGGACTTTTGTACTATATAGAATTTAAAATTGGTGTATAATATCTAGTAAAGTTCGCAATAATTAAATCTTGAAAAAATGTTTTTTTGTTAAGGGAATGTTTATGGCGGCGCATATTAAGAAAGTAAGGAAGAAAATGCGAAGAAAATTACAAACGGAAATCCCGTACTTATGTGAAAGCTATTTCTAAAAACCCAATAATTGGATTCGAATTAATTCGGAAAATTTATTTGCGGTTTTTGTCCGGACTGGGGTTAGAATCCAGTACTTCTGGTATGTCAAGCGAGAAGTCTACCCACTACACCACAGCGGCCACTACAGCAGTGCTATATAGTTGAATTTTAAAGCACTTTTACAGCCGTTCATACATAATAAGTCAATAGCGCTATAACCTACAATTATTTATTAGCCTTCGCTATATTTCTTTCTATACATGCTCCGAAACAAACGATCCCCTAGGCTTTTAAAAAGTGGGCTTAGTCCAAGGCAAGTGTGCTTGGTGTCTGGGAATAAAAATCACCTAACGATGAGGGAATGGCTAGATACAAAGGATTCATACACTCACGGAAAAACAGCATTTTAAAATCAAAAATAAAATTTTTGTTTCCATAATGCACGTTTTAAACCAAACCATTTTTATTTTAATAACGAAAATTTTTAATTAAAAATGAAATTTTTGAAGTAAAAATGCATTTTGAATTTAAAAAGAAACATACTTAAATTAAAAATGAAAATAAATGTTGATTCAAAAACTCACTCTTTGTTCAAAATTTTTTTGTGAGAAAATATTTTTTGTGAGAAATCCAACAAAAACAATAATGAGAATCGATTTTTTTAAATTTTGTTTTTACAATGATTAATATAATTCATGGATTCTTTTTTAGGAAAAGGGAAGTATAAATAGGTTAGTACAATTCAATATAATGTTTAATGTTCCACTATATGATGCCGTTGGATTGAATTTCAGGTTGATGTCATGGTTCGAATCCGGAGGAGAATATAAAATAAAGAAGAAAAAGGAGAATAAGGAGAATGAGAAATAAAGTTAGCAAACAGTTAAGGCGAAGTAGATAAGAAGAGGAGAACAAGCGGAGGCTATATTTTTGTAGTTGGGACTGGGATTGAGAGAAGGTGAAGAGAATGCCGTTGAATTCAATTTCCAATCCGGAAGAAGAAATGACATAGAGAACACTGCAGTGTTTTTTTCTCATAGTGCCTAAAATAAAAATAAACATTTTTAAATTTAAAATATTTTTTCTTGATTTAAAAATTTTACAATGAACATTTTTTAAATAAAAATGTTGGTATTTACATCACTTTTAAATACGTTTTTGCCCATTTTAAGCACGTCTTCATATTTTTTTTATAGTTTTTTTCCCCTGAGTGTACACTGCAAAACAAAATATATCATCGGCAATGCTCTTCTTTTATGCTGTTCATTTTTGGCTATTCTTTAAAAAATTCGGGCCAACCAGCAGAGCGTTTCATTTATAATAAAATGGTAAATCAAGCAAATGATAGCTTAATGCATACCTATATATGTATGTTAATAAATTAATTATTAGTCACAATTATATCGAACAAATTTAAGTTAATTTTCCGCCTTAGAGGGCCGAACACAAGCAGAGTAGCCCTTTATGAACATACGATATGTGATGCCCTCGTAGTCTATATGGAGAATAGGAACTGTAGAATGTTTTCAACTCAACAATATTTATAACACTTTTGCTTAATGGGCGCCTTGCAGTTAGTTGACTAGTACTTACAAAACACCAAAGCACTAGCAGAAACGTGGCAGTGTGACTCTAGTCTAGTGCAATGTAAATGATATAGGAATACATAAAAGTATAAACATACATACATATGTACATACACTAAATGTTAGGCAACGTTAAAAGCAATCAGCCAGGCAGGGATATGGATATTTAAAGCCTGTGCTCGACAAAGCAATCGATATCCTGTGCCATGCAGTGATTTACGGATTCTTAACATAAAAACTGAACAAAAAAAAAAAGAAAAAATAGTGTCATTCAGTGTATTTCTTGTGTTTTTTTTTTCTTTTTTCTTTTTTTCTTTTTCAATTCTTTCTTTTAATACGCTTGACTGCACTTAGCGGTACTAGGCGGTGTTCTGTTGCATGCTAAATACAAATCTTCCTTTGGTATTCTCGTTTTGGTTTCAACTCTTCCACAAAGGCACGATTCATTTTTATTCCTTTTCATTTATTTTATTTAATATGCTTTTTTATTTTTATACTCAGCTGTACTAGTACACAGAGTATTATAGTTTTAATCACATAACGGTGGATTGTAACAGAATGAAATAATCGAGATAGATATAGACTTATATATATCAAAATGATCAGGGTGAAAAGAGAAATCGATTGAGCCATGTCCGTCCGTCCGTCCGTCCGTCTGTAAACACTCTAACTCGCGCAAAAATTGAGATATTTTGATGAAATTTGAAATGCAAGTTGGTATCGAGACTGGGACGGTTGGTATTGAAAATAGGCGAAATCGGATCATGACCACGCCCACTTTTCCTATATAGAAAAATTGGAAATTTGGTATCTCAGTCACTAATATAGCTGGAGCGATGAAATTTTACCCACGTGTTGAGCTCAGGCCCCTATGAAGAAATTTGATGAAATTTTGGAAAATGGGCGGTGCCACGCCCACTTATTAAGGGTCATGGAAAGTTTTATATGTCATAACTCAGAAACCATTGGAGATATATAGATGAAATTTGGTGTGCGTAATATACTTACTTAGGCAAATGTTTGGACTAAAAATTGCCAAAATCGGTTGACGACCATGCCCACTTTTATATATGGGTATTATAAAGTGGCCTAATAAAAGCATTTTAAGCGATATCTTTGTCAAATATAGAGATAATTCATAGAAATTTTGTGGCATGAGTTCCACAATAGACCGGAAACAAACAATATAAAAATTTTGGAAAATCGGCGTGGCACCGCCTCTTTTTAGAAACAGGAATGTACGAGATTTCCTAGCCTATAACTCGACAAATAATTGAGGTATTATGACGAAACTTGGTTTATACACTTTAATAACTTGTGTTAATAGACATGCAAAAATTTATTCAAATTGGTTTATGACCACGCCTACTTTTTAACAAAGATATTTCTGGAATACCCTTTGGGAATTTGTAACGTGACATCTTTGTAACTAGAAGTCATAAAGGAATGAAATTTTGAGCAAAGAATAATATTCATATGCTTAGTTGGATGACTGATAAAAATGTTGAAAATAGGCGTGGTTACGCCCACTTTATGCAGCACTCGCTTTATATAAAATGCACCGTGATTCTATCAGACGCAAACAAACAATGAAAGCATACAGCTGAGTATCTAATTTTCGATTCCACTCGAACTTAGGCTTCCTTACTTGTTCTTTTTGCCATTCTCTGCACACAACGCTTGGCACTCGTCGCTTGCCATCGCTTGCACAAAGCAGCGCACTGGCATTTTTAAGCTATGCTTAACTGCTTTTGGTTGGTCTCGCTAACCGCAAATCGCATACTAAACAAAAACAAAAAGAAGAAAAGAAAAAAACAAAAAACAAAAACAAAAAACAAAAACAAAAACAAACAAAAAACACTTTAAACATAATTCGGTTGCACCCAAAACGGTTGCACTAAAAACGCAAATGCTTATAAATTCCGCATGCAAATTGTTTTGGGGAATATGGAAAAGCAGCAAAAAAGCGCACAAACGACAACCGCAAAACAACAATAACCACAACAATAACACTTTTAAATATACAAATATAACGGTAAAGAAAAATGTACAAATAACAAATAAAATTGTGGAAATAACTAAAATATTTAAATCCACTTAACTATTCGCTATGTCACAAAAGCCAGTAAAACGCGGGTGGCAATCGAGAGCAGTTTATGAGTGAATTTAATGAAATGCTTTTTAGTGGAAGAAGAAGATAATTGGATGTGCAGCACATATGTACATATATGATATGATATTACATACTCGTACAATGCAACCAACTAGCGCCCACTAAACGTAGTTTGGTTGGGTTCCAGTTTTGCGACCGCAATCTCCGTTTCTATTTTATTTGATTTTTTTTCATATTCAGCATTTACCGGCTGCATTTAATGGCGGATTATAAATGTGTTTTTTTTCGATTTAAGAGCGGAGCATAAAATTTTAAAAAAAATTATGTTGCTCTGCTGTGTGCAGGTCATTTGACCGGTCATATAACCGGCAGGCATGACCAAAATTTTTGCGATATTTCCTATCACATTCTTAAGGGCATCGGTAACTTTGGTGACCGTTTCATTCATCACGTTCCCGTATGTGTATTTTCAAATTCCATTCTATCCTTATCTATCTCATTGGTTGTGAACTTGGCTAGAACACATACGAGTACAAATGTGTTGGTAATATTATATTTTTGTAATAGTGTTAGTACTTTCGGTCACACGGATTATTATTACACTAAACTGCCAAAGGACACTCATTTGAATTTTGGAATATACATACATACATAACTCGTATAGCCATTCTAGCGGATTTTAACTAGTTTATCGATAAACGAGTTATACACTCATGGAAAAAAAATATAAAAACCTATGAAAACGTGCTTAAAATGGACAAAAACGTATTTAAAGTTGATATAAATACCAACATTTTTATTTTAAAAATGTTCATTGTAAAATTTTTAAATGAAGAAAAAACATTTTAAATTTAAGAATGTTTATTTTTATTTTAAGCACTATGAGGAAAAAAAACGCTGCTTCACTGCAGTGTTCTCTATTCCATATTCTCTTCCGGATTCGAAATTGTATCCAACGGCATTATCTTCATCTTCTCTCAATCCGAGTCCCAACTACAAAAATATAGCCTCCGCTTGTGCTCCTCTTCTTTTCTACTTCGCCTTAACTGTTTGCTATCTTTCTTTATTTCTTATTCTCCTTATTCTCCTTTTTCTTCTTTGTTTTATATTCTTCTCCGAATTCGAACCATGACATCAACCTGACATTCAATCCAACGGCATCATATAGTGGAACATTCAACATTATATTGAATTGTAGTAACCTATTTATACTTCCCTTTTCCTAAAAAAGAATCCATGAATTATATGAATCATTGTAAAAACAAAATCAAAAAAAAATCGATTCTCATTATTATTTTTGTTGGATTTCTCACAAAAAAATATTTTCTCACAAAAAAATTTTGAACAAAGAGCGAGTTTTTGAATCAACATACATTTTCATTTTTAATTTAAGTATGTTTCTTTTTAAATCCAAAATGCATGCTTACTTCAAAAATTTCATTCTTAATTCAAAAATTTCTTTTTTAATTTAAAAATTTTCATTGTTAAAATAAAAATGGTTTGGCTTAAAACGTGCATTATGAAAACAAAAATTTTGTTTTTGGTTTTAAAATGCTGTTTTTCTCTGAGTGTAGCATTGACAGACGGCGGCGATAATCCGTAATATCTAGCTAATTCGGAGTTAACTTCAGAATCAACTGGAGGTAATCCGGAATATCCCTTGAGTTAGTCTTCAAACTTTTAGCGGATTAAGGCAGTTTGTAGTGACATCTCTGGCAAAAAATTTCTATTGTGAATGGAAAGTGAAGACAATGAAGAATCTAAGGAAGATCTAGGAAGGTAGACGAGTAGGCAAATTCAGAATTGTTATTGTAATTGGTAGAGTGTAATGTCAAAATCATATTTTGCCTTGGTCGAAATCTGAATTCGCTGGGGACTGGCCTATTCCTATTGACCGCAATGTGAATTCGCTTTGATTTCGCAATTACACTCTACCTTTACAAATAATCAATACAAAATTTGAATTAAATAAATTTCGTGCTATGCACTATAAAGAATAAAAAAAAAGAAGATTATGAATTCGCCGCTGCGCCTACCTTCCTTCAGCTGTTTTGTTAATGCGCAATATTTGCCGTTTGTCAGGGTAAAATTTTAATCGAATTTAGTGTTGCGGTAATCGGGTTTATCGCTGCCGTCTATCAAGGCTATTCGATGGCAGCGCTGCCAAATTAAATTATTGCACTATTGTGAATGATATTGTGAGTTGAAAGTGGAAGTATTTCATTTAAAAGTGAAAAGTTGTTCATTTTGCTTTTTGTTCTGTTTCTTTGCTGAGAGTTCACAACAGTGCTGCCAATACCTGTTTTAAGCTGATGTGTTTTTTTTTAAGTCGTTTACAAAAGAATACGGCTATCCATGTTACATAACTAAACTCTCTACTACTGGGTATCGTATCCACAATTGCATGCTAACTTAGTTTTCTTCATACATACATATTTACTTTAAGCTGCTTTTTTTGGCTGCTCTAAATCCTTTTGCCGCTTTTGGCATATTTTTCTTATGTATGGATTATCTGTGCTAGCCTTGGTCCTTGGTTTTGCCGCACTTTAGGCTTATTTACGTTTCACTTCGTTTCTGTCTCATGCTTGTTTTATCGTTTGCGTTGCATTTCACATTTTTGTTATTTTTCTATTGTTTAATAACTAAAATTTTATTTAGTAGTCGCATTTTATGACCTAAATCTTGGTCTCGAAAAATATGTTGCACGTTTTAAAAGTATTTAGGCTTTTGTTTTGTAATTTAGCCGGTGTTTGCTTGCGATTTTAATGTTGACAATGACCTCAAAATGTGCATTCTGCTTTAAAATGGAACCAACTCAGACAGCACTGTCTGCATAATGTATATGTAGGTTGGGTAAATAAAAAAAAATCTCTTATAAATTCATACTCAGACATTTATAAATACATATAATTAATTTTAATATCGTGAAAACTAATAACATATATTTTTTTGTAAACGACTTGTGAAATACAATTCATTGACAACATAGTGCGAATTGTCATTAGAAGAACCAAAGCAAAGCAAAATTAACAATTTTTGGCATTTAAGTCGAAGTAGGTACTCCAATGTCATTCGATTATCATTCACAATAGCGCAATTCCTGAAGTTGGCAGCACTCCGACTCAACTTCTATATATCAACGCGGATAACGCCGAAAAGAATGTTGTATGCTGTCCTGAGTATACAGAGTTAACTTCAGATATTTCCTCGTTCTTTTGGGGACAACAAAATGTTGACTGTGACGACAGAACATAAAGGGAAAATCCTCCATTCCGTTGGAAAGTTCAGATGGGGAACGTCTTGTCTTGGTGTGAAAAAATTAAAATTTTGAAAAAGTTCGTCCTCTTCATAACCTTCTCAATTTCTTCTACGTTTTAGTCTCCTATTCCCCTTCTCTTTACCTTTCTCTTTACCTCTTGTTTTACCTTTATCTTTCCTTTTCACTTCCTTTTTCTTTTCCCTTCCATTTCCCATTCTCTACCGCTCTCCCTTACCTCTCCTTTTCTCTTCCTCTCTTTTCTCTCCACCCTTTTCTCTCCACCACATTTTTTCTTCCTTTCCGACACCTATTCTTTCTCCCTTTACCTCTCCCACTCCCTCTCTTTCCGCCCTATCCCATTCCATTTTCGTTCCATTTCCCTCTCTTTTTCGGACCCATCCCCATTACCCTTCCCCTTTTATTTCCCTTTCCTATTATTCCTTTTCCCTTTCCATTTCCCTCCGAAGATGTATTGAGCATAATAATATAGAAGAGAACTCTATACTAAAGTCCTCATTTCCACTTTTTATGCGATACGAATATTGCTAAGAAACATTCCGGGGTATCCGGGTACACGCTACAGGTATGGGTCAACCTTGAGACCCTTTTTAGAAGCCCTGCTCTCCGCTTTACATGTGATAAAAATTGGCGCCAAATCGCGGAGAATATCAAAATGTATCTACTAGATGCTCATTATACATCAAAGAAGAAGAAGAAGAAGAAGAAGAAGAAGAAGAAGAAAAATAAGAATAAGCTTTTGAAAACGGGCATATCTGTGGGTGTATGTATTTGAGGTAAAATCTTGAAATTCCTTGCGAAATATTCAATCCTAAAATGATTGGAAAAGCCTATCAGAAATTTAAATAAGATTATTTTTTCAAGCAGTTGCATTTGAGTTTTAGAATCTGGCAGGGTTTATTTATCAAATCAATTCCAACCGATTTTAAGCTTTCTTCCTAATTGTAAACGTAAGCCAAATGCTAATCAGTTATGTTTAAATTATAGATTATTCAATAAAACCAAAATACAAACATCATAAACCACATTGCATGCGCGCTAATGCAATAACAATAGCAAATACATATGCATACATACATACATAGTCTGGTACGAATGCAATAATACGCGTATGTATTTGCGATGCACGCATTTTTGGCTCTGCCCATTGTAAGGCCACGTTCATTTTTGCCAAAAATACAAGCGAGCTTTTTGTATTTCGCTGTTGTCATGGCTTTTCCATGTCAGATGCAACTCACTTGCTCCCAAAAGCACGAGGATTTCACAAAAAAAAAAAAAAAAAAAAAATACGCAGCCTTCTAACTCACTCAAACAAGTACATAAATATTCAAATTTGAATTTTCCTCTTTGCCTGTTATGGTCGGTTTCGCACTGCTTCTGCTGTATATATATGTACATATTTTGTTGTATTTCCCGGTAACGTTTAAATGCTGCATCTATCCATTCAACACCAACGGTACACAATAACAGACACATGCCGTACGTATCTACGTACAGAACAAACCGACACACCAAACCACGTTACAACCAATAAATATTAGATACAAAAGCCCAATGTTGGTCATATTTATGTAAATTTACATTGCATATACATGCATATATACATACGAGTACAATGTATGTATTATATATGAGCAGCGTTTGCGTGCATGTGGCAACACTGCGTGTGCTCTGTGCTTGAACAGAAACACTCGAGCAGGTGACGATGAAACCTTTAGGCCAGATACACAAACAGACATACATATTTGCATGTATGATTGTAGGTGGGTGGGTGGAGCGAGGAAATCCAAAAATGGTTATAAATTATGACGCATGTGGCAGCAACAACTCATTCATTTAAAATGTCATTTAAAAAACGTAAATGAAACTTTGTGGTATTTTGCGTCTGTCTAACCTCACAACCCCACACACCACACACCACACACACACACACACACACGCTCCACCGCTACACTCTTGATTGGGTACACGCAATTTTGGCAGTGATGATCAGTGATGCCGTTTTGATACAATCGTATCAAATGTGATACTTTTTTAGGCCCAAGATACGTAGATACTTTTTATTTTGACGTAGAACAAATTTGATACCTTTTTAATCAACATCAAATAAGTTTGATACGATTTAATCAAAATCAAAGAATATTACCCTATTCTTTTTCATTTTTAAGATTTTCTAAAAATTGTAACAACCTGTGTTTGCCGCGAAAAATATGTTTTGTGAAAGTCTTGAAAATACCAAAAATGGGCAACATTTTATCAAACTGTATAGTAGGCATCACTACCCATGGCAGGCATGAGCAAAGAGCGTTATGCTAGGGACACACATCGTAGTATAGTAATAATATTACGATCTATACCACATATGTGTCACCCTCATATTGTAGTTTAATTGAACATTTTCGTAGTATAGTCAAAATCACAGTATTGATATTATGATATTCATACCACATGTGTGTCCCAGGCATTATGTTTTATATTAACCATTATTTTAATAGCCTTTATGATTTTCTTGAATTAAATTGAATTCGAAAAATCTAAAATGATACTATTCATTATCTTTATATTTTTATATTGGCAAATGAAATAAAAAAAACGATGTCACGTTAAAAACACGAAAGCAGCTTATTTTATTAATTTTAATTTTTTTTTCAAAAATTTTCTGTGATACGAAAAAAAAAATTGCCGTATCAATTTGTTAACGGGTTAAAAGACCGAAAACAGCTTTTTTGATTAATTTAAGTTTTTTTCCAAAAAATTTTTGGTGATACGAAAAAAACCATGAAAGTATCAATTTTTGATACCAAATTTTTTGAGGCTGCGGCAACACTGGTGATGATTTGTGGGTGGTTATTATTATTGTTGTGCTAAAGCTTCGTTAAGCATTTTCATAAAATACATATATACAAGTAAATATATGTGCATGAATATTTGCTGGCTTTAACTTTGTGTTGGAAACGCTTTCGTTGATTGTTAACACAACGGTTGTATGAGCATGACGCTACTCTACACATTTCGTGGTCGGATGCGTAACATTATTCTCTCTCTGAGGACGAAAATAGTATTTAAATATTTATTTGTTCAAAAACTCGGTTTTCGGAAAATTCAGATTCTTCTTTGAAGCCATATCGACGACTGAGTAAAAGATCGCCCCTTTTCAAAACTTTTTTCTAAACCGTCCTATTTCAGATCTTGATTCAATAACGCCCTATTAAAGAATTTGTTTCAGTAACGCACTACTTCGAAATGTTATTCAAAAACACCCCAGTTCACAGAAAATTTCATACATATTTTTCTGAAATAGAACTTTTTTGAAGCAATTTCTATAATAGGGTATTACTAAAGAAATTCTGAAATAGGGCGTTTTTAAAACAAATTGTGAAACAGGGCGTTTTTGAAGCAGGTTTTGAAAGGGGTGGTGGTTTTCTCAGTCGTCTATGTTTTCTGGGAAAATTTCTGATCTCTCAAGATAAAAATATATTTTTTTAAAATTTATTTATGTAAACATTTATTTAAACTTTTTTTTTTCAAAGTTCTCGGTTTTTTAAATAACTAGCTTCTGCTTAGAATCATATTTGAATCTATCTGTCAATACGATCATTTTCGTATTTAATTATTTTGGTACTTTAAAAACAATCCAGTTTTCGAAAATTGGATTTTTTAAAACCGGATTTTTTAATATAAGAACTCTTTTTTAAAACTATCTCGACGGCTGAGAATAAGATCGCCCTATTTCAAAAATTGTTTCAAAAACGCCCTATTCCAAAAATTATTTGAATAACGTCCTATTTCAGATTTTGCTTCAAGAAGCAAAATCTGAAATAGGACGTTTTTGAAGCAAAATCTGAAATAGGGCGTTTTTAAAACAATTTTTGAAATAGGGCGATCTTATTCTCATCCGTCGATATTTTCTACGCTAATTTCCTATCACGTAATATGAAACTATCTAATCATTAAGGTAAACATTTGCTTTTCAAAGTAGCCGGTTTTTCGAATAACCAGTTTTTCTTAGAATCATATTTGAATCTTTCAATACGAAAATCTTAAATATTTACTTTACTTTAAACAATCGGGTTTTCAAACATTCGATTTCCTTTAATACTTCATTTAAATAGCATGAATGAAAAGCATAAATGAAAATTAAGGACCCGGTTTTTTCTTAGAATCACACTCGAATCTTACAATACGAAAATAATATTGAAGTATTTAGGATCTTTTAACAAAATCCGGTTTTTCGAAAATTCGGTTTTTCAGTATTTAAATAATTTGTTAACCCTCAACATTTTTTAATCTTAACATGTGTGAACCGGGGGCATTTATTTTTCAATAACCAGCTTTTTCGAATAGCTAGTTTCCGTTTAGAATTACATTTCAACCTTTAAATACGAATATCTTAAATATTTATTTAAGTTCTTAAAACCCGGTTATTCTAAAACTCGGTTTTTTAAAACCCGGTTTTTTATATACATACATAAGTATTATTTTTTAAAACTCTGTTTTCTTCTCAACTTTTTCACTCAAGATGAAACTGGCATTTATTTTTCAAAGTACCCGGTTTTTCGAATAACTAGTTTTTTCTTAGAACCAAATTTGAATCTTTCAATACGAAGATAATATTGAAGTATTTAGGTACTTTTAACAAAATCCGGTTTATTGAAAATTCGGTTTTTTGACACCGGGTTCAGTAATATAAGAATTCTTTTTTAAAACTATATTTTCTATGTTACTTTTTTATCACTCAAGATGATATCAGTATTTAAATAATTTGTTAACCCTCAATATTTTTTTAACCTTAACATGTGTGAACCGGGAGCATTTATTTTTCAAATAACCCGCTTTTTCGAATAGCTAGTTTCTGTTTAGAATCACATTTCAACCTTTCGTATTTATCTTAAATATTTATTTAAGTCCTTAAAAACCCGTTTATTCTAAAACTCGGTTTTTAAAACCCGTTTTTTTATATACATACATAAGTATTATTTTTTAAAACTCTGTTTTCTTCTCTACTTTTTCACTCAAGATGAAACTAGGATTTTTTTCAAAGTACCCGGTTTTTCGAATGACTAATTTTTTCTTAGCATCACACACGAATCTTTCAATACAAAAATAATATTGAAGTATTTGGGTACTTTTAACAAAATCCGGTTTTTCGAAAATTCGGTTTTTCGACACCGGGTTATGTAATATAAGAATTCTTTTTTAAAACTATATTTTCTATGCTACTTTTTTATCACTCAAGATGAAATCAGTATTTAAAAATTTGTTAACCCTCAACATTTTGTTAACCTTAACATGAGTTAACCCGGAACATTTATTTTTCAAATTACCCGCTTTTTCGAATAGCTAGTTTCCGTTTAGAATTACATTTCAACCTTTAAATACGAATATCTTAAATATTTATTTAAGTTCTTAAAACCCGGTTATTCTAAAACTCGTTTTTTTAAAACCCGGTTTTTTATATACATACATAAGTATTTCAACTTTTTCAACTTTTTCACTCAAGATGAAACTAGCATTTCTTTTTCAAAGTACCCGGTTTTTCGAATAACTAGTTTTTTCTTAGAATCACATGAATCCTTCAATACGAAAATAATATTTAAATATTTAAGTACCTTAAAAACTCCGGTTTTCCGAATTTCGGTATTTTCAACACCTGTTTTTTTAATATAAGTATTATTTATTAAAACTGTGTTTTCTTTTGTAGTTTTTTAACACTCAAATACTAGTACATATGTACATATTTAAATAATTTGTTAACTGTCAACTTAGCTTTTCTTCAAAATCCAGACATTTTTAAAATCACAGCTTTTTTTGCTAATTTTAGATTTTTCTGTTCGAAAGTATCTCATTGTAATAACACGAATGAATAACATAAATGAAAATTAAGTATAAACTTTTCTTAAAAAAATCCGATTTTTCATAAATTCCTATTTCTCCGGGTTTTCTTCAATATCCTTAGAAAAATTATTAGATGGCCACGAAGCAAAATTCTCTTAAAAATGTGTATATACATTTTTTTTAATAAGTAAAAGGCTCTATTTCTTCAGCAAACAAAACTTTATGAACTCCATGAACGCTTATAAAAATAGAACAAAATATAAACGCCTATTAAAAAGATTAGCTTCGCTTTAAATGTTGAAACATCCATTACATTACACTCAAATTTAAGCCACAGCTTAATGCTTTTTACTACGTATTTGCATGACGCTTTTCGTGCTTCGTTTAGTGCCTGCTGTGCATCAAGCAAAGCACGCGGTTATGTCTGAGTAATTAATAGCAAAAAGTTTTGTGCATTCAAAATTCAAAATTACCAAAAAGTTGCGTATACGCCTCGGTTAGCAAAAACAATATGCCGCAAACAAAAAAAAAAAAACAAAACAGAAAAAAGAAAAACAACGGGACATAAAGGGAAACGGAAAAGGTACAACAAAGGAAAGTTAACAAGTATGAAAATCCGAAAACTCCAAAAATTAGAAAAAATAACAACGCTGAATAATTAGAATAAATATTTTCAGGAATTTACGAGTACATAAAATTTGTGTTAGTTATTTGTGTGTGAAAGTTAGGGACATAACTCGAGTTATATTTTTATTTTGTATTAGTTAAATTGAATTGCTATTTACATATACATATATCTATATTAAGATTATGCATAAATATTTTCAATGAAAGTTAAACTTTCTTCAAATGGTTTTACTACAAGGCCAGAACCAGTAAAGTGAAACAAAAATTACACGGAAAAAAATTTGTATACTTGAATCAAGAAAATTGCTTTCTTGAACTCAATTTAGAAAATTTTTAGGGAAATAAGAAAAATTGACTTAATTATTACTGGAATTAAGAAATTGAGTTTTCCAAAAATGAGACAATTATTTTCTTATTTAAGAACACTAACAAAATCTATAGAAAAAAAAGTGTTGAAAAAAAATGTTTAAATAAATAAGAACATCTTTTCTTAAATTTACTTAAATGAAGAAAATCTTTTTACTAATATCAAGAAGAATTTAAGAAAATTGTGTTTCGATCAATTGGAACAGCAAACTACAGCAAAAAAAAAAATTGAAAATAAATAAGAAAAGGTTTTCTTGACCGAAGTAAAATATTTCTTGGTCAATTTGAACGCCAAAGTTCTTTGAGCATATCAGCAAACTACAGCAAAAAAAAAAAATTGAAAATAAATAAGAAAACGTTTTATTGAGCCAAGTAAAATATTTCTTGCTGAATTTGCATTTCAAAAGTAACATGTATTTTTTTTAAACGGTTTTATTTAGCTCACCCCGTTTGTTTTATTGTTGGGTCAAATTTAGTAATTCAAATTTCACCCTCTTCCTGTCAACCGATTAATCTGAAATTTTGTACGCATGTATAACCCCGATGACAATGCAATATTATGAAAAAAAAATTCCGATAGGTGGCGCGTGGGTCGCTATATTTACAAAAATCGCATTTATGGTCCGATTTGGCTGAAATTCGGAACATGTATTACTACCTTGAAAAGAAATATTTTCTTTAAAAAAAAATTCCGCTAGGTGGCGCGTGGGTCGCTATATTTACAAAAATCGCATTTATGGTCCGCTTTGGCTGAAATTCGGAACATGTATTACTACCTTGAAAAGAAATATTTTCGTAAAAAAAAAATTCCGCTAGGTGGCGCGTGGGTCGCTATATTTACAAAAATCGCATTTATGGTCCGATTTGGCTGAAATTCGGAACATGTATTACTACCTTGAAAGGAAATATTTTCCTAAAAAAAACTTCCGATAGGTGGCGCGTGGGTCGCTATATTTAGAAAAATCGCATTTATGGTCCGATTTGGCTGAAATTCGGAACATGTATTACTACCTTGAAAAGAAATATTTTCTTCAAAAAAAATTCCGCTAGGTGGAGCTGAGATCGGGGTAATTAAAACTGAAAATCCTATTTGCAGGGACTACGTATAGAGGCGTTGGACTGCAATAAACTAACGGGCAAGAAACCTTGCAATAATGAAGCACTAAATGAATTAAACAGAATGCGAAATAAAAACTAAAAACTAGAAAATAAAAATAGGTAAAAAAACTTTTTAAGTTAAACAGTTTTATGTTATACATACATTGCAATGCTTAAGATAAATGTACTAAAAACCAAAAAATAATAAAATAGATACAGTCGTGGGAATTATAAACATTTGCATAGACTAGACTAAAATAAAACCGTGGGGCACGTCAATTGTCTACAATCGTTGATTAAAATGTTTGTTTTGTAATGTTACACTATAATTAGGCAGTTGTTCAACCGACAACGATGGACGTGTGATAAGTAGGGCTAGAATGTGGAAAAAAGCGAGCAAGCTCGATTATAAGCGAGTTTTAGGGTTTCATAGTGGTGAGCGAGTAGTACTTTTATCACATGTTTTGTCGATTAAAGACAAACTACGAGCAGTGAAACGATTCCTCGTGTGAATGTCCAACGATAAACTAGTTGAAACATCTCTTTTATTAACATGGAGTGTATAACTATTGGAATTTCCATGAGCAAGAAAATAGTATGTAATTTCCTCACCGTCTGCGGGCCAACTGCCTAACGACGAATTAAACGATTCTTCTATCGCACATTAAGTCGATAATTTGTAGACAATTAACGTGCCCCACGATTTTATTTTAGTCTAGTCTATGCAAATGTTTATAATTCCCACGACTGTATCTATTTTATTATTTTTTGGTTTTTAGTACATTTATCTTAAGCATTGCAATGTATGTATAACATAAAACTGTTTAACTTAAAAAGTTTTTTTACCTATTTTTATTTCATTTGCCATCCGCTTTGCATATTTCTGAATATTTCTGCAATTCTCAGATTGTTAGTAAAGCATTTGGTATAAGGAGTTCACTATTTGCATCCTCATTTATATTAATTGAAATGTTGTCATTTCAGTGAACAAGTCCTAGGAAAAGAAGTACTAGTTGACTAATTATGGTTTTCTAATTCTCATGATTAGTTTTAATTTTCCTTATTTTTTACGTTTTTAATATTTTTAGAAAATTTTGCTTGATTTAATATTTTCTTATTTACTTAAGCTCGTATAAGAAAAGTTTTACTTGCAACAAAAAAATTATTTCTTAATTATGTATTTATTTCTAAAATCAAGAAAAAAAAACACTTACCGCAAGTAAATTATTTCTTATTTATTTAAAATCCAATTTTACTTGAAGCAAGAAAATGTTTTCTTATTTATTTAAAATCCATTTTTGCTTGAAGTGAGAAAACTTTTTCTTATTTATTTAAAATCCAATTTCACTTGAAGCAAGAATATGATTACTTATTTATTTAAAATCCAATTTTTTTGGATTTTCTTGATATTAAGAAATTATTTTCTAAGTTCAATATCAAGTCTAATTTTTCTTGTCTCGGCATTGATTCTAGTAAAAAATTCTTTCCGTGTACACAATTTGGTTTGCTGAAAAGCATTGACTTTAGGCAATAATAAAATATAGAATAATTGATGTTGTTTAACGAGCAACATACCCGCATTTGCTTTCTTATCATAACTAGCACCTGCGGAGCATATGAAAATAAAAATTGAAACAAGATCTTTCCAGCCAGCCAACTAACCAACTGGCGCAAAGCTACGAAATATAATTTTGCTTTTTTATTGGTTGTTTGTGTCATTTATACTGGCAGCCATTTCAGGTTGCAATATTGCCTTTGGATGGCTATACATACATACATACATATATGCACATATTTATCTATAGGCGCATTTCTGTCGTACCCAAGCATGAAAAGAATACTCGCTTATTCATAAAATTACCTTCAAAGCAACAACACCAACTCGACTATTTTTAAAATAGTCGAGTTGGTGTTGTTGCTTTGAAGGTAATTTGATGCATAAGCGAGTATTCTTTTCATGCTTGGGTACGACAGAAATGCGCCTTATATAATATATTATGTGCATACAATAAAAGTGAGTATGTAACAAATGCAAGCAATAAACCTACGGACTTGTATGCCAGAAAAGCAAGCACACACAGAATCGAATGGTAAGGTATCAATCAACAACTCAAACAGGAGGCAGTTTTGCAAAATACATATTTACTGATATATGTATGTATATACAAAAATTATATGAGTAAATATGCCACGCTGCCGTTTGCCGAGCAAT
Organism: Urophora cardui; assembly: GCA_960531455.1. Lineage (NCBI taxonomy): Eukaryota > Metazoa > Arthropoda > Insecta > Diptera > Tephritidae > Urophora > Urophora cardui. The sequence continues at coordinate 49,702,605 of OY482673.1, forward strand.
TAATTATTGAAAAAAGGGCAAGGATATGCCACAATTCCCAGGATGTGCATTTATGGCAGCGCTTGGCTTACCTCTTGAAGCAATTTGAAATTTTTGTTGGTATGTTGGCATGCATGCATACATACATACATACATATCTAAGTATATGTGTAAAATAGTTACAAATAAATTTATAAGTATGTATGTGTTGCAAGCTTTTCCAGCCAACTATCTACTCCACTCACAAGTGTATATGGTCGAGTTCGATATGAGTTCGCAATAAAGCGGATAAAAATAATTCCACATGAATATGCCACTTGTGCTGTTGGCTTCTGTTGTGTAGTAGTTGCCAGTTGCCAGTTGTTAGTAGTTCTTCTTCCACTGGCCAATGTTCTTATCTCATTGTGTGCAGCACAGAAGTGACAGCATTACAACGTACATATGTATATACATATGTATGTATGTAAGGTTATAATTTTAAATGCAATAAAAGCAACAAAAACAACACCAAAAGCGTTGTTGGACATAAGAGGAATATGCTATTGCTTGGCCAGTTGGCATGCAATTGTTGTTGCTATTTTCGACACCAGCTGGTTTGCTGAGAGTATGTAAAATCGTTTCTTTCGAGGGCATTTCGTTTTTCCAATTCATTTGGTAGTACATAATTTTAGGTTATATACTTTCTTACTTATATTATATTTGCATACATATTATACATATTATTAGCTCAATGGTATCAATTCAAGCTCAAGAATGCATAATTACATCTTGGCAAAGAATTGAGAATACATTTGTTGATATTGGATTTTCGTCTCTTTCTTGGGGTCAGATATATTTTCAAAGTATATCGACGCCTGAGTAAAAGATCAGCCTGTTTCAAGACTTGTTTCAAAAACGCCCTGCTGCAGAATTTTCTCCAGTGACATGCTATTTCAGAAATTAATTCAAAACGCCCTATCAGAAAAATATGTGTGGAATTTTCTCTAAAATGGGGTGTTTTAAATTCAGTTTCGTCATATAGGCATGTAGCTTAAAAAAATTTACAAAATAGAATGAATTTTTAACCGTGTAGCAAAAACCCATCCCACTTCGCTGCAACAAGTCACAGTCTGCCTATCAATCTCCTTACCACACTCCATTTCCCGTTCCCTCTATTTCTTCTTCCCCCTAACTACTCTCTCTCTCTCTCTCCCTCTCTCTCTCCTCCTCTCCTGTTCCCTATAAACAACATACCATGGCCATCCGAGATTATATATCCTTTGAATCGGTTCAGGTATCTTGTGAGTCCATTGAGATATCCATATAGCATAAACTGTATATGGAAACCTTGATTTCGGTGCCATCTGAATCCATATATTGGTCTATATTTCGGGAAGGAGTTGAGATAACGGAATTATTCATTACATAACCAACATGTATGTATGTATGTGATAAAAATTAACAAAAAAGGGACCATAGATATGGATTTTCTGAATATCTCCACTCCAGCTCCACCTAGCGGATTAATTTTTTGTAGCCGATTTCTTAATTACATAAGCCGTATTCGTTTCGGCAAGAGTTAGAGACTTGCGAAAAAAACAACTACTGCTATAAAAACAAGTGAAAAAAATTATACGACCGTTCGTTAAAGTAAAGGAATTGGAAAAAAGGTGTGTTTGTTTGATGAAATTTCTTAAAAAAATTTATCGATAGATGTCTCCCTATCTTCGAATCTTCTTCTTCTTCTTGATTGGCGCTTAACCGTCTAGACGATTCTGGCCGAGTCCAACAGAGCGCGCCAATTGCTTCTGTTTCGTGCAGCATGGCGCCACTTGGGAACACCTAGGGAGGAAGCATCGCTGTCCACCTGATTTTCCCAACGCAGTGGAGGTCTCCCTTTTCTTTTGCGTTCAGCGGGTTTCGATAGAAATGCTTTCTTGGCCGGAGCGCCTTCGTCCATTCTCACGACATGACCTGCCCAACGCAGATGCTGGATCTTTATTCGCTGAACAATGTCGATGTCTGTGTAAAGCTCGTACAGCTCATCGTTAAATCTCCGTCGATACTCGCCCACGCCAACGCGGAAAGGTCCATAAATCTTACGAAGAACTTTTCTCTCGAATACTCCAAGTGCCATCTCATCTTCGAATCTAGCCAAGACTTAATGTAACACCGTTCGTTAAAGTACGGACAGAGAACGTATGTTGTACAATATACGTTCTTTGGTACGGAATTGGAGAACATTTTCTAATGAACGGTATTGCGTTGAATTCGAAGATAGGGGAGACATCTATTGACAAAAATTTGAAACCATTTCACTTATTCACAATAGAAAAAATTGGCATAATCAGTAAAGATCAGTTTAAAGAGTAGTTGGCATACTCTCTAAAGGTCTCTTAAAGTCTCAAACATTTTGTATGGAAACTGTCAGCCAAGAGAGCAGAATCCAGTATAAGCGAGCAGAGAAGTGCCCAATAAAACACTCCTATAAAAAATACGTGCAAAAAATTAATATAATCGGATCATAAATACGGATTGTGCAAATATATCGACTACAGCGCCATCTACCGAGAAAAAATATAGGACTTATCCAAAGAATAAACTATCAAAATTTGATAAATATCTGTGCAGTAGTTTTAGAACCATTTCCTCACAAAAAACCCTCTATAGTTTTATATATATAGATTTTAATCCATTAGCTTACTAATGGGGGGTCTTTCATTTCACTCTGGATTTTTGGGCAATCCGTGTTAAAATGTTAAAAAATTGTTCGTGGAAATATTTTAGTTTTTATAAAAAAAGAAGATAAGATACCAAAGGAAGTCAAAACCAAATACTAAACCTTGAAATATGCAACGATTTGCATACAGCGCACATAGGGGTATTTTATCAATCTGGGCGGCCAAAACCTCATTTCCTAAAACTGGCCCGATTTCCAAAAAATAAAATTTTTTAGTAGGCCAGGACCCTAACGCATCATTTTCAATAAAAGTTTATTCTCAAAACTCAAACACAAAGTTTTTACAGTCAATGAAAGTTTGGTCATTCGTGTATTTCTCGCGGCATTTTATAACGTTCTTAAAGTTTCAACATTTCCAATTAATATTTTTACGGTTTTTTTTTAAGTGAAGTTTTTTAGAATACTGTTATGGATTCTTATAATACAGGTAATCGAATACAAAATTCATGTTTATTGAGATTTAGTTAGTTGTTAGCGTCTTCTTAATTACATTTTTAAAAAACGATATATTAAAAAAAAATTTCCCAATTTTTTGTTTTCAAAAGGGTTTTTGTTTAGGTGCCCGGCATTGCCCGGCACTGACTCTTTTTTTTCTAGATAGTCTGTTCCCTGTTATTTTGAGTTCAAGAAAGATCGGTCCTGGGTTTTTCCGGTTTTAAGAAAAACAGGCGATTTTTCACGTTGGGAAAAATGACCCCACCACACAAAAAAAAATTAGTTGTTTGTGGATTCGAGAACACCCATCTAGCAACATATACATCGACGTGCTCCGAATTAAAATTCCGCTTGTCCAATATACCACCAAAACTTCAAGAAAATTGCGAAAAGCCCAAAATGGCACATTTCATCGACCTAACCTACTAACATGTATTTCGACGTTCTGAATCCAAATCTGAGGTCGGTTTGGTCTCACTACATAACTTTTTAAAAATGTAAAGCCACATTTTTTTTTATGTTAAATTGAATTGAAATCACCATGGGTAACATAATTAACTATTTAAAGCCAAAAAAGAGTTTTGGCCGCCCAGATTGATTAAAACTACAAAAAACATTTTAAAAATACAAATACATTCGAAAATGTTGCTTTTTCACTTTCTGAAAGTACTTTCTTGCGTCCTCTGGCTGTACCTTTATATTCATATTTTTAGTTATTTTAGTGGATGATGGCTCTTCCTCTGATATTTTTGCATACGAAATTACGTGCTTGTGTTAATTTAATTTCTTTTCAATTAACTTTTAATTTCAATGAAATGCAACAACCTAAAATCAATAAATTAATTAAATATATGTTTATGTGCTGACTTAGTAGTAGTGCAGACGTATACACATATCTATATATATGTATATATACAAACTATTAAACCATTAATGTAAGCAATGCATGTAAAAGAATTCTTTCCAGCATTTACTCAATGCAGTCAATAATACCCTGCAGTAAAAAAATATCAATTGCGAAAAATAGCTAGCTTATAAGTAACTACTTTGTGGCAATTGCAGAAAATAGTTAATTTTTAATGTACTTAGAATTACTAACGTCTAATTGGACCATAAGTTATGCAGATAAACCCAAAATTCGATTACCACTTTTACTCGTTAGTAAATTAAAATGGCAATGTGGCAGCACAGATGCCAATGACAGCAATCAGCTGTTTAATGAAGTCAGACAAAATTTAATTTTCAACCGGCCGCGTTAAAAGTTTAATTTGTGTGTTGAATTGTAAATTTTGTGTAAAAGTAAGTATTTATAATATTAAAATTGTTAAAAAGAGGTTGTAGTGGAAGGAATAAGCGTAGATTGGTAAAGAAGCAAAAGGAAATTTATTTAAATAGATTAAATAGTATTAGCGAGGCAGAGGCAGTGACAGCACCAGCGGCAGCGGCGTTTGGTGCTTCGGTTGCTTTAGGTGATGATCTTCACCTTGATTTCCAGAATATATATGTACATACATAGATCTGCATTAATTAATGTGAATAATAAGTGGAGTATTAATTTAAATAAACAGAAATTATTTATTTTAACAGCGGGTTTAAATCTGGTTTTTATTAGTTGTTATTAAAATACAACCTTTTTTACTAAGTTCTAAGTAATGTCAAACCAACTAGCTACTATCTGGTTTAGATGTAGTCAGAAAATAGCCATTAACTTTTTTGTGTTCGAAAAGTAGCTACATAATAGTTGGTTGACATCTCATGCAGAAGTAATCATAGTTGACCGGATTGTGGCCATCACCGAACAAAAATAGTTAGTCCGAGTATATGAAAATTTACAGTAAATAGTCAATACCAGTTGATTTGTAAGCAACTTAAAGTTACTTTTACGTTAGATTCATTTCCTGCAGGGTAACTACAAAATTGCATACTACTGCTGCTATGAAGCCGTCACATGCATATATGCATACATATGTATGTACATATATGCAAGTGTGAGTTATTTAATCTATGGAAATGCTGATGACATCCGCATTATTAAATACAAATTACATCACTTATATAATTGATACATACCTATGCAACTTTTGTACGTGTTAGACAAAAATAAAACTAGAGATAGAATTTGCATCAAATATGTTTGGCTATGCATTTTGGTTACACTTGTAGCTAACACTAACCATAAGCCATAAGCAAATTTCTAATTTCGATTGCAGCAGAAAAGGTAGCGATATATGTAGTATGCTTGCATACATATTTGCTACATACTTATTGCAATAGCATAGACCAAAGTACAAGCACTTTGCATGCTGCACAAAAACACAAAAACAGTTTATGGTAATTTGTGGCATTTGAGATTTGCACCGACAAGCACTTTACTAAATATTATGAACAAACATGAGTAAGTGTGCATAAATTTACTTAATACTTATGTACATGTATACATACGTATGTATGTAATTTAGCATAGGTATGTCGATGGCAATTGGCAAGTGTTGCCACCCAAACCAATAAATATTGATGCATAGACATATATACATATCTACATACTCATACGTAGTAGGTAAATGTCCCTTCATGTAACTCTGGCCACCTGCTTGGTGCCTGTGTTGTTTGCATTCCTTCAACTATGCATACTAAACATTATTAGAATTCTATGGAGTGTTGACAAAAGCACTTATTTGATTTTGGAATTTTTAATTTCAAACTTTGATGGCAAAACAAAAAAAAAAACAAAAACAACATGATTCAATAGAACTTTTGCAAATCTTGTGATGCTTATGCTTTCCAAGCAGGAAAATTAATTGAAATTGTGTTACATCGAACTGCTAGTGAATATATTTTAGAATTAAAAACTCTAAGCAAACTTTTTCCAGATGCACAAGTACACAATTTTATAACCGTACATAATCCCAAAGGGCAAAGGACCTTTGCAGGCACTCGCTCCTAAATCGTAGCACGTTTAAAATGTAATTCTCTTAAGATGACAGACAAATTGTACGGAAATTTA